>OU342744.1:162289978-162723392 GCA_910589775.1 Avena eriantha
AAACACACATGCAATGACTCTAGTGCTGGTTTTAGTATAAGAACACACAAGAAATTTTTCTAGTGGATCCATATGTGATTTGTGGAAAGAACACACATGCAATGACACTGGTTGACCCATGTGTGGTTTGTGGAAAGAACACACATGCAATGCCTTTGGTTGATCCATGTGTGGTTTGTGGAAATAACACACATGCAATGACTCTAATGGATCCATATGTGGTTTGTGGAAAAGAACACACATGCAATGACCACAAGTTGATCCATTTGTGGTTTGTGGAAAGAACACACATGCTGTTGGGGGGATACCCCTGGGTATGGTCATGTCGTGGTATAAAGGCCGAGTTAGCCGAGGTTCGACAAGGCCAAAGCAGATGCTGGCCGGGTCACCTCAAGGCAGGCCGAATCACGGGGTAATCCGGACCTGGGGGCGTTCGCCTAACTAGCCCTTATCCGACTTAAGCGGTAAGTCGGAAGCGTATGTCTAACCTGTATACAGGAAAAGGGTGTGGCCGGATGAACCATCGTCCGGGTCGCAGTAACCTTCTAGGAGAAGGAAGGAATCTCGCTGGTCAAAAGGAGCCCCGGTACGCACTGCCTGAGCGAAGCGAGCAAGGACTGGACCACCAGGGCGAGGCCGACAAGCGTGACGTCGCCCGTGTCAGCTGACGAGGGCGCCGCAGTGGCTCACGTAGCAAAAGTGTAGCTGACACGGGGGAAAAAGCACCCCGGTCGGTTTACCACTTTGGGAGGGGGCATATTCTTAGGAATATGCCTCCACATATGCCCTAGGCTGAGACCGATCCTCCCCTATAAAAGGGGGGCTTGGGATTTAGTAGAGGGGGTTGGCTGTTTATTCTCTGGACATTTCGCTTAAGGGCTAGGGTTTCAGGTGAGGTCTGTGGGTGAGAGTAAGAGAGCTTCTTCGTCCTCCTCTCGCCAACACAGCTCTAGGAGCACTTGTAACCTTGGAAGAACATCAATACAAGTTCTGGTGTGGAGAATCACTTTGCTATCCCTCCCTGGATTCCCCTAGCGTATATTAGTCCCCACCTTCAGCCTATACATGGCATCTGCCGTGACACCACCACGACAATTGGCGCCCAACTTGGGGCAAGCAGCGCTAGCAGGGGTCAAGATCCGGATGGGAAACTTCATCGCCACTGGCGAGCGCATCGTCTCCGGGCTCGTCCAGCGCTTTGAAGCGCGGGACTTCGTCAGCGACAACGCGGGCTGCTTCGGCACGCGCCCTCTCCCACGCAACGGCATCTTCCTCAAGCTCGGCGCGCACAAGGTCTACGTCGCGGTGGACGTGTCAGGCGTTCATCCGCGCCACATCATCGAAGCAGGCGAACCACCCCTCACTGTGACTCGCGGGGAGCGTATCGCTCGTTCGCCGGACCATGCAGAGGTAATGATGACAGCGCCGGGTGCGGTTGCGAGCAAGGATCCGGCGCCAGATCCGGAGGTGACGCCCAAGGCACCGAGGAAAGGTAGGGGTCCTCCACTAGAGAGGCCGGAAAACATGCTGAGAGAGGCAATGGATAGCTTGGCAACCCCTGTAGTAGCAGCGGTAGATCCGGCCCGTGCACAGGCCGAGTTGGAAGAAAGTAGGCAGAAAATACTTGAGGGCGCAAAGAAAATAGCCGCGGCCCAGCAGTCGTTGAACATGACGTTGCGTGAGTACGCTAAGGCGAACAAAGTTGATGCTGTAAAAGTTAAAGGGAGAAATCTCATGAGCGAGATGAACAGAGAAGGTGATGTCGAAATCGAGGAATCAAAAAACTGTCTTTCCGTGGGGCTGCCGAGGTATAGTACCCCGGCCAAGAACCTTAGAGCGGCGAATGCAGCTGCATCCGAGTTAGAGGGACTGACGGGTGAAGCCCGGCAAAGGCAGCAAAACCGAGTTAACGAGCTGGTTCGGATTGCGAACAGGCAAAACGAGGAACTGCTCAGGGTGAACCCGGAGAGAGCTGGGGCCTCCAAGATCGTCCATTTGGCGATGGGTAACCCGGAGAAATCTGCTGGAGCCGCGTCGTCCCCTCATGGCGGTCCAAGGAGAGAGGAGGTCGTAACCTCGGCCAGACGGAACAAACAGATTGTTCCGTATGACCTGACACGGGCAGGGAAAGAAAAAGAAGCACAGAAAAATGATGATCGACGGAGTGTGAGCCGAGGCGAAGCTGCCCGAGGTAACCGTGGCCAAGGCAATACCGGTCAAAGGAACGTTGTCAACGGTAATGCCGGGCAACAAAATTCAGCTGGAGCAAGGCAACCGCAGCAGCGGAACATGCCGAGGCAAGAGCATAGTGCCGGCCGAGGTATGCAACAGAAAGGTGCGCCGCAGGAACAAAACCGGTATAACGATGGTGATTTGGAGATGGCAAATGCGGGATACCCGAGACCGGACTATCATGTGATAGGGTCGAGACTGGGAAGCAGGGATTTGATGCCGGACGATGCGAGGTTGAAACTGGATCGACTATGTAGGTCGGAACAGATAGAATTTCAAGGCCCACCGGGTCCAGCATGTTTTGGACCCCGGATCATGAAAGAGCCACCAGTCTCGAACTTTCAGTTGCCCAGGGGCACCAAGACCTATGACGGTAGTACCAAGCCAGAGGATTGGCTGATAAACTACGCTACCGCTGTGAAAATTGCCACAAGCAACCTGAGATGGGCCATACGATATGTACCCCAGATGTTGGAAGGCCCGGCAAGGGTGTGGTTAAACAATTTGCCACCAGGAAGCATCAACTGCTGGATAGATTTCGAGGAGATGTTCATCAGCAATTTTTCGAGTACGTATCAAAGGCCAAATAGGCCACAGACCCTAGCTATGTGCAAACAGCGATCCAATGAGACAGACCGGGAGTTTTTGACCCGGTGGTGTACCGTGAGAAATTCATGCGAAGGCGTGATAGAATCATAGGCCATAGCATGGTTTGCACAGGGGTGCAGGTATGGAAGCAAGTTATGGATGAAGTTGCAACGGAAAATGCCGGCAACGTTGGCAGAGATGATCCGGATCGCAGATTCGTATGCGTTGGGTGACCCGACCCAACCAAGGCTCGCCTCAAACGAGTCAAGCGATGAGTACTATCAGAGGGATGGATCAGGATCATCCTGGAGAAATGATTACAGAGGAAAAAGAAGAGATGATCGACCGGACCATCGGTACGGTTCGCACCAAGTAGCAGCCATGAGTCAGGATCAACCTGGAGCAGGGGGTAGTCAGCGCCAGAAAACTGGAGGTCAATGGACGCCAAGGAACGATGGGAAGAAAACTTGGACACCGGAGCAAAAGAAGCAATGGCAAGAAAGGAAAGACCGTCCGAAGTATACTTACGAGTCGATGTTGGACCAGCCGTGTAAGTTTCACACGCCAAATCCGAACAACCCAGCGGGTCATACGACGAGGCAATGCGAGTGGATGCGCAAGATCGAGCAAGGTGGTTCGGGGAATGCTCAGGCACCCCGGCAGGAGTTACCCTGGCAACAATTGCTCTCCGGAGCGAACACGCAACAGCTGATGTTGCCTCCCCCTCCGCCGAGGTATGATAACAATGAAAGAAGGGATGAGGTAGAAAATCAACATCAGCCGGATCAGAGGCACCCCGGAAATGAGGGGAGAAACGAGTACAGGGAGCATCACCAGAGCTACGGTGTATTTACCACAGAGGAAACTGATAGAAAAAGCTTGCAGCGTAGGCATATGGAGGTGAATGCGGTAATGCCGGCAGTGACGAGGTACATGCCTTGGTCCGATCAGGAAATCACTTGGAGCATTAGGGATCACCCCAAGCTCATGCCGAGCCCTGGTTCATATGCGTTGGTGCTAGATCCTACATTCATTGGGCCTACCATTAACGTAAGATTCTCAAAGGTACTAATCGACAATGGCAGTAGCATAAATATCATGTACGCGGACACAATGCGCAAGTTGGGTATCTCGGAGAACATGCTCCAGGCCACGAGGACAACTTTCCATGGCATTGTGCCCGGCATTTCTTGCGAGCCCATAGGCAAGGTCCGGGTCGACGTCTTGTTCGGCACGAGGGACAATTGCCGAACTGAAAATCTGGAGTTCGAGGTGGTGAACTTAGAAAGCGCGTATCATGCATTGCTCGGAAGGCCAGCGCTGAACAAGTTCATGGCAAGTTGTCATATCAGCTATTTGAAAATGAAATTGCCCGGACCAAATGGAGTAATTACAATTGCTGGGGACTTCCGACTTTCGATGGAGTGTGCATCGGCCGGATCAAACTTAGCCGAGTCACTTGTGATCGCGCAGGAAAAAAGGAAAATTCAAGAGGTGGCTGCATTGGCTCAGTCCGCGCAACAGTATATGCTGGCGCTGAGTAACCCGCATGGAACCGTCTCCTTCTAGGCCACGAAAGATACCAAAAAGGTTCCCGCTGATGACATGTTCCCAGAGCGCACCGTAACGATTGGTGCCTGGCTAAGTGATAAATAGGAAAGCGAGCTCGTCAACTTCCTCCGTGAGAATCGGGACATTTTTGCTTGGTCCACACAAGACTTGCAAGGTGTTCCAAGGGAGTTGGCCGAGCACTCTTTAAATGTGAGACCCGGAGCTAAGCCGGTGAAGCAACCTCTCCGCCGCTTCGCCGAAGATAGGAGGAAAGTCATTGGAGATGAGATAGCTCGGTTGCTTGCTGCAGGATTTATCATGGAGGTCCTTTACCCCGATTGATTGTCTAATCCGGTGCTGGTGGAAAAGAAAAAGGATGATCCGAACGTGGCAGTGGTTTGACGCATGTGTATCGACTACATGAACCTGAACAAGGCGTGTCCGAAAGATCCATTCCCGCTGCCAAGAATAGATCAGGTCATAGACCCAACTGCTGGATGTGAACTGTTGTCATTCATCGATGCTTATTCTGGTTTCCACCAGATACCTCTGAGTCCGGATGATCAAATAAATACTGCATTTATTACCCCGTATGGGGCTTATTGCTATCGCACCATGCCGTTTGGTTTATGTAATGCAGGGCAACGTACCAGAGATGTATGCAAAAATGTTTGCATGACCAAATAGGTCAAAATGTACAGGTATACGTGGATGATGTGGTTATCAAGACCAAGGAAAGCAAAACGCTCCTTGACGATATCAGGCAAGCATTCACAAACCTAAGGAGGTTCCGGATGAAACTTAACCCGGAAAAATGCACCTTCGGTGTCCCGGCTGGAAAATTGCTCGGCTTTCTGGTTTCCAGCCGAGGTATCGAAGTTAATCCAACCAAGATCCGAGCCATCGAACGAATGGAACTGCCGAAGTGTCTTAACGATGTCCAGAAGTTTACAGGTTGCCTGGCCTCGTTAAGTCGGTTTGTATGTCGGTTGGGGGAAATGGCATTGCCTCTCTATCAACTCATGAAAAAGTCGGATAAGTTCATTTCGACGCCGCAGGCTGATGAGGCCTTTACCCACCTAAAGAAAATGTTAGCCACGGCGCCAGTGCTAGCCTCCCCACTATTAAAAGAGCCAATGTTGCTCTATATAGCCGCAACCAACCGAGTTGTAAGTGCAGTGATAGTGGTGGAGCGCGATGAGGAAGGTAAGTCAGTGCAAAGGCCGGTGTATTATTTGAGTGAAGTGTTGTCAACCTCAAAGCAGAACTACCCACATTATCAAAAAGTGGCGTATGGCGTGTACATGGCCGCCAAGAAATTGAAGCATTACTTTGAAGAGCATCCCATCCGGGTCATATGTGAGGCCCCTATATCCGAGATAATGAGTAACAAGGATGCAAGCGGCAGAATTGCAAAATGGGCAATTGAGCTAGCTCCTTACGCTCCGTAGTATGACCGGAGAGAAGCCATAAAGTCTCAGGCTGTAGTGGACTTTTTCGTGGACTGGGCCGAGGTATAGTACGAACCACCGCTTCCGGATCCGAACTTTTGGCGGATGCACTTTGATGGATCAAAAACCAAAACCGGGCTACGTGCCGGAGTTGTACTCGTGTCGCCAAAGAAGGACCAGTTGAAATATGTGCTACAGATCCACTTCACCGCATCGAATAATGTCGCTGAGTATGAAGCACTTGTGCATGGGCTCAAGGTAGCAAAGGAAATTGGTATACGTCGGATCATATGCTTTGGCGACTCGGATTTGGTAGTGCAGCAAGTGTCCGGAGTGTGGGATGCCCTTGATCTAAACATGGCACTATACAGATTTCATGTGCAGAAGATTTCTGGTTACTTTGAGGGATGCGAATTTCATCATGTACCCCGGGTGGAAAATGAGGCTGCCGACATGCTGTCGAAGCTCGGGTCAACCAGACAGGCAATTCCACTAGGTGTAGCATTAGAGCACCTCAAGAAACCATCCATCAGGCCATCCCCGGAATCCGAGTCCATCTACGTCCCGGAGGACACAGAGTCCGGAGCTGCGCCCATGGACGTTGACACGGGAAGTGGTGCGCAAAACCCGGGGACTGCTTCGGCAAACCCGGGGACTGCTTCGCAAGACCTAGGGACTGCTCAACGTAGTTTGGTTGAAGTTATGCCGGTGGATCAGATGGAGATAGACGAGGACGTGTTCCCCGTGCGGCCAATACCGGCTTGGGCACTGCCTATATTTCAATTCCTGAAAGATGGAACGTTACCCACTGAGGAGGTGTTGTCCAGGCAAACGCAGAGGAGGGCAAAGGCTTACACGATCATCAATTCTGAATTATACAAAAGAAGTGTGACCAATGTCCTCCAGTGGTGTGTTGACCCGGACGAAGGGCTTGAAATCATCTGAGATATACATCAGGGGGAATGCGGGCATCACGCCTCATCCCGAGCCTTGGTAGCGAAAGCTTTCCGACACAGATTCTATTGGCCAAACGCCTTCGAACAAGCAGAAGATCTGGTGAGAAAATGTAATGGTTGTCAGAGGTACGCTACAAAGACGCATATGCCGATGTCGGAACTCAAGACCATCCCAATCACTTGGCCATTTGCCGTATGGTGCCTGGATATGGTGGGCCCATTCAAACCAGCAAGAGGAAACATGACTCACATTCTGGTAATGGTGGACAAGTTTACGAAGTGGATCGAGGTAAAGCCTATAAGAAAATGTGATGGAGCTACGGCCGTAACGTTTCTCAAAGATATCATCTTGAGGTACGGTTATCCACACAGTATCATAACTGATAATGGCACAAATTTTGCGGAAGGAGCATTTGCTCGTTTCTGCCGGGATAAGAGGATCCGGCTTGACGTAGCTTCGGTAGCCCACCCCGCATCGAACGGGCAAGTGGAGAGATCCAACGGATTGGTATTATCTGGGATAAAACCCCGGCTCATTGAGCCGCTGCAAAGATCAGCAGGGTGCTGGATAGAAGAACTACCAGCGGTACTATGGAGTTTAAGAACAACTCCGAATCGATCAACAGGCTATACGCCGTTTTTTCTGGTATATGGGGCAGAAGTTGTATTACCAGCCGACATAGAGCATGATTCGCCTAGAGTCACCCAATACACAGAAGCCGAAGTGCAAGAAGCCTGGCAAAATGATGTTGATCTGCTGGAAGAAGCGAGAGAACTGGCACTGTCCAGATCCGCCATATATCAGCAAAATCTCCGACGCTATCATAGCCGGAAAGTGTGCCCCCGAATCTTTCAGGAAGGCGACCTGGTGCTCCGGTTGGTACAACGTACTGCTGGAACGCATAAATTATCCCCCCCATGGGAAGGGCCATTCATCGTGAGCAAAGCATTGCACAATGATTCTTACTATCTTATAGATGCAAAGCCACAGGAAAAGAACAAGGCGGATAGATCCGGTGAGGAATCTAAACGTCCATGGAATGTAGCTCTCCTTCGTCCTTTCTACACTTAGCGAAGAAGTGTATGTATCCGGGTTATCTCATATGTCGGTATTTATGTCGGCAATGAGTTTATCAATGAAATGTTAGCACCTCGAGCAGTAACTCGGGGACTGCCTTAATAATGTTTGTTGTTTTTTGTTATTTGTGCGTCGGCTGGAATAGGTTATTCTACTTAGCTCGGATTAGTAGTGTGTGAGCACCAAAAACCCAACTCTTCGACTTGCTGCTGTCCAACAAGAATTGGCTTCATGGCAAGCAAGAGAACAAGTTTGCGTAGCACATGAAAAACGACTAAGGAAAAGAATTTATTCGAGCCGACGTTTGTTTTCCGGACTAACCCCGTATTTATTTTTGAGCTAAGTCTAAGAGTTTCCCAGTATTGTTAAGACAATTTTTCAGGCTCGGATTCGTAAGTTGTAAAACCGAATCAAGGTAGACACGATCCGAGCCAAAAGATTGAACGAACAAGAAAACGAAACTTGGGGACTACGCCCAAGTTAATCCGGCATAAGTACTCAGTAGCAAAATATCACATGTATTTGGAATACAATTCCACCCGGCATACCGGGGATCTCATGAATTTTCAAGTGTTTTTACTTAGGAGCAGCAGGAGGGAGTTCGGCATCATCGTTGCCCTCTTCGATATCCGAGGCAGTGTCTTCCTCGTCTTCACCCGAGTTATCTTCAATGTTCTCAACTTCCTCTTCGCCTGCGGCTTCTAGGAAGCTCGGACCCTCAGTCCATTCATGAATGGGGGCATATTCAATGAGGCTATGGGCGCAAGCCTGGCGCCGAGCTACCCACTCCGGGTCATCTGTCCATTTGGACCCGGTGCGCAGCCGTGTGAGGAGGCTGAGATCTATCTTTTCATACCACGTCAAAACGTGGTGAAGGACGGTATTGGCAGCAGCGCGGCCAGCGGATTCTCGCCAGAGGTCGAGCTGGGTTTCAACTTCTGAAAGCCTTTCAGCGAGCTGCGTGACTCTCTTCGGAGCGTCATCGGCGGGCCAGAAGGCGTTGAAGATCCGGACTGAAACATTCGAGGAGGTCCCTGCCGTAGTTCTTGATAATTTCCACGCGAGATGACAGGCTGACCAACAGGTCCTCCATGTCAAAAGGAATGCTCTCACCATCAGCAGTGACCGGGGTACCTCTTTCTCGGCGGAAATTGGCAACAACAGCACTTGCAATGGCAGTACCCTCTGGAAAGTGGCCTGGGAAACAAGGAAAAAGACAAAGTTGAGAAAATAAGACATGAGAAATAACCCGGAGAAGTAAGGCGGATAAAGAAAAAGAAGTTACGAGAGATGTGACTGTGAATCCGGGTCAACTCCTTGATGCAAGCATCACGCCTTTTCCGAAGCTGCTCGAGCTCAGCATTTGCCGACCCAAGTTTGACCTCGGCTTCCTGAAGGAGCTCGCGATCCTTAGCACTTTGGAGTTTGAGGCGCTCGCGTTCCTCGGTGAAGTCCTGGCCAACCCTTTTCAGCTCGGTTTGGTGCTGCGCCTTCATCTTAGCCATTTCAGCTTTGACCTTGGCAATGTCATCATCTTTGGTCTGGAGGAGGGCGAGCTCGTCATCTTTCTTCTTCAGCTCGGCTTGATGTTGTCCTGCTTGTTCGAGAAAATGCAGCATCATGTCAGGCACATGCACACTTTCTTCAAGCAATGCTGAAACCGTGTGTTGGCCCGGCAGAGCCGAGGTATGAATGTTTGCCGAGCCAAGGAGCTAAAATGATGAAAAGCACAGTAAGAACAGATAAGAAGGACGTACCCTTGATTTGCTCCAAGTTCTTTCGCATTATTTTGTTTTCAGCTTCCACCCCAGCTGCGGAGACCGAACAATCAGATTAGTTCGGCAAACGAGGTGGAAGAAAAATGAGGAAAGGAATGAGAAAGAAATTTACCCCTTTTCTCATACTCAGCGATGAGTGCAGCCTGTTTCGTGCGAAGACTTTTGTGCTTATCCAACAAGTGCTGGAATTCGGCACTTCGGTGGCTGGTGGTCACCTAAAAAAGATACAGAAACTTAAGTCAGCCTAGTGCATGTTCGAAGTGTACTAAAATCCGGGCCAAGTGGAACTTAACCCGGCTCTAAGTATGTGCATGTTCGAAGTGTACTAAAATCCGGGCCAAGTGGAACTTAACCCGGCTCTAGGTGTGTGCATGTTCGAAGTGTACTAAAATCCGGGCCAAGTGGAACTTAACCCGGCTCTAGGTGTATACATGTTCGAAGTGTACTAAAATCCGGGCCAAGTGGAACTTAACCCGGCTCTAGGTGTGTGCATGTTCGAAGTGTACTAAAATCCGGTCCAAGTGGAACTTAACCTGGCTCTAGGTATGTGCATGTTCGAAGTGTACTAAAATCCGGGCCAAGTGGAACTTAACTCGGCTCTAGGTGTGTGCATGTTCAAAGTTATCATGGAGCTACGTTAGTTCTATAAAAGAGCATCCGGCAGAGTAACAAGTTACTCCCCCGGAGGCTCGGGGACTAATGGTTATTATCTACAATTTCCAAAGGAGAAACGGCGTACCTCCATCATCCGTCCAGTGAGGCTAATGGCCTTGGTGGCGGTATTCACGTGATCAGATTCGTGGATTACCTCGGCCTTGTTCCAGTTCATGACGAACTCCATCAGGCTCGAGGGGTACCGTTCACCTGAGGGCATATGTGGCGTCACCAAACCCTTAGCATGTGCATCCTTCCTCTCCACCAAGGCAAGGGCGGGGCTGGTGTGCAGAACCAACTGCTGAGCCTCGGTTGGCTCGGCAGGCGCGTCCTTTGCCGCTGGTGTCCTCTTGGGAAGCATGGACTCAAGGGTACGTTGCCCAGTCTCGGCAGTGCTGGGCTTGGCAACATCTTGAGTCTTATTGCCCTTGGCTTGCTGGGAAGAGGAAGCCGTAGCAGCGGTTTTCCCTGCCGAGGCTGAGAGGACTCGGAAAATGCAGAGGAACTGGGCGCTGCTACTTTTGTCGCTGGACTTGGTGCCGGCGCTGACGTTTTCGCTGCCGAGGTTGGTGCTGCTGCCGAGGCTGGAGTTGGTGCAGTTTTGGTTGCCGGTACTGGAACAGATGCTGGAGTCGAGGTAGCTTTAGAGGCTGCTGGTTGTGGCGTCGCCGAGGTAGTGGCTGCCATTGTTCTGGCTGGGCCAGTTCCCCCGCCCCAGGATGATCCGGAGCGGCCGCAGAGCTTTCCAGAATGGGGCTCAGCGGACGTGACTCATCGTCACGACGGGGTGAAGGGCTGGCCCGGAGAGGCGATGAGATACTGGACCCACTCTGAGGGACCTCCACCGGAGCCATGTGAAATCAGGTAACGTCAAAAGGAAAATTACGACGAAGTAAGGAAGGCGAGTTACAGAAGAAAGAAGGACTTATGCATCCGAGGTTTTGGCTGCTCTCGGTTTCCGAGCCCTTCATGCTGGGGCCTTCTTTCGCCTTTTAACGGGCTCAGAAGGTCCGGAGGAAGAGCTTGCGGAGGCCGCGCGCTTTTTCTTCGGCGCCACCGGAACTGGCTCGCCTGTGGCGATGGGAGGATCCTCGTGGATATGGCCACCGGCGTGAGCTGATGGCGGAAAAGCAAAAGAAAGGGGGACAGCCTCAAATGGTTCAATTATCTCGATATCCGAGTAATCTTCATCATCGGGCCAATCTCTATCAGAAGAGAAGTTACCCGTGGGTCGTTTCGTGGCGTCGGTCATGGGGAGAAACATCTCTTGGTCCGGCTCCTCCACGTCCGAAGTCTCCCGGTCCGGTGCCCACTTAAGGGTCGGATCCGTGCCGTCCTCGAGCGTTTGCTGAAGGAATAGCTGAGGAAAAGAGTAAACAAACGAATCAAAAATGCAACAATAACAGACAAGTAACTGGTCCGGGGTAAGTTTGCTACATGAAACTTACCATGGGAGGAAGCCGGTCACGGCAGAAATGCTCAATCCCCCAAGTCCAGTCAGAGGAGAAGTCCTTGTGAGTGGTGAAGAGAGCCTTAACCCGGCGGAATATCTCCGTATTGTTCAGCTCAAAAGATGAAGTCCGGTTGGGATCGTGGCCGTAGCTCATATGGCACACCTTGTGGGTGCGCTTCTGGAGAGGGGAGATTCGGTTGCGCACGAAAGTGATCATCGCATCCTCGTTGCGCAACCCGAGCTCCTTCAGCTCCGCGAACCTCTTATTTACTTGGTTGGCCAGGGCTGTAGGTTTCCTCAGAACGGCGTCCCACAGATCCGTGTTCGGCGGACCCGGTGTATAAGGGAGCAATCGGATCAAATCTTTGGTGCCCGTGTTCCGGACGTAAAAGAACGTCTGGGCCCACCCTTTGCAGGATTCAAGCCCTATGACCCGGGGGAAAACTGAGAACCTCCGGGGTGAGATGGAGGCCGCTCCGAACTGAGTGAGCCGCTTGTCCTCCGGGTCAGTGTGAATGTCGGGAATAACGTTGCGGCGAAGGGCGAAAAACCGGATCCACAGCTCCTTTGTGGGCCATAATCCGGCTTAGCCTTCAATCGTAGAGGCAAAGGCAGAGAGAGAAGTAATGGCATTGGCTGGAAGATGGTGCGGCTGAAGATGGTAGGTGCTGAGCCAATCATGGAAGAAATCACTCACCATGAGTCCGAAGCCCCGTTGAAAATGAGACAGGAACACAACAAACTCCCCGGGGTTGGGCGAAGGAGCTAGCTCGGCGGAGGTGAGGCGAGCGGCGACGCCCGCGGGGATGCGTCTGGTCCGGTAGAGCCAGTCCAGATCGTCCTGGAAGACCCAGGAGCCAGCCCATGTGCCACGGTCCGCAGCGGCGGCGTCCTCCTCCATCTCCTGCTCAGCAATGGCGAGCTCTTCTTCCGCCATCTGCTCCTCGAAGCCCTCGCTGGCGCTGGAGGCGGCGGGAGACAGTGGCTTGGATTGGCGAGGACCCGTAGCGGGGGATTGGCGTCGCAGTGATGGAGACACAGAGGAGAAACGGAGAAGTGCGGCGGCGACGCTGTTTTTTGGCAGTGCTGGCGGCGGTGCAGTCGCAAGGAAGACGAAGGAGAATAGCAGCGGGCAGAGGCGTGCAAAGGGGAAAAATCCTAAGGAACACACCCCTCCGCTATTTAACCACCTCCATCAGAGGTGAGTGGGATCGCACCCTGTGGACCGGCCACACGCGGTGGCCGTGTATTACCCGTCCGGACCAATCAGTGAGGAGCCACACGGAAGGCCACAGGGCGGAAAGAATCCTGTGACATGACGCACTGATGCAATAAACGAGGGGGCAGGCGTGACATGACCCACGCAGAGTGATAACTGACAATTACTGCGGCGGTTACTGTACCGTCCCTTAAAATAAGACAACATAATGATTACCCTCCACATGGGCTAGCGTACGAGAGAAGGAAGTAAGACCCGGATAGAGCTGTGGTAACCCGGCCGGCAAGAGAAAACTTGCAATGTGCGAAGGGAACGTAAATCCAAGCCGTTCGAGGTACAGAGGTAACTCGGCAAATAACGACAGGAGCGCAAGATGGAACCTGATGTGGCCTTAGCGGCCAAGGCGGCTAAGACCGCACCAGCTTCGGGGACTAATGTTGGGGGGATACCCCCGGGTAGGGTCACGTCGTGGTATAAAGGCCGAGTTAGCCGAGGTTTGGCAAGGCCAAAGCAGATGCTGGCCGGGTCACCTCAAGGCAGGCCGAATGACGGGGTATTCCGGACCTGGGGGCGTTCGCCTAACTAGCCCTCATCCGACTTAAGCGGTAAGTCGGAAGCGTATGTCTAACCTGTATACAGGAAAAGGGTGTGGCCGGATGAACCATCGTCCGGGTCGCAGTAACCTTCTAGGAGAAGGAAGGAATCTCGCTGGTCAAAAGGAGCCCCGGTACGCACTGCCTGAGCGAAGCGAGCAAGGACTGGACCACCGGGGCGAGGTCGACAAGCGTGACGACGCCCGTGTCAGCTGACGAGGGCACCGCAATGGCTCACGTAGCAAAAGCGTAGCTGACGCGGGGGAAAAAGCACCCCGGTCGGTTTACCACTTTGGGAGGGGGCATATTCTTAGGAATATGCCTCCACGTATGCCCTAGGCTGAGACCAAGCCTCCCCTATAAAAGGGGGGCTAGGGCTTCAGTAGAGGGGGTTGGCTGTTTATTCTCTGGACATTTTGGTTAAGGTCTAGGGTTTCAGGTGAGTTCTATGGGTGAGAGTAAGAGAGCTTCTTCTTCCTCCTCTCGCCAATACAGCTCTAGGAGCACTTGTAACCTTGGAAGAACATCAATACAAGTTCTGGTGTGGAGAATCACTTTGCTATCCCTCCCTGGATTCCCCTAGCGTATATTACTCCCCACCTTCAGCCTATACATGGCATCTGCCATGACACCACCACGACACATGCAATGACACTAGTTGATCCATGTGTGGTTTGTGGAAAGAACAAACATGCAATGACACTGGTTGATCCATATGTGGTTTGTGGAAAGAACACACATGCAGTGACACCAGTTGATCCATGTGTGGTTTGTGGATAGAACACAAATGCAATGACTCTAGTCGGTCCATATGTGGTTTGTCAAAAGAACACACATTCAATGACCACTGGTTGATCCATACACTAGTAGAAAATGGGCCTTTGGTTCGGGCCACTTGTCCCGGCCGTGGCTGGGGCCGGGACTAATGGTCCGAACCAGACGGCCCAAGGAGGCCGAGGTACTTTGTCCCGGTCCGTAAGGAACCATTAGTCCCGGTTTGAGATACAAACCGGGACAAATGGGTCTGGGCCGGCGCACGTGCTCCTGGTAGAACCTTTAGTCCCGGTTTGTATCTCAAACTGGGACTAATGGTCCGGCCCTATATATGCACCCAACCCTCCACTCTCTCCTTTTTTTTCCTATGTATGAGGTGGGTATAACTTTGTGCTAACTTTTTTTCTTCATATGCACTTGAGGTGTTCGGTGAAATGCCTGTTAGAGCGATGCCACTTGAGTTCACACAAGACAAAATATGATATGAGGTGCCAGAGCGACACTTAAGGTTTCTCCTCTTTGTTTTGAAGTGTCCTAAAAGGTTAGCAACTATTTTCTCGTTTTGACCGCGCGGTACTAATTTAAGCATCGTGATTGCGTTTGATATATATGCATGGTTATATGATGCAGATGAGCCACCCATGGATGTACGGTGACCAACGCTCTGACGCTTACAGAGAAGGCGTGCATTCTTTTCGCCTTGTGGCTGAGGCGAACAAGCGGCGGGATGGTTTTATGTGTTGTCCATGTGTTGAATGTCAGAATGAGCAGGCTCACACTTCCTCAAGAGTCATTCAGAGCCACCTGCTTCGGTCCGGTTTCATGTCCGTCTATAATGTTTGGACCAAGCACGGAGAAAGAGGGGTTATGATGGAAGACGACTATGAAGAATAGAACGATGATGACAACTACCGATCTATGTTCCCTGAATACGATGATACCGTAGTTAAAGATAATGAAGAAGAAGGGGGTGAAGAACGGGAACCAGATGGGCCCATTGATGATTTTGGTCGGGTCATTAGTGATGCAAGGCGAGACTGCGACACAGAAAAGTAGAGTTGCAGTTCGAGCAGATGTTATAGGACCACAACACATTGATGTATCCAACTTGTGAAGATGGCCAAAAGAAGCTGGGTAGCACACTGGAATTGTTGAAGTGGAAGGCAGAGACCGGTATGACTGACTCGGGATTTGAAAAGTTGCTCGTAATAATGAAGAAGCTGCTTCCAAGAAATAACCAATTGCCCTCCAGTACGTACAAAGCAAAGAAACTTGTCTGCCCTCTAGGATTAGACGTGCAGAAGATACATGCATGCCCTAATGACTGCATCCTCTACCGTGGTGAGAAGTACGAGAATATGGATAAATGCCCGGTATGCACTGCATTGCGGTATAAGATCAGAAAAGATGACCCTGGTGATGTCGAGGGCGAGCCACCCAGAAAGAGGGTTCCTGCCAAGGTGATGTGGTATGGTCCTATAATGCCACGGTTGAAATGTTTGTTCAGAAATAAAGAGCATGCCAAGTTGTTGCGATGGCACATGAAAGACCGTAAGAAAGACGGGATGTTGAAGCACCCTGCTGATGGTCGGCAATGGAGAAAAATCAAGAGAGACTTCCCGGACTTTGCTGGTGACGCAAGGAACTTATGGTTTGGTCTAAGTACCGACGGCATGAATCCTTTTGGGGAGCAGAACTGCAGTCACAGCACCTGGCCCATGACTCTATGTATCTACAACCTTCCTCCTTGGTTGTGCATGAAGCGGAAGTTCATTATGATGCCAGTGCTCATCCAAGGCGCGAAGCAACCCGACAATGACATTTATGTGTACCTAAGGCCATTAGTTGATGAACTTCTACAGTTGTGGGCCAAACCAGGTGTACGTGTGTGGGATGAGCACAAACAGCAGGAATTTGACCTACAAGCATTGCTGTTCGTAACCATCAATGATTGGCCTGCTCTTAGTAACATTTCAGGACAGACGAATAAAGGATACAATGCATGCACGCACTATTTAGATGAGACTGAAAGTATATATCTGGATAAATGTAGAAAGAATGTGTACCCATACAATCGTCGTTTTCTTCCGCCCAGTCATCCCTTAAAGAAGAAAGGCAAGCATTTCAATGGCAAGGCAGAAACCCGGACGAAGCCTGTCCCCCGTAGTGGTGCTGATGTATTTGGTATGGTCAAGGATTTGGATGTAATCTTTGGAAAGGGTCCTGTAGGACAATCTGTTGCGAAAGACCCCATTACCGGACACGCACCCATGTGGAAGAAGAAATCTATATTTTGGGAGCTACCCTATTGGAAAGTGCATGAGGTCCGCTCTGCAATCGCCGTGATGCACCTGACGAAGAATCTTTGCGTGAATATTCTAGGCTTCCTGGGATTGTATGGGAAGTCAAAAGATACCCCGGTAGCATAGGAGGACCAGCAACATCATAAAGGATGAGATGGCATGCATCTAGGGTAGTTTCAAGGGCTTTCCAGCTACGCTCTTACCAAAGAAGAGAAGCAAATATTTTTTGAAGTCATTTTCAGTATCAAGGTCCCGTCTGGCTTCTCGTCGAATATAAAGGGAATAGTAAATATGAAAGAGAAAAAATTTCAAAACCTAAAGTCTCATGGCTGCCATGTGCTTATGACGCAATTGCTTCCAGTTGCATTGAGGGGAATTCTACCAGAAAATGTTCGACTAGCCATTGTGAAGGTATGTGCATTCCTCAATGCAATTTCTCAGAAGGTAATCGATCGAGAAAGTCTATCAGGGTTACAGATTGATGTGGTCCAATGTCTGGTCAGCTTCGAGTTGTTGTTCCCGCCATCCTTCTTCAATATTATGATGCACCTCCTAGTTCACCTAGTCGAAGAGATTAGAGTTCTCGGTCCTGTGTTTCTACACAATATGTTCCCCTTCGAGAGGTTCATGGGAGTCTTAAAGAAATATGTTCATAGCCGTGCTAGGCCAGAAGGAAGCATCTCCAAGGGCTATGGAACAGAGGAGGTCATTGAGTTTTGTGTTTACTTTCTTCCTGACCTTAAGCCGATTGGTGTTCCTGAATCTTGGTATGAGGGGAGGATGACTGGAAAAGGCACAATAGGAAGGAAATCAATGGTATGTAGGGACAGGCATTCTTTCACTCAAGCACACTACACAGTTCTACACAATTCCACTGTGGTGGCTCCGTATATCGAGAAACACAAGAATATTTTACGCTCCAAAAACCCGGGGAAGCCTGAAACCTTGATTAAAGGGGAACACGAGAAGAATTTTGGCAATTGGTTGCAGACACATCTCATGAATAACACCACTGTTGGAGATGAGTTGTACTCGTTGGCCAGGTTACCATCTTCGACTATATGTACTTTCCAAGGGTACGAGATAAATGGGAATACATTTTACATGATCGCCCAAGATAAAAAGAGCACCAACCAAAACAGTGGTGTCCGCTTTGATGCAACAGATGAAAATGGGCAGAAGGACACATATTATGGGTACATAGAGGAGATATGGGAACTTGACTATGGACCTACTTTTAAGGTCCCTTTGTTTTGGTGCAAATGGGTCAAGCTGACAGGAGGCGGGGTACATGTAGACCAAAAGTACGGCATGACAACAGTGGATCTCAACAATCTTGCGTACATGGATGAACCATTCGTCCTAGCCAACGATGTGGCTCAGGTTTTCTATGTGAAGGACATGTCTACCAAACTGAGAAAAAGGAAAGATAAGCAAAAGAGTACAGAATACGATGAGCCAAAGCGCCACATAGTTCTTTCAGGGAAAAGAAACATCGTGGGAGTGGATGACAAGACATACATGTAAGAAGATTACAATAAGTTTCATGAAATTCCGCCCTTCAAAGTGAAAACTGACCCAAGCATCCTGTTAAATGATGAAGATTCTCCATGGCTACGGTGCATAAGAAAACCACAACACTAGATGTTGGTGATGTGTAATAATTTATTAAACCTTTTATTTGAGACATAAATCTATGTAATGTATTAAACCTTTTATTTGAGACATAAAGGTCCCCTTTCATGTAATACATCTTGCTCAATCAAACTAGACGTTGATGACCGGGTTCTGATCCGCGGGAGGTGATCACCCAAAGAGAAGGAACCATCACAAGAGAAGGAACCCACAAACACTAAGGATACATAGCACAACTGAAAATTAAGATACATAGCACAACTAAAAATTAAGAAACATGCCTAATGTTGGAGTGATTCAGTCATGCTCCTGCCTAGCCCTATAATACGCGCCACTGTAGTCGTCATAGTCGCCGGCGTCGTCGTCGGGGTCGCCGTAGTCGAACCTTGAAGGTTGGGCACACGTGGGCTCGATTTGAGGGTACCGCAGGCGGGGGTTATTGCCGGTCGTGTTGTAGGCCATGACACTCTAGAGAGTCCGGCCGCGCCACCACAGCCAACGGCCGGCCTAGTTGAAGTTCTAAGGAGGTGGGCCGTCCTCCTCGTGCCTGGCGAGCGCCCTCTCACGCCGATTGATGAAGAAGGCTTCCCAAGTCGGGAAATAGTCGGGATGCCAGTTGGGATTCCTCCGTTGCTCTGGCGTGAGCTCGAGGTAGTGGTGGTTCATGATGGCCATCCGGTGCTCCACACCTAGAGGGACAGGAGGGACCGGCATGCCTCCGGCGCTCAGCATCCAGTCGGTGGGGACACGGTAGCCCGATGGGTAGGGGTAGTTCGAGGCGCAAGGCGCCTCCGCCTCCCGGGTGGTTAGAGATACGATGGAAGCCATGGGAAGAGAATGATGAGTCTAGATGTGATATGTAAACTGAGGCCAAGCGTACATATATATACTAAAAAAAATGGCGGGAAGACAGAGGTGGGAACCGGTGGAAAGCGCGGGAATGCAGTGGCGCGGGAAACTTTCATCCCGGGTGGGGGCTCAAACCGGGACAAAAGATGGGGGGCCTTATCTGGGGGAGGCTTATCTGGGGGGTGGCTAACCTTTAGTACCGGCTGGTGGGTGCAACCGGGACTAAAGGTGGTTTTCGTGTCATCTAACAAAACTGTCGGTGGGATAAGGACGCGTGGGTGGACGCACTGCTCGATGAGATAAAGCATGTAGCATACGACGCCGTGTTGGAGGAAAAATACAAAGTAGAAGCGGCGCCGTGCCTATAAAAGGAGCATCGATACGCCATGTCAAGCAACTCAACAATCCAACATGGATGGAGAGTTTCATCCCCATGGATGGAGGAAAGGGTTGGGAAATCTCCCGTGGCGGAACTTCTCGAAGATGCCCTTGGTGCACACGCCCTATGGCATCTTCGGAAGTTTCGCCTCGGAAAATATTTTCCTGCTAGCCCGTGAAAGACTCCCCATGGATGGAGAGTTTCATCCCCATGGATGGAGGAAAGGGTTTGGAAATCTCCCGTGGCGGAACTTCTCGAAGATGCCCTTGGTGCACACACCCTATGGCATCTTCAGAAGTTCCACCCCGGAAAATATTTTCCTGCTAGCCCGTGAAAGACTCCCCATGGATGGAGAGTTTCATCCCCATGTATGGAGGAAAGGGTTGGGAAATCTCCCGTGGCGGAACTTCTCGAAGATGCCCTTGGTGCACACGCCCTATGGCATCTTCGGAAGTTCCGCCTCGGAAAATATTTTCCTGCTAGCCCTACATATATAGTGAGAAATGGCGGGAAGTCAGAGGAGGGAAACGGTGGAAAAGGAGGGAAGAAAACGGGCGGGAAAAATAAGGCGGGGTAGACGATCCGGGCCCCCCAGTCTAGGGTTTCGCCAGAGGAAGACCACCAGAGCGTCGGAATCACATGAAAATGGCAAAATGGTTAATAGTTTGACTGGTTAGAATAATTATTTTATAAAATAGAAAATTGATTTGAATCTCTTATTCAAATTCAAACACTTTTTATGTTAAACATTTAGTGAGATTCAAAAACATGCAAAATATAATAGTTAATGCATTTTTAAATTGTAAATGGCAAAATGGTTATTAGTTTCACTAGTTAGAATAATTATTTTATAAAACAGAAAATAGATTTGGATTACTTATTCAAATTCAAGAACTTTTCATGTTGAAATTTTTCTCAAATTCATAAGTATGCAAAACCTGTAAAATTCAAATGTTTAAAAAATATGCTAATTGAATTTTTTTAAACAGGCGCGCCCCTGGGGTGAAAAATTTGAAAAAAGGACCTTTAGTCCCGGTGCGTGCTATACACCGGGACTAAAGGTGTGGCGTTGGTGCGCGCACGTTGGGCGGTGCCGAAACCCCTTTAGTCCCGGTGGGTGGCACGCACCGGGACTAAAGGGGGGGACCTTTAGTCCCGGTCCGTATAACGAACCGGGACTAAAGGGTCTTTAGTCCCGGTTCGTTATACGGACCGGGACTAAAGGTCCCCCACCTATATATTTGGCGCGGCCCTTCTTCTCCCCACGCAGAGCACCCCCACACGCGAGGACGACCTGACGCCGGCAGGCTGCCAGATTCTCCGGCCGCCACCACCCCAATCGCCATCGCCCCTCACTCCAGCCACCACCGCCCGCAACCGCCACCACCACTCCAGCCGCCGTGCGCGCGCCCCCGGCCAGAGGTACCCCGAGCCCCCTCCCCTTCGCTCCCTCGTCCGGCTATGCGACGGCACGGCGGCACCGGCCACTGTGGGCGAGCAGGCCGGGCGGCCCCCTCCCCTTCGCTCCCCCGTTCGGCTACGTGGCGGCGGTGCGGGCGATGCAGTCGCGGCGGCGCCCCCGGCCGGCCAACTTCTTCTCTGTTTTTTGTATTACTAGTATCTTTTTTTGATAGATAGATAGAATTATTACTTGTATTACTTGTATTACTAGTATTACTAGTATGTTTTTTGTAATAGATTGATAGAATTATTACTAGTATTTTTTGTATCTTTTTTATATTTCTAGTGTATGTTTTTTTATTAATTTCTAGTATAGTATATATTTCTAGTATAGTATATATTAATTTCTAGTGTATGTTTTTTTATTTCTTGTATCTTTTTTATATTGTAATATTTATTACTAGTATATATATATGTTTGTGTATATATATTTATTACTAGTAACAATATATATAGTAGTATATTGTATAGTATGTAGTATTATAGTGTCGATTGAGACAGACAAGCATTAGTGCTAAATAAAGATAAGCTAAAGAAATAACTACCCTAAGTCCGGTAGTGCTCGCGGGCCCCCGGACTTAGGGTTAGGGTGGTGGTGCTCGCGTCCCCCCAGACTTAGGGTTAGGGTGGTGGTGCTCGCGGGCCCCCGGACTTAGGGTTAGGGTGGTAGTGCTCGCGGGCACCCGGACTTACGGTTAATGTGGTAGTGCTCGGAGGCCCCCAGACTTAGGGTTAGGGTGGTCGTGCTCGCGGGCCCCCAGACTTAGGTTGAATGTGGTAATGCTCGCGGGCCCCCAAAGATAGGGTTAGGATTGTGGTGCTCGCGGGCCACCGGACTTAGGGTTAGGGTGGTGGTGCTCGCGGGCCCCCAGACTTAGGTTTAATGTGGTAGTGCTCGCGGTCCCCCGGACTTAGGGTTAGGGTGGTGGTGCTCGCGGGCCACCGGACTTAGGGTTAGGGTGGTAGTGCTCGCGGGCCACCGGACTTAGGGTTATAGTGCTGGTGCTCGCAGGCCCCCGAAGATAGGGTTAGGGTGGTGGTGCTCGCGGGCCCCCGGACTTAGGGTTAGGGTTAGGGCATAACTAGAATTTTGCTATTGTTTAGTATTATTGTAGCAAATTGCGTGTTCATATTATTGTTTAGTATTATTTTATGCAGCAATATTGAATGAAAAATGTTATTGTGTGCATTTTGTAGAAAACTATGGATCCAATCCAGAGAGACCTAGCACCGGAAGAAATTCTCGAGGATATGATCAACGACACCCGCCATGTTGATCCACCCGAATCTCCGTCGATTTATCTGAATCCTCTGGTGAGGGAGAGGAGGTCGACCGAAATGATCAAGGAGAAGCCGACGGCTCCGGTGGTGGAGAAGCCGACGGCGAGGTATATATATGAAGTCTGGTGATTAGTAGATGCATTAACTGAGTTGTATACATATATATAAATTGACGAATGTTTCTTCTCTTAGGCCTCCACATCGAGCAAAAAATATTCCAAACGAGGCCCGGCCAAAAAGTTGGACGCATCTACGCGTTATACAATTACGTGGGTATCACCACGGGGTGAACCGTTGGAACCCGAAAAGGATAAAACTGTATTTAAACAACAATGCGGAGTTATGGTTAGGGATCGCATCCCGATCACCGTTCGAGAGTGGAATAAGACCAAAGGGGCGAAAGAGGGTGAGTATGTCGCCGACAGGTGCAAAGAGGGTCTTTGGAATGACCTCATGACACATTTCACCCTGCCAAAATGTGAGGATGATGCCGACACAGCTGCATTGAGGAAGAAAGTCAAGTAGTGGAATCTTACGAAGATGGCCGAACTATTCAAGAACTGGAAGAAATCATTATGGCAAAAGTATCAGAAGATGAAGAAGACTCCTAAATTTGAATGCTATCTAACGAAGCAACAGGCTAACTGGGATGCATTTGTGAAGTACAAGGAGTCACAACCTGCTATGGAAATGTCGGAAAAAAACAAGAAAAATGCCGCGATGAAGAAATATCTCCATCACCTGGGGCCAGGGGCTACGCGGCTACCATGCCAAAGTGGGATGCTAAAGATAATGAGCTGCTTGCTAAAGGGATCACTCCAGAACCAATACGCGAAGAATGGGATCTGAGGGCAAGGAATTGGTTCCTGGGGCATGGGAGTGAGTATGACGAAAGTACAGGGGACCTTATTTGCAGTGACGGGATTAGGATACCCCGGGATACATGGCAGAAAGTGGTGAAGGAGATTAAAGCGGGGACAACAAAGTTCCGTCCCGATAGAGAGAAAGACTTGCTGACAAAGGTCCTCGGGAATGACGAACGCGGAGGAGATGTACGAGGCCTTGGACCTAGTTATACGTGGGAGATGGGGTTTCCCAAAGACAGTGATACTTATAGGAGTCGAGAGAGAGCAAAGAGGCGACGGTAGGAGGAGGAGGGAGACAGGTTCACCGAGTTGCTAGGAACACTTCGAATGCATCAGCAACAGATTGACGAACTTCGAGGAGCGGCGCGCCTGCAAGATCCTGTACTCGATATTACCGCTGTCCCATCTCAGCAGAGAAGCAGCGTGGCTGAATCGGAGGTCCCTTCTAACGATGCATGTATGGTAGATGGCGGTCCCGGATACCCCGTGGATGGAATCAAGGAGCAGGCATCTTGTGAGCTCCATTAGAAGGTGAAGAACCTATCCATCAAGGTGGCGGTCGGTGTGCTTTACCTTGTCCACCTGGCGCACGCTGGCATGGCCGTGAGATTCTAGCTGGCTATGCTAAAGTTGCTGTGGATGAAATCGCAATGGGGAGGGACTCAATGGAGCTTGACATCCCTGGACCTGAAGGTGAGAGGACACTCGAAGAAGTACTGGGTGGTATCATTCTATGGGACAAGAACAACATCAAGCTTCCAGGCTGGACGCCAAAGCCAACACCGCCTCCGAGTGGTCTCATGTCACCTTCACCTCCATCACCTCCAAGAAGCCCACCCCATGACTACGACCACCATAGCCCGAGTCCATCTCGATCTCCGCCGCAGCCTCCGATTAGTACAAAACGACGCAGTAGCCCAAAACGACAAATGTCGCCTCTACCAAGAGTACCTAATAAGAATCTTCTCATCAAACCTTACAATTGTACTGACAAGGAAACCGACATGATAGTAAAGGCCGAATGTGTTGCGCAACTTCAAAAGAAGAAACCCGAGCCCTCCCTGGTATACACCGAGAAGCAAAAAGCGTATGCACTTTCTTTTATGAACACAAAATCGCAATATGAATTGCACCATAAGCTAGATGACTATCGACGCACACTTCAGAAGGTAGTGAAGAAGAGCAAATCAAGTAGAAGTGCAAGCGGGAGCAAATCATCAGGGCAAAGTGCAACGGAGAAAAGAATGGATGTCCCCCAGCTCGGGAAACAGGCCAAAACATCGATCCCACCCCTCCAGGTGTTATTCTATGACACTCCCCAACAGGATATGGAAGAAGCTAAGAAGCTTGCGGCCGCTATGAATGTGACAGTTGAGGAATTGCTAGGTGCCCAGGACGACAAGTTACCCAAGGCTCAGGTAGTCCCTACATATGTCCCAGAGAAGCCTCTGGTAAGCTTTGAGCAGTTCCAACAACTGCCAACACAAATGCGGAGTTTAGATAAATAGTACTTAAAAGCCGTAAATCAGGAGAGAATAATGATCGTGGCGAAAGTACCACATGACTACTACTTCCGAGAAGAAGAGGTCCATGTTGAGTTTCTAGAACTCTTCCAGTTATACACTTTCGACACCCTCGACAAAAGTATCATGAGTTGCTATTGTCTGTAAGTTGTTGAATTCATTGTCTATATATAAGTTGTTCATTTTTTCAGTTGTTCAGTTCATTGCATGTAATTATCCTAATTATATCCTTTTGTACTCTATTATTATGCAGAATGAAGATCATGGAATGTAAAAGAAGGTCAATCTTTAGTGTTGGGTTCATTGACCCAGATAAAATACATGTAAAGACGCTAACGGATAAACCCGAGGAGACGCAGGAAAACCTTCTAAGATTTCTAACGGAGCAAAATTTCTGTGACCACATACTGTTTCCTTACAATTTCACGTGAGGGTCTTACTCTATTATACACATTCTCCTTTGCTTACTCGATGTTAAGTGTAATTGATGAGTTACTGATGTATATATAAACGTGTACAATTTCCACTTGATTCTCATGGACATTCAACTTGATAAGGGAAGAGTTGAAGTCATGGACCCATTAAAGAGATCCCTGGAAATGTTTAGGGACATGCAGGACATGCTCCAGAGGTAATTTTCGCGCTACATCAGTCTCTTTACCGGGTAGGGTTTGGAACCAGTTCAAGAGTGCGGTTACGGGTGACTTTAGTGAGAAGCTGACGTTTAAGCCGGTCTCGGTAAGTAGTACGCGCATCTCTTTACTTCTAGTTTCAATACAATTATGATGCTATATTATTATTTTGATTGAATTCTATTCTCGTAAAGTGCGCGAGGCAGCCACCGAAGACGAATCTATGTGGATTCTATGTTTCCAGTTCATTCGCACGTTTACCAGTGAGCTGAATGATTAAAGAGTCAATGTAAGCAATACATTCATAACATTATTTTTATTACTGTCACTTTTTGTTATCATGATTGATATTCATATTGATCTCCTTTTCTTATATAGTTTGAGAAAATGCGGGATCAGCTCCTACCATAGCAATGCATAGTAGCAATTGCTGAAGAACTGGCAGGATTCTTGATGAACGAGATGATAGATGACGCCGAAGAATTTAGTGTGAATAGGCGTCGATGATCCCCGACCGTGTAATTGAATAGATGGGCTCTAGTCCCGATAATTGTGATCTCCATGTGTAACTATCATGTATATATTTGTATGCTCGATCTTAAGAGAAGTTATCTTATGTATGCACGAACATGTACGGTGTATCGTAGCATAGAAAACTATTTTGAAATGAAAAAAAGGATACAAATTGAATTCTATGCTACGGCAGAGAAAGTGCCTAAAATTCTGCCGCAGCAGAGAACCATTTGTCCCGGATCGTAATATGAACCGAGACTAATGGGGGGCACCCAGCGCCCGCAAAGACGGCCACGTGGATGCCCATTGGTCCCGGCTGGTAAGAGGGCCGGTACTAGTGGGTGGGCCTTTAGTCCCGCCCCTCTAGTCCCGGTTACCAGGACCGGGACTAAAGCCCCTTATGGGTCGGGACTGGAGGCCCGTTTTCCACTAGTGATATGTGGTTTGTGGAAACAACACACATGCAATGACTCTAGTGGGTCCATATGTGGTTTGTGAAAAGAACACACATGCAATAACCACTGGTTGATCCATATGTGGTTTGTGGAAAGAACACACATGCAGTGAACACTGGTGGATCCATATGTTGTTTGTGAAAAGAACACACATGCAATGACTCTAGTGCTGGTTTTAGTATAAGAACACATAAGCAATGACTCTAGTGGGTCCATATGTGATTTGTGCAAAGAACACACATGCAATGACACTGGTTGATCCATGTGTGGTTTGTGGAAAGAACACACATGCAATGACTCTAGTGGTTGATCCATCTATGTTTTGTGGAAATAACACACATGCAATGACTCTAGTGGTTGGTCCATGTGTGGTTTGTGGAAATAACAGACATGCAATGACTCTAATGGATCCATAAGTGGTTTGTGGAAAAAAACACACATGCAATGACCACTGGTTGATCCATATGTGGTTTGTGGAAAGAACACACATGCAATGACACTGGTTGATCCATGTGTGGTTTGTGAAAAGAACACAGATGCAATGCCACTGGTTGATCCATGTGAGGTTTGTGGAAAGAACACACATGCAATGACTCTAGTGCTAGTTTTAGTATAAGAACACACATACAATGACTCTAGTGGGTCCACATGTAGTTTGTGAAAAGAACACACATGCAATGACCACTGGTTGATCCATAAGTTGTTAGTGGAAAAGAACACATATGCAATGAACACTGATGGATCCATGTGTGGTTTGTGGAAAAGAACATATGCAATGAGTCTAGTGCTGGTTTTAGTATAAGAACAGACATGCAATGACTCTAGTGGGTCCATATGTGTTTGTGAAAAGAACACACATGCAATGACCACTGGTTGATCCATATGTGGTTTTTGGAAAAGAACACACATGCAATGAACATTGGTGGATCCATAAGTGGTTTGTGGCAAGAACACACATGCAATGACTCTAGTGCTGGTTATAGTATAAGAACACACAAGCAGTGACTCTAGTGGGTCCATATGTGATTTGTGGAAAGAACACACATGCAATGACACTGGTTGATCCATGTGTGGTTTGTGGAAAGAAAACACATGCAATGACTCTAGTGGTTGATCCATGTGTGGTTTGTGGAAATAACACACATTCAATGACTCTAATTGATCCATAAGTGGTTTGTGGAAAAGAACACACATGCAATGACTACTAGTTGATCCATATGGTTTGTGGAAAGAACACACATGCAATGACACTAGTTGATCCATGTGTGGTTTGTGGAAAGAACACACATGCAATGACAGTCATTGATCCATATGTGGTTTCTGGAAAGAACACACGTGCAATGACTAGTGCTAGTTTTAGTGTAAGAACACACATACAATGACTCTAGTGGGTCCACATGTAGTTTGTGAAAAGAACACACATGCAATGACCACTGGTTGATCCATTAGTTGTTTCTGGAAAAGAACACACATGCAATGATCACTAGTGGATCCATGTGTGGTTTGTGGAGAAGAACACACATGCAATGACTCTAGTGGGTCCACATGTGGTTTGTGAAAAGAACACACATGCAATGACCACTGGTTGATCCATATGTGGTTTTTGGAAAAGAACACACATGCAATGAACACTGGTGGATCCATAAGTGGTTTGTGGAAAGAACACACTTGCGATGACTCCAGTGCTGGTTTTAGTATAAGAACACACAAGCAATGAATCTAGTAGGTCCATATGTGATTTGTGTAAAGAACACACATGAAATGATACTGGTTGATCCATGTGTGGTTTGTGGAAAGAACACACATGCAATGCCATTTGTTGATCGATGTGTGGTTTGTGGAAATAACACACCTACAATGACTCTAATGGATCCATATGTGGTTCATGGAAAAGAACACACATGCAATGACAACTGGTTGATCCATGTGTGGTTTGTGGAAAGAACACACATGCAATGACACTAGTTGATCCATGTGTGGTTTGTGGAAAGAACACACATGCAATGACACTAGTTGATCCATATGTGGTTTGTGGAAACAACACACGTGCAATGACATCGGTTGATCCATGTGTGGTTTGTGGATAGAACACACATGCAATGACTCTAGTGGGTCCATATGTGGTTTGTGAAAAGAACACACATGCATTGACCACTCGTTGATCCATATGTGGTTTGTGGAAAGAACACACATGCAATGACTCTAGTGGGTCCATATGTGGTTTGTGAAAAGAATACACATGCAATGACCACTGGTTGATCCATATGTGGTTTGTGGAAAGAACACACATGCAGTGAACATTAGTGGATCCATATGTTGTTTTTTAAAAGAACACACATGCAATGACTCTAGTGTTGGTTTTAGTATAAGAACACACAAGCAATGACTCTAGTGGGTCCATATGTGATTTGTGCAAAGAACACACATGCAATGACACTGGTTGATCCATGTGTGGTTTGTGGAAAGAACACACATGCAATGACTAGTGGTTGATCCATGTGTGGTTTGTGGAAATAACACACATGCAATGACTCTAGTGCTAGTTTTAGTATAAGAATACACATGCAATGACTCTAGTGGGTCCACATGTGGTTTGTGAAAAGAACACACATGCAATGACCACTGGTTTATCCATATGTGGTTTGTGGAAAGAACACACGTGCAACGACACTACTTGATCCATGTGTGGTTTGTGGAAAGAACACACATGCAATGACTCTAGTGCTAGTTTTAGTATAAGAACACACATGCAATGACTCTAATGGATCCATATGTGTTTGTGGAAAAGAATACACATGCAATGACCACTGGTTGATCCATGTGTGGTTTGTGGAAAGAACACACATGCAATGACAGTGGTGGATCCATGTGTGGTTTGTGAAAAGAACACACATGCAATTAGTCTAGTGCTGGTTTTAGTATAAGAACACACATGCAATGACTCTAGTGGGTCCACATGTGGTTTGTGAAAAGAACACACATGCAATGACCACTTGTTGATCCATATGTGGTTTGTGGAAAAGAACACACATGCAATGAACACTGGTGGATCCATAAGTGGTTTGTGGAAAGAACACACATGCAGTGGCTCTAATGCTGGTTTTAGTTTAAGAACACATATGGATCCATATGTGGTTTGTGGAAAAGAACACACATGCAATGACCACTTATTGATCCATAAGTGGTTTGTGGAAAGAACACATATGTAGTGAACACTGGTTGATCCATGTGTGGTCTGTGAAAATAACACACATGCAATGCCATTGGTTGATCTATATGTGGTTTGTGGAAAGAACACACATGCAATGACACTGGTTGATCCAAATGTGGTTCATGACAGGAACACACATGCAATGACTCTTGTGGATACATATGTGGTTTGTGGAAAGAACACACATGCAATGAACTCTAGTGGATCTATCTTGGCATAATTTGATGTATGCCACAATGCATTTCATTGTAAAACACACCCACTTTCCATTTTTATACTACTCAGCTTTGCCCTTGGTTTTTTGATACTACCCAGTTTTGCCCCCCTTCGTAGAAGCCCAAACCTGTGCCCACTCTGTCTGTTACGCCCTGATTGGTTGTCACAGTTGTCACGCGGATCGTGCGCACCAACCATTGATCATGTGTGATACAACGAGGCTCATTGCACACGTCGTACCCTTCATAGGACAGCGCGAGACAGCACGGACATCTGCCTCAACGAGACTTCTACAAGAAGGAACATGATGTCGTCCATGGAAAAAGTCGTCGAGTTGGTATGTCATGTTTAATCTAGTCTACAAAGGCTACAAGTCTACTGCACGGCAACTGGTCATCCATGGACCACCTGATATACCATTTTTACTATGCAGCGTGCATGCACTCTCACTTCTGACAAGCCCCCACCACACGAACCTTCCACGCGACAGCTGCAGCTGGAAGAGCTGCCAATCGGGGCCCTCGAGGAGGCCTAAACGTCCCTGCATTAAAAACCCATCCTATTGGGTCCTCCATTCGCACTCACCCACTACTCTCTTCCCTATCCAGCAAAACCCCACAATCTTGAATGTACTTGCACGAACCTTCTCCATGAAACCAGTGCGTGGGGGTGAGTGTCTGGGCATCGCCGACAGGGTGGTGCTTCACGCGGCAGATCTGGAGGAGCATCACGCAGCACAAGCCGAGGAGGACGTACAGTTCAACCCCTTGGGGGACCATGTGCTCGCCGGTGCTGACGACTTCGGAGGGGCCGATGAGGGCGTGGAGTTCGACGAACATGCTCCGCTCGTGTACCCAGCAGTGCATCTATTTCTATATGTTTCATATTTTCTGCTCGAGCTTAATCTATCCTAGCGTCATAAAAAAATCTAGTCCTAATGATTAGATGCAACGTACGAACCGGTACATGGAGAGATCTAGTCTGTTCTGAATGAATCCACATTATTTATTTATTAATAAGTTACCAAGAACACAAACCACATTAATTTAGGAGCGAGCTGGGGAGACGGCAGTAATGAACTGCTGAACCTGTATAGACATGTTATTGCATTGAAAGTAATTTGGAATGGTGGAAGGAATATATATTTATTATTTTGCTCATTTCGGTTTATATTCCATACATTATAGGTGTATTCAAGTGAGATGGACTCTGACAAGGAGACCAGGGACAACAAGAGCCACCATGTCATGAAGAAGCTCAAGAGCGGGATAATCCCTTTCCGCACTCGACTTGGGGAGCTGAAGTGCCCTTTCTATAAGAAAGGAGTCAACCCGAGGATTGCCAGCTTGATTCCGCATGCGGTTGGCATCGGTAAAAGCCCGGCTAGTAAACACATGTCGGCGACCAAGGCTAAGCACGCTGCTTATGGCAAGTTCCTGAGGGAGTATGTCAAGACCGGCCTAGTGTCCCCTTACTTAGGAATCAGCAACTTCTAGCCGACCAACCCCGTCACTGTGCTGGCCCGGCCACTAATAATATTTAGTTCTCTTACCGTATCTAGACCCTTAAACTATGGGGATTTCTATTTTCGTACCCTTCAAAATATATTCAAGTTCATCTGTTTATGCAGTTAAAGTTCCGGTGGCATACTTGTTATTTTGCATGGATAGAGGGGTGCCCCCGACAGATTCATGTCCGCTAGATCACAGAGGATCAACGGTTAGTGGGCAAAACTGAGTACAACTGAATCGCCATGGTTAGACACGAGGGAAAAAACGTGACTCACGGTACGCGTGTGCGGTGCATGGGGCGGTAGCAGACACGTGTGGCCGTGCACGGTGCATTAGCGTACGTGGTGCACGGTAGTGCAACGAAATGTCGCTTCCCTTCTCCTTTAATAGAGGCCTCCCCACTCCCACTCATCACGCACTCGCTCACTCAACCGTCTCCACTGTCCCATCACCTTCTGCAAACGCCTAACAAAACCCTAGCCATGTCGGTGATGGAGAAGATCGGCGCGGTGGCCATCAGTGCCTCCAAGGCCACTAGCGAGGAGCCCCCCATCCCCGTCCCTGCATCCTCCGTAGCCACCGGCGAGGAGGCCCCCGCCGGTCTCGGACAGATCCCGCTTGGCTGGGACCCCTACGAGGATGTTGTCTACATAAGGCCGGAGAACCCCTACGACACCAGCATCGCCGACCCATGGTCTAAGGTAACCAGGGTTTTATCCCCTTCCCTTGTTCTTCCCTTGTTCACTACTAGGAAACAACTCTTCGGTGGCGCACCTTTTTTCAACATCTGTGGCGCATATGTTAGTCGCCACTGATAACTAACTTCAGTGGTGCATTTCAAAATGCGCCACAGAAGTCTCAAACTTCAGTGGCGCATATGGCCAATATGTGCCACAGAAGTTGTTTTTAAAAATTTTAAAAAAGGCGGGTCAGATCTCAAACTTTTGTGGCGCATATGGCCAATATGTGCCACAGAAGTTTTTTTCAAATTTCAAAAAAAAAACTGGGCTAGATCTAGATCTGGTCGGATCTGGCCGGAGTTGGTGGTTGTGGTGGCGGGCGGTGGCGCTAGGAGGAGGTTGCCGGAGTTGGTGGTGGAGGAGGAGGAGGAGGGGGAGGAGGAGCTCGCTAGAGTTGGTGGTGGAAGAGGAGGAGAAGGAGGAGGAGGAGGAGGTCGCCGGAGTTGGTGGAGGAGAAGGAGGAGGTCGCTTGAGTTGGTGGAGGAGGAGGAGGAGGAGGTCACCGGAGTTGGTGGTGGAGGAGGAGGAGGTCGCCGGACTTGGTGGTGGAGGAGGAGGAGGAGGTGGTGGTGGAGGAGGAGGAGGTGGTGGTGGTCGCCGGAGTTGGTGGTGGTGGAGGAGGAGGAGGAGGTCGCCGGAGAGTGGAGAAGGAGGAGGGAGGAGAAGGGGAGAAGTGTGGAGGAGAGGAGAAGGAGAGAAGTATGGAGGGGAGGAGAAGTGGGGAGGGGAGAAGAAGTGGGGAGGGGGAGAAAAAGGAAAAAGGAAAAAAGGAGGGAGAAGGGCGCTGGCGGGATTCAAATTTCGAATCCTGCCCAAGACTTCTGTGGCGCATATGGGGGAAATGCACCACAGAAGTTTCTCCCCCTTTTTATTTTTTTGCAGGAAAAAATCTTCTGTCTGCCATAACTTTTTACTCTTTTGGAATTTTGGGAATCTACATCTCTAGCCATTGAAATCGAGTAGGAAATTTCGAGACGATCATTTTGATAGGTTAAAGATTTTTTTTCCGACATTGTATGCAAAAGTTAGAGCCGTTTTACCGTGCCATGACCTATTTTTGCAAAATACATCGAAATTCATGTTTTTCAATTTTTTCTAGATCTATACCCTAAAAACTAACTACAACTTAAAGGAATTTTTTTTTAAGTTTCTATCATTTTTGTTTAGTTTTTACAAAACTGAAAAGGCGATCCACAGGGGAGGGGGGTGGGATCTGTTTTCCCCCCTATATGCTTGTTTTGTGGCGCATACACCTATATGCGCCACAGAAACATCACTTTCTATGGTGCATATGGCCATATGCGCCACAGAAGTTTCTCCCCCTTTTTTGATGCTTGGTCCCATCAACCTTCTGTGGCGCATACGTCTATATGCGCCAAAGAAGTTTGACACTTTAGTGGCGCACACGAAAATATGCGTCACAGAAATATGGACTTCTGTGGCGCATATTGGTTTTGTGCACCACTGAAGTGCCAAACTTCTGTGGCGCATTTTTTCTAGTGCGCCACTGATATATATCTGTGGCGCATATTTTTACATATGTGCCACTGAATATCTTGTCTATCTATAAGCTGTTTCCTAGTAGTGGTTCCCATCATTGGATGCTAGATCGTATGTTATTAGGGCTCGGTTGTTCGTATTTTTTACAGTAACTAATCCTCTTGTGTTAGATCTCGATTTTCGATGAATCCCCCTGTTCGTAGTTGGGATCAGTATTCGATTTGGTTTGAGATTTGGGGAATAATTGGGAGATCTCATTCGGTTAATTTATGCAAAAAAAGCAATCCCGATAATCAAAGTATCTCAATCATGTCCTTATTTCACTCTACTGTTTTTGCCAACAGGAGGATAGCAGCGACCTCCGCAGCGACGACGAGTCCAAGGACACCAAAACTCGTCATGTGCTGAGCAGGCTAAAGTGCGGTCAGTACAACAACTTCTTCGTTGGCGACGTGTACAGGTGCCCCTTCTGCCCCACCAGGAGGCTCCGCGCCACAGACTTCAACTCCCTCGTGAAGCATGCCGAGGACGTGAGGACCTGCGGCAAGTCCGTGAACGTCCACGGCTTCAGGGCCAAGCACCAGGCGCCCGGTCTTCACCTCTGCAACCTCCAGAAGGTGGCTATCGAGGAGGGTCGCATGCCCCCGATCAGAGCCAAGGCGCCTAAGGTCAAGGGGCTGGGCAGCATGAAGTGGAGGAGGCGCTAGAGGGAGGAGGCGGATGCCCTCCTAGAAGAGGCCATGAGGGGCCACTGATAAGCTGCTGCTGCTGTTGTAAAGCAGCTTCTTTTGTCTTGTCTATCTTGAAGCAGTCCGCTGCTGCTGCTGCTGAGCAGCCTAATTGTCGAACCTCGTTAAGTACCATACTATATAACCAATATTAGCTGCTTTATCTACATCTGCTTTGTTTACTGAATTTATTTATGGTGTTGGTTTGTTTTGCTGCTCTAGATTTGCTACCAGATTGGGGAAAACGATCGCAAAAGGAACAATGAATGAAGAGAGAAGCTGCTCTAGATTCCCTACATTTTTGGGAAAAAACACAACTGTTAGAGAGAGAGGGGAAAAGGCGCTCTTAAAAAGGCCAAATAACAAAAAAAACTTCCACTTTAGGCGTCATGGCGCACGTAACGGCCATGCCTTTGACCAGACGGCACCCCCCTCCGAGCGCATGTGAGGGCTTCGGAATATCGGGAGGGAAAAAGTGAGGACAAACGAGACACAATGTAGCTATAGCTAAATCTGACAAAAAGCTAAATTTGGCTTTACCATGCAATTTGGCTAGAGTTCCACAATGTAGCTATTCTAAATCCCTAAACTATGTGGTGTGTTGAAACCTAATGCTTTTCCACCGACATGTGTGTTGCAAAGTTTCTTGATCGTGCATGCTTACACAAGTGGCCTACAGAGAAACTTATAGAAGCATGGGCAAACGAGCTTCATTTTGGCAAATTCGGGACAAGCTTTGCGCAATCGGCAGGCCTGATCGGCTGGGCGGCTGCCCCGGGGTGCAGGGATGCTAGGTCCATGTCTATGCTTACACTTCTTAAACTTGTTAGGAATTAATAATAACTGTACACTTCCTTCTGTCATGTCACGTTACGTCGTGTCAGCACCGTGCACCCGCTACGGATCGGCAACGAGACGGTGGTCTACGTGACCGGTCTCTGCCACGCCAAAGCCAGGTCGCACACCTGTCCCATCGCCTACCGGGACGGATGCCGAATTTAATCGCTAGGATTGGAAACCATCGGTGCTCGCCTGGTCAAACTTGCTTCCGCATGGGTATGACCGGAATATTGGTAAACGGAATTTAAGCATCGCCTTCCGTCTCCTCAGCACATCACTGTGCAAAAATCCCCAACTCATTCCTTCCGCCGGCGCCGCCACCGCAAGAACCATCGACGCTGCCGTAGGCACCGCCTCCGCCTGGGCATACCACCGCAACAGATCACTCCACCTCCAGCCCAGTCCCAGCCACCGCTACCGACCCTAGGCCACCGTTGCTGCATTAGCTGCTGCCTGGACACAGAGTACGGCGTGTTTGGCGACGGGAGCGACTACACCGATGAGTACACCGTCACCGCCCATGGCACCACCAAGCTGACGGTTGTCCACACAAATGCGTCAGCGGAGGTCGCCAAGGTCATCGCAATGTATGAGCGGTGGCTACAGGAGCCGATGGACAGGTACAAGATCGTCGGCCCTGACCTCGAGTATACCGAAGATAGGAAGAGGACGGCGCTTTTGCAGCTATCCATGCGCAACCACTGCCTCCTATATCACGTATGTAGGGCCAAATCTGTATGCCCGGAGCTTCGCAAGTTCCTACACAGGAGGGAGATCTACTTCGCCAGCGTCGACATCAAGAATGACACTCCGAAGCTAGAACGAGATCTCCTCGTTCATGTCGTCAATCACGTCGATCTCCAACGTTTGTGGAGGTACCCGGATGGCGGTACGGGGAAAGCCGGCATGGCTAGACTCGCTGCCAACATCATCGACCGCGAGTACGCTGGCATGAAAGTCGAGTTCCCGAAGCACCTGCACGAGCGATAGGAGTGGAGGCACCTGGATTACGATGCGATCAAGTACGCAGCTAGGGACGGTATGTCTGCTACGAGATGCTCAACAGGATCTGGCGGGTGGGTGACTGTGTTTTTCACTACTACTAGTTTCGCATTTCATTCCTAGTTTTATCTCGCATGTATTTTCTAAGCATTCTGTGTGTAAGAACCAAGCTCGTATGATCCCCGTGCTATTAGCTACTTAACCTGTATGAATTACATTGCCCCTTTTGTATGCTTAACATTCATTCTTACAAATTCTATCTGTGCCATTTGCATGCGGCAGAATCCAGGACTGACATACATAAGGTGTGATACAGTCATAAGTCATAACCAAATCCAGATTATAGCAAAGGATACAGTCATAACTAAACCCAGATTATAGTTTGACAAAGGTAATACACATCAGTTCGTAATTTCTCACATAGTGTACTTATGAAATAACATGTTTTCATAAACACAACAATCATGCACTAATAGTCTACATCCTAGCTTGTTGGAGAAGGGAACCAATCCCAGGATGCCTTCGGTCGCTTGCCCTGGTTTGTAGATTCATCTAAACTTCGGCATCTGGGGCAAACAACCTGCCTTGGTGGTGGTTCAATGATGCGATGCCTGGAACGAGATTTTACAATCTGTCGGTACAGCTCGTGGCTAACATACCCGTCAATTGCAGCGTACTTTAGATTATGTTCAGAAAGTGGCTTATCCTCCCAGTAATCGTGCCCTAAACACCTCCATGAACATCTCGGCAATCTGTCCTTCATGGCAGTGTACCACGGGTCGATGAGTTCGGAGGCAAGAGCGGCCATCCCGGTCTTGCCGCCCGTTCGTCCCTAGGATCCAGTAAATTTCCTGAATGTCCACTCTGCACTCCTTTGGGATTCTAATGTTGACAGTTGGTCTTTCAAGCAGTTTACTGTCATTCATGATGTCAACACTAGTAAATGTTATGTGTTGGTTCTCGAGAAAGTCATGAAACAGATCCCTAATGCTTTCGCCCCACCTGCATGAAAATGAATTCAGACAAATAATATAGCAATAACTTTTGCAAACAGACAGTTCAGGAAAACAAAAAGATAGCAAAGTCTACCAGATCCCATCAGCCCCCTTCTCGCAAAAAGGCTGGTATACGAGGACGTGCCCCTTCATGGAGAGTTGCACCATAGCGATCCTACGGTGATCGTGGCTGTACTCGAGGTTGAGACCTACGAACCTGTTTTCTTTGAACTGCAGCCAACTCGCGTAATTATTCAGAGTGTTCCTCACCATCCGAGGGTCGGTGGTGTAGACGACATCGATGTTCTTCCCGCCATGTACTTCGATGTCGAAGTGCGCAGTTTCTTGCCTGCCGTTGTTTCGGACGTCCGGAGCGTCCATGACTACAGGCAAGAGGGAAAGGATACGGAGGAAGAGGGTGATGCGGTGGTGGAGGAAATGGATGAGGCCGTGGAGGAGAAAGACGATGAGGCCGTGGAGGAGGAAATGAGACGAAGAAGTGAAAGATTGGAACCGCCCTTACCAATATCTGGAATGGTGCACGACCGTTCGTAGTAGGGTGAAGGTGGAGAAAAACAACGGTTTTACATGTCGACGCTAGCGCTTACTAAAATTTGTTCTGTGCCACTTGCATGCGGTGGAATCAATTCAAACATAGGCACGTTAGTGCTTGCCGACCTTCACTCACTAACAGGCGGGCCGCACATTTCTCTTTTACGATTTATTTTTTCACTTCCTCTAGACGGTTCCGGTGCCCACCCTCAATAATTACGCCTCCCATTTTGTCTTCCACGCGGACAAGAACCGGCGGCGGCGGCGGTTCCTTGCAGATTCACTCCCCACTTGAACAACTGCCCCCATCCCTGATTCCACCCCCTCTCGAATCTATCCGCCTCCTTATCACAACGCCTCCATTAATATACCGGATTCCAAACTCCATTTGCCACTATGGGTAGAGATGGGGTAGCAGCAGGCTGAAGCGAAAGGCATGCGACGATGACACGGATGGCTAGGGCGACCGCTACCACGAGGATTGTGGATGGCCGAACCTCAGTGCCGCGAACGTGCACAGGATCGCCTCGGGGTTGGACATCATCTTAGTCGGTCGCCTCGCTCGCTGGATCCCTGGCTATCGTGTGACGATGCAGAACATGGACGAACAACCATTCGGCACGCCAGGCCTTCTTTACCCCGATAACAGCAAATGGCCAGACGACCGCGATGGCCACGTAAGTTCCAGTATCTAGCTTATTCGTTCAATCATATCGTTGATTCATATGTGCTGAACTCTCATCGAAATCCTATGTTCCTTTCATCGAACGTGTTGTGTGCACGCGTGGTTTGAACAAATCGAACCATTTGAGACTATTATGTACAGCGGAAGCTCTGCTCGTACCTGATATTCTGGTATTTTCGTAGTGACACAGTCTTACTTTAGGTGATAGACGAGTTGTCAATTTGGATTTTGCAATGGAATGCCTGCTAGGTGATATTCTGTTTCCTAAAATAAAAACAAACAGATTAGACGATTTAAGGCTGTTAAGCCCCGAGCTGTTTATGATCATCGTCAGGAGTTTGTTCGGGGGGCTCTGCTACTACTCCATATATTGAGTATCTTCGTAGTGACACATGCACAATTTAGGCGATATCTGAGGAGACACTCGTATTTAGGCGATATTTTGTGTACTTTAATCTGAAGGCCTAGTTGTCAAATTGTATTTGCAATGGAATCCATGCTAGTTTATTGTACCAACTGACAACAAACTCTGCAGAATATTCATGCAAAACTGATGATGCAGGATAAGTGGTCTGAATCAGTAGTGGTGAATATCAAGGAAGAAGAAGAGACGGAAATGGAAGATGACCAGAACGGGGTGGGTGGCAACGGCGAGTGGCTGGTCCTTTTATCACAGGATGGCAGTACTTGGACTCTAAAAAATGGCTACAGATTGAAGAGACTTGCAGTGCCATCTTTGAAGGGTCTCGGCATTACTGCATTCAACAGCGGGTGGCCGCCGCCCATTTCCAAATTCGCTTACAGGTTCAACATGGCAGAACTTGACCTCGTGAAGGTACAGCTCCCACATAGACCACGGGAGGGGGCATGGAAGAACTGGGAGTAATGACCTCTTAGCAGTGTTCGACAAGGTAATCACATTCATTAGATGCCCAGAATACAAGGAAAGGACAGTCTTGCGCGACAACTTCTAGCGGCCGGAGAAGTATGTCGACGCTGTCTTCACCTACGGCTACTCTTCGTACAGACCGCAATGCATTTATGCGGTCACTGAACCTAGCGGCGACATGCGTGTTTGGGAGCCATCCATTTGGGGTGAGTCATGGTGTCATATATCATGCAAAATCCCATTCAAAATTCTGCTTACTAACTATTAGTAACACGTAGGTACCCACGTAGCCCCGTGCATCATTCCAACTTCGGTCATCGAAGATGCAGTAGCAGATGCTGAACTTGGGACATGGCGCTGGTTCCTGGCACCTCTCAGAGATAACACGGAACAGCATGATGAACTCTTGTGGATTCATATCAGGGGAGCACTAAAAAGTGTTGGTGATACAGTAGAACATACGGGGACACAACTTTCTTCATACCCATTGCTCTGGTGTCACGTTTTCTCGAGGTCTGCATGCCCATCCAAAGACCCAGTAGAGCAAGTCTAGAGCAGAGTCAACAATCTGAAGGGACAATCTATGTTTCTTGGGATCAACTACCCTTTCTTTGTCGGAGCCCCTGGAGCTATTGAACCTGTAATTGCTCATGCAACCCTGGCCCCTGAAGTTGCTGATGCTGGTGGTGGTGGTGTTGGTGGTGGTAGAGCTGACGAAGAACTAGCTGCTGCTACTCCTGGTGAAGCTAACGAAATACTTGGTGATGCTGCTGCTGGTGAAGCTGACAAAATACTTGCTAATGTTGCTGCTGGTAAAGCTGACGAAATACCTGCTGAGGCTGCTGTCGGAGTCCAGGAAGAACATGATGGTGTTGTTGCGGAGGTGCCAGCACTTCCAATGTTGATAGCAGACTGTGTGTTTGCTGCACACTCACGCGCCTATCATGTTGACACTCCAGATCCGACCGAGAGCCGAATCCACATCCGGGGGAGGGGGCCTACAATTGGCTCATCAGTGGGGTCGTACTATTTGAAGGAGAATGAAAGACGGCCAAACAGAGCATTCTGGTTCGTTCTGACGATACCACCAGCTCCAGGGACATAGTGCTCATACTGGCAGATCTGATGAACCATTTGTCTTTATCTTTATCATTAGTTACGCTTATGTGTGTAAAGACTAAGCTGTGCTTATTTGTGTAAGACTAAGTTAGGCCTAACTGCGTAATATTCAGTGAAGCCCAGCTTTTCTTTCCACGCCCATAACAACAGAATTGTAGCATAGAACATACAAATGTAATGTGCATACTAGGCATTTTTGCTCAGGATAACAACCACTTCAAGCAAATGATACATCATGTACGCGTTTGAACGCATCACTAGAATGTGCCACCTATTGATGATTGATGACATGGATCTAGCTTTTCTACGTGTATTTGCATTGAATCGCTCATTGATTTGTTCACATATTTTTTGTCAATGGCTGATGAACTCCACTCTCTTGGTAACTTTCTTTGTCAGCGAGCACTTGTTGATGCAATGCAAAGTACAGAACATGGTCGTCATCGTCATTCCATTTAGGTTCTCTATGTTTCGTCCTGACTGAGCTACTAATTTCAAATGAAAATCTAGTAAACAAGATATGTGTACATTGTAAGAGTATGCTATGGCCACGGTACATATATGTTTTTCTACAATCACAAGAAGAAAACTTGATGCATTTTCACCTTGTTGGCGTTGTGCCGAACTGGGTGGATGTGGCTTTGGGGTTCGGAGAGGAAGGCGCCGTGGCTGGTGCGTGTGCGACCACGGCGATGGTGAGCTCGGATTCTGGAGGAGGCCAACAGGACCGAGCATGGTCAGCATGGTGACATATCTCACCCGGGAAAGAATTCCCGTCACCGCGTCGTGCCAATGGTGCGGTCATGGTGAGGGCGAGGTCTGATTCGGGATGGGGAGGAGAACGGGCCAAGAAGGTTTGTCTAAGTCCTAGCTCCGCGCCATGGCCGCGACCATAGATTTCCGCCTCGGAGGAAAACGAATACGCATAAAGGATGCATGCGCCAATGCTGCAAGCCTACATGGCAGCCTACATGGCAGCGACGACGGCAGTGACATAACGGCGAAAGCTGACAGAGGGGCCCAACTTGAAGGCCGTTAGTCAGATTTTTTGTATTGAAACGTAAAGTTGAATTTGTTCTAAAAAAGACCCTCTGAGTATTTGGCACACCAAATGTAGTCATCGCGGCTGATTTCAGGGAACTCGGGTACCGCGTTGCCTGGCCACCCCAACTTTCGGGCCGCAAAATGATATTCTCCATTCACATTGGTGGTGGCTGCTGCGAGCTTCTTGGGACACTCGTTGGAGTAGTGACTCTTCACTCCACATTCAAAGCAAGTAATCCGAGACTTGTCTTTGGCGGCAACAGGCACGACATTGCTTCTAGTTCTTGGGGCAGTATTGTTGTTGTTGTTGTTGGACTTGGGCGATGCATGGTTGAAGTTGCTGGAGTTGCCGGGGTTGTTGTTGTGGTTTCCTCCGGACTTCACATTTGCTCTGCTACGGTTGGGGTAGCTTGGGCGAGACATTGGGGGTCTATTGTTCCTTGGGGCATATCCTGCAGATGGGTTGGGGCAATACTTCTGAGGGTGGTTGGATCCACTCGGGTGCATCATTCTGCGCTTGTGGTTGTCATTGGCTTGGTTGATCTTCAATTCCATCTGGATGGCAGAGTCAACTAATCCTTCTAGGTCATCAAAACGGATGTTGACTAACACAGTCTGCATCTCATCATGTAGTCCGTTCAGGAATCTCTCCTTCTTCTTGGCTTCAGTGTTGATATCGTCAGGGGCATATCTCACTAAGGAAAAAAATCTATCACGGTACTCAACTACCGTCATCCTGCCTTGCTTCAGTTCTCTGAACTCATCTCTCATTCTGGTGACTAAACCTTGCGGCATATGGGTGCGGCTGAACTTGACCTTGAAAGCTTCCCAAGTCATGATCTGACAGTGGTTCATAGTACGGATACTATTCCACCAGGCTCTTGCATCTCCTGCTAGATAGTGGGTGGCAAACAGAACTTTCTCATTGTCATCAACTCATGTGGCTTCTAGGTTATTCTCCATGGTCTGCAACCAATCATCAGCATCCAATGGGTCTTTAGACTTGTTAAAGATAGGGGGATTGGTATTCTAAAAGTTTTTGTGTTTGGATCCATGATGATCCTGATTTCCATGGCCTGAAACTAGCTTGTCTTGGCGCTCTTCTCTATTAGCTTCACGGTCTAAAACTAGCATCTGAAAAATCTGCAGCATCGGGTCCTGCGATGAGCTGCTCCCTCCTTGGTTTCCACGAGTCATCTGAAGATTGAGATAGATAATGGGGTAAGAGGGAAAGTTCTAAGGTTCATGGTTTTGTTTTCAAAGCTAAAACTTTGAGTTTGACTCAGGTTTTGCAAACTAACTCCTTTCATTCATTTATTCAAAGCACACAATACAAACACACACAATACAAACACACACACCACAACATAAAAGGCAAAATATATGGTTTTAAGAACCATTCTGTAAACTAAGATACAGTGGGACCGATACATCTCACTCCTATGATAGTGCTCAAGTGCATCTACTCATCATCAATGAAGTCGGAGTCATCATCGTCGGTATAGAAGTGCATGGCATCATCCTCGAGATAGTCATCGTCATTGCTGAGGTAAGAGTGAATATCTCCCTGGATGTCTTCACCTTATTCCTCTTCTTCCTTGGCTGCAAGCTGAGCTTCCTGCTCCTGGATGGTCTTCTCGAGGTCGGCCACCTTCTTGCGAAGACGAGCGATGGTGTGATCCTTCTTCTCACGTTGTGGGCAAAGTGATTGACGATCCTTGACAAGAAGAGCAAAAGTCTGGTCCTTCTTGGCGGCAATGGCAAGGTTGTGGTTGGCGTAGGCTCGGGCATTATCCAATTCCTTCTGTCTGTCATACAGTAGGAAGTCAAGATTCTCCACTTGGCGCTTCATCTCCGGGTGACTTGGCATCTCCAATGGCATTCCCATAGAATCACACCTTGCATAGTGAGCAAAGCGAGTTTCCTGGATCAAGTTGATGTTTTGCCCACAGAAACGGGCGAGAGCTTCATGCATAGCACTGGCTAATCCATCTAGCTGTGTTCTCTCTCAGGGTGAATTGAATCTTCTTGGAAAGGGGTGCCTCCATCTTGCCTCGAAGATCAGCAACTATCAGCCATTGCAAATATCCTCCTGGAAAATCCTTGAGTTGAGCTCCGAAGAATTCCAGATGCGGATGCTCTAGGTACTCAGATAGTGCATCAAGATCCCTCTTGAAGATTAGTTGGCCTCCGTTGCCCAACTGGTAGAACTTGTAGTACTGAACTTCCATCTATAAGAATTTAGGATGAGAAAGTTAGTGAGGTGATCAAGTGTGTCAAATTTTATGTAGTAATTTAAGAAATTTGGAGGAACATGACTGTTCAGAAAGAATTTCAGGGATAAGAAGGGCATATGTTTTTATAAATACTCACTTCATTGGTTTTGAAATTAAGTTTTTGTTCGGACGTACATTCTAACTAGGGTCTTCTATGGTCAGGATGGCTCTGATAACAAGTTGTCAACACCCGGATTTTTAATCCCAGATGCCTGTTATGCCATACATCGCAATACCAGGATTACCATTTTTGCGAGACATAACAGATTGGATATCATAGTACATCATCCATTACAAACCATAATAAGGTCTTACAACAAATAAAGGATCTCATGATCCAGTCTTAGTACAACCAAGCAGTGGAATAAATAACATAGCGGTGTGCTCCATCTTGAATGTCACAGGCAATGCTGATGATGGGAGATGATCCTAGTTGTCGTAGCCATCCTGATGTCCTTCCTCTTGGTAGTCCTCCTCATAGTCTGGCCACGGGAATAGCCAGGGACAAATGAGTACTCTTTAAGTACTCGCAAACTATCACTAAGAAATAAGGTAGTTCTAGTAGGAAAGCTAAGCTCTAAGTTTATTTGCAAAGCTAAGTTTGAAACCTAAGCTGAGTTCAGCAACAAAGAAAGATAAAATAAAGTTCTAAATCACTTAAGTTGGGAACTTAGTTTTCATAGTCACAACCCTGTTGTGGTCAAGTCAAAGTCACCATTCATTTCATAAGTCATTTTGAAAACATCTGACGACGGAATAGTATGGCCACTCCAACTGTCCATAACCGCGGACACGGCTATTCGAATAGTTTGACACTCTGTAGAGGTGGTACACTTTCACCACAAAATTCGATACATCCATCAGGGATAACCTTGAATCATCATACTTAGTATGTGGATAATCAATCATAACCTTTCCTTTACACACTCTAGTATAAACACCTCTCCTATGAGCTTGGCCTCCCAGCCATGGCCATCTGCCATCCTGGGCACTGCATAGGTGGAAATCACCAAGAGGTAGCCTCAACTCAAACCTCTTCCACGAGGGAACCCATACTAATGCATATAAACTTCCGGCTAATCCCTACCCAATTCAGGTATTGTGGTTGTATGGTAAAATTGGAATGGTATCACATCCGAACCCAACCATCAGTTTTTATAAAGGGGTAAGGCTCATGCCTCAACATCTTCATCATCAAACCCTTTGTGTTTCACAACACATGTCAAAACATCTCAATAGAATGACTCATCATTCCAAGGTTTTCATAAGCATTTTCACCAAGTATTCCCATCTAAAGTGATCAAGTTTTATGCTTAGCACTAGCTACTAAGTTAAGAGTGTTCACTAAGGTGGGATGCTAATCTTCAATCTCATGCCATAAAATGACATCTAGGGTTAACTAGATAGGCCTAGTTTTATACTCTTTATGCTATCTATATTAAAAGTAAAGAACTTTGGTAAAGTAAAAGAAATTAAAGCTTGCAAGTAAAACTTGGGATGGTTACAATCAAAGTTGCATCACTAAGCATGCCTAGTTCATCTTGCAAAGTGATGGCTTGCATAGTTCTAGCTTGCTAACAAATAGCTTGCCAATGATAGCTTGCCTTGGTTGGTGAAGTGGTTGAAATTCTCCGCGTCTTCCTCGGGGTAGAACTCCTCCTCCTCGTAGACTTGGTCGGTACTATCGTCTATAAATAAATACAGGATACACAATCACCAAACAATACTTAACTAGTCTATTTAGCACACTAAGGCACACACTTGATGATCTAGCATCATCACACTCATCACAAGATTTAAATAACTAGTTCCATTTATTTTATTTGAGAAAAGTAATTTCTACTCATTGAAATTAATTAAGATTTAATATTATCCAACTAAAATATGGGATCATGTGGACACATGTCATCACCACATATTCTAATGCATGGGAATGTGATTTAAAGGTTTGGTCACATTTTATAAAGTTTAAGATTAATATTTAAATGATTTAAAGTGACTAGAAATGCCTATATAGCATTATTTTGGTACTAGTCCAAAGTCACTACATGCAAACCTAAATATTATTACATATTCAGATAGGTATTATCAAATGTGATTTTTGAGAGTTGGAATCAACTCAAAAGATATTATGGTTGATTTTTGAAAAAAAATTGAATGTAGAGAAGTCTCTGTTTTGTTATTTTAAGTATATGTGATCTATAACTCCAATTGATTTAAATCTAACGGACTTGGATAGATATTTTAATTATATTTCTAACTAAATTTGAATCATGCATTTTGGTTCAGTAGAACTCTCTAAATTGATTTTTAAACTAGTGGATAGAACCTAGTTTAAACTTAATGAGAAAAACATTCATTTGAATTTTAGGGCCAGCGCGGGAAACTAAAGGGCCGGCCCAGTGGTGCTTCGCGGCGCAGAGGGCAACTGAAGGGGTCCTGCATGTCAGCGGCGCATCTAACGCGAAGCGGTACGGGGCAATATCAATCGTGTGATTAGAATAGAGATTGACGGTCGTGGTTCATCGTTGACGACCAACAGGTCGCCGGCAAGAACCAACCCTAGCGGCTCGGTGGGGGTGCATTGGGGCTTACCAGGGCTCCAGCTAGGCATGGCGATGGGGGCGATCGAACTGGTGGACGACGGCAGTCTCAGGCATGGTCGTGGCGGCTCCTGGGGTGGTCGCAATCAACGACCCCCTTCCTCCTCTGGTGCGGCGAGCTCCGGCAAAATTCCGGCGGCTGAGGGCTCGAGTGGCTCCGGGGAGAAGTGTGGGATGATCAGTGGCGAGAGGGGAGGTGAGTGGTGTGCAGAATTTGGACGGAGGAGGCCTCCTTTTATAGGTTCGTCGGTGAGGCAGTGTGGCATGGCCAGGCGACGGTGGCGACATGGCTACGGCGTAATGGCGCGGCTAGGGGAGGTGGAAAATTGTCGGGCGTGGCTCGTGCTCTGAGCGGCAGAGGCGGCGTTCGACGTGGCGTGCGGTGGCTGCGGGTCAAACGACGGCGAGCGGGGGTGTCTGGCGGTGTGCTAGGGTCAAGGTGAAGCAGCGCACATGGGCTGTGGTCGAGGGGCGGCGTGTGCTGCCTTGTCGGGCGCGACGCTCTGGCGTGTGCTCGGCATGGTGCAGACGCGGTGGGCGCAGTGTCGCTTGGGGTGGTCCACGGCGTGGCTGAGCTCGGGGAAGGGACGGAAAGGGGTGGTAGGGTGCGGCGATCCTTTTAGGCCGGCGAGAGGGATAGGGGCGGTCGGCTGCGAGTGTGGCATGATCGACCGGCGGCGACCGTCTTTGGGCGCACGACACTACTGCAAACGGCTAAGGGGTAGCCTCTTGATGGCAGGGTTGGAACTAGGGGAGACAAGGGGAGAGGATTTAGGCCCTAGTGGCATTAGATCACTGCTCTAAAACAGTAATAGTTAGGCCAGATGATTTTTGCCTGCCAAGTGTTCGACACAATGGCCGCGAGAGATTTAATTTTGAATTTTGAAAAGATTTTTGGTGTGTGACTTGGTCTCATGCTTGGTAGTATGTGGTTGCTTGGGATTGTTAAGTGGACTTCATTTGAGTGGTTTTTGAAAAAGTGGGATCTATGCATATGAAATGGATTCCATTTTCAAATGCCATTTAAAATTAGTGGCTAAGGGTTTTTCTAAAATTGTAAAGTGGACCTGGGTAGATCTTTACTTGTACTAGCAAGGGGTGAAAAGAGTTAGAATTATTTCTATTAAGAAATGACTTCTAGGAACACGTAAAGTGGCCTAGTGGATTGAAATGGCACAAATGACCATTTGCATTTATTAATCTTATGTGATTGCTTTTTCTTTGTATTTTGTTTTTGAAGGACCTAGATGATGTGGCATTCACCTTTGAATCATTTCACAACTATTAGAACAAACAAACATGGCAATTACACACAATTCTATACTAATGCACAAACACATGCATTCATAATCATTTTAATAATAAAAAGTTTTTGTTAACCCTAAATTGGGTGATTTGAACTTTGATAACCTTGATTTAAGTTTTGGGATGTTACACAATCTAGCAATGCGCTATCCCGTCTCAGGTCGTGTGTTGTTGTATTGGGAACGACAGTACCTAAGAAGGTTAGATAGAGGTGTGGGGACTAGCAGGGAAGCTATCGACAGCGTCCGCAGGCGGGATTGGATACAAGCAAGCGTAGCTGGACGCAGGAAGTACCAAGGTTCGGAGCCCTCATGGTGAGGTAAAACTCCTACTCCTTCCGATCTGACTATGAGCGATATATGAACTACAAGTGCTCCTCGAGCTGTATTCCCTAGCTACTGTCTTAAATGCACTAAGACCAGCCATTTCTACTAAGGCCTTGCCTCTCCTTATATAGGCAAAGAGGCAACGGTCTCACTGGCCAATCCGATTGGTGGCCCCCACAAGTGGGTCCTAGCAGACTGGTCATCTATAGTAACCGGTACAACCATGTCCCATCAGAGAACGAGCAGTATGGCTGTCGTGGGCACAGTGAACGTCGTGCGAGCCTGTCGTCAGCATCGGGCCACTATTCCCACGTCATCCCCGCAAAGCCTTCGGTATGGCCGAGTAGTTGCCAATCTTGTCGTCATACAGGGCGTACCGTGCACTGTTCCGCACGTCACCATGTCTCTTTGATTGGTTCCGGCCTGCTGTAGTCGGCTGCTTCTCGCCGCTCCGGTTACCTCGCAATAGTCGGCCTGGCTTGCCTTGTCCAGCTGCACTTGACCAGCTGGACGCGATCTGACTGCCCTGTTTCTTGTCCGGTTGGGGTATCCGGGGGTCATCCCCCCGACACTAGCCCCCGAGCGCGTGTGGATTTGGCCCTTAGGTGAAATGTGCGCGTGGTCCCTCTTTGTTTTTGAATTTCCGACCGGCTACGCCTGGTGGTTGCGCTACCCGTGACGTCAGTGCTGACGCCGGACACGCGCGCACGCGCCATCATTACTCGGTGGCGGGCAGTGTAACGTCCCGTCGCACGTCGCCTCGGGGAACTGCCGCCTGACGCTTCGGTTCTTGCTCCAGGATCTTCTGCGCACCCTGCGTCTGCACACGGGATCTAGGGCGGCGGTTGGGTGGGAAACTCCTCGATGGACGCCACGTGGCGCTGCGGACGATTGCCCTCCCAGGCCTTTAAAGGGGCCTCCGGGGGAAGGCCGTTCCTTTCCTTCGCTTCCCCCGCTCCCATTTGCCTTCTTCTTCCTCTGCTCTCCTTCTTTCTGTGCTTCGCTGCTGCTGTCGCTGTAGCCCACTGCGCTTCCCGTTTGTCGTCGTCGGCGTTACGGGCCACCGTCATTCGTCCGCCACCGTGCCCTCCAACGAACCAGAGATGGCCATTGAGCGCGGAGCGTGGTGTGGCTCCTCCGTCATGGAGAACCACATCTAGAAGTAACACGCCACCCGCGTCCGTCCGTCGGAGGAGGAAGTGGTGGTGCGGCTCGCGCCGGCAGGAGAGGAGTTGCCGCATCCAGCGGAGGGAGAACGGTTGGTCTTCCTCTTGCACCTGGCGTGCGGGTTTGTGCTGCCGGTGCACCCATTCTTCCTCACCTTCCTCGCCTTTTTCGACCTCCGCCTCCACCACCTCAGCACCAACGCAATCGGCACGCTGGCACACTTCATCGTGTTCTGCGAGAGCTACCTCGAGGTCCAGCTGGATCTCGGGCTCCTCTGCCGGCTCTTCCGAGTCTGGCCGCAGGTCCAATTTACGAAGGGGCCGCTGGTCGTCTGTGGTGGTGCCTCCATCTACTCCCACGCGTAGACCGGCTACCCGAAGTTCTGGCTGCACGACACGGTATGATTGCGGCAGCAGTCATACTTCTACGTCAAGAATCTCACGGTCGTCGGCCAGATCAACCTTCCGGCGTTCCAGGACGTGGATTCTAGCCGACAGCACTGGGACCTGAAGATATACGGTGAAAAGGTGGAGTCGGACGAGATGCTGAAACGCATGCGCGCCCTCGTCAGTGCCGGACTAACCGTCCTGGACATCACCCTCAGCTGGATGTCCCGGCTGATGATGCCATTGCAGCAGCGAGCGCACAAGATGTGCTTTTACTCCGGCCGGCTAGACCCGACCCGGTTGTCTCGCCATGACCCCCGCTACCACAATCTAAAGGAGTGGGTGTGGACGATTACCAAGGAGTGGCTGCCGGAAGGCTGGGCCTTCGGGCTGGCGCCCTATAGTCGAGACAACCGTGCGCCCCGGGTAAGTTCTTCCAGCCGAAATTTCTTTTGTATCTCTTGCCCTTCTTTTTGTTTATCCGACTAATCTCTCGTACTCGGTAGATCTTCCCCTGTATCCTTCACGAGGAGGGCGATGCTCCTCTTCAGATGTCCGCGCCCGACTTGCCCGAGCCGCGTGCTCGATGGTCTGGCGAGGAGTCGGACGGGGATGGGGACGCCTTCCCCAGCCGGAACGACGAGCCGGCCGCCGATCCCCATGCGGAGGTCGACGAGGAGGAGGAGCCCGCGTCGGCCCCTGATCCGGCACGGCGCCTTCCGACGGACGGCGACTCCAGTCGGTCTTGTGCTGGTGGGAGCGGCTCCAACCGTTCTAGCGCCAGCCGGCCTGCCGCGGAGGAGCCGGCTCCCAAGAGGAGTCGGACTGGCACCCGTCCCCCGAGCCGCCTTGGCCGGAAGAAAGGGCCGCCCCCGGTGGTACAGGGGTAAGCTCTTCTCTGGGCGTCTTTACTATTTTTTGCTTCTTTCGTCTGCCTTTGGCTTACTTGCTTCCTTTTCCTTCTTCTCTTCTTCTCTCTTTTTAGCACGCTGGTCTCCTTTGGAGCCACGAGCCCGGCACGAGGGCTGACTGGGTCGCCACCTCGTGCCCTGGCCACGTCTGTCTCTGCCCCTCCTTCCTCCGAGGCACCGCCTCCGCCGCCGCCTCGAGCTGAACCGGCTGCCTCAGCCGGAGAGGAGGGTCCTCAGCCAGACGTGGTGGTCTAGCCAAAAACATTTTAGGCAGCCTCGCAGGGTGGCGACGGCTCTTCTGCGGGAACGCGGAGGGCGGTAACCGGCAAGGAGCTCGTGGTTGTCAGCGACGACAACTCCGAGGACGACCCGGGGGAGGAGTGGAGGACATCGGTGGTCGTCGTGAAGGAGTCCCTGGCCGCCAACGCCGTGGATGACGACGCCTCCTCCGCCACCTCGCTGTCGGATCTCGTCGCCACCCTCGAATTGGCGGTGAAGGAGATCCGGCTACTGGAGGCCGCAGGCGGCGAGAACCGGTCCTTGGAGCAGAAGCTCGCTGCTGCCAACAGAACCTCCTAGAGTAAGTTTGCTTCGTCCGGAATCATCATTTTTTTGACCATAGCCGGTTTTGTCGCAGCTATCCTTGTGTGTGCTAAGCGCAAGATCGATCGCTTGAAGAAGGCAAACGATCGGCTGAGCAAGTCCAACTCCCTGCTACGGCTGCAGAACAAGGATTGGCACGCAAAGGTAGACGGTTTGGAGGCCACCGTCAAGGAGCGCGACGCCTCCCTCGCCAGCCGAATCGATACCTTCAACCTTCTCGAGGCCCAGAACAAGGACCAAGAGAAGGAGATCAAGCGGCTGGCGATGAAGGAGAAGGCCCTGGTGGAGGAGCTGATGCAAGTCGGTCATACGGCTAAGGGTAAGTTCCCCTTTTCTGTCTCCTTTGTCTTTCCGGATCCAGTAGCCGGATCTGACTATCTTTTTTCTGACAACGTTTTATCCCGGCATAGACCTGCTGGCGTACAACCGGCTACAGGAGAACTGGCCCGGAGCACAGCCGACAGCCCAGGAGCTCGTCGTTCTTCTCAGCGAAGAGGCTGCCAAGCTTCGCCAAGCGGCGCAGGCCATCTTCTCATTTCTATGGCCGGACGCTCCGGTCCCGGAGACGATGGCGCAGCTAGCCGCGAAAATGGGAGAGGTACCGGCTGCGATGGACCAGCTACGAGACTTGGCGGTGCGAGACGGAGCAGAGATGGCTCTGGCCCTCATGCTCTCGTGGTACAAGGACGTCCGCATCGAGAAGATCGATGGAGGCTTCCGCGCCGGCACCGATCTTGCCGCCATCCGCCAGGCTCATCCGGAGCTCCGGGGTTCCGCCATCAAGATTGCCGATTACGTGGATCCTGACGAGGTGCTCACCGACTCGGAGTCCGTCAGCACTCTGGATGTGGAAGCTTCGACGCGGCCGGCCGGGGACGCCGGAACCGGGTCGTCCGTCGCGCCTCCTCCTCCGCCTGAGGCCGCTGCCAGCCAAAGCGCTCCGCACGGCAAGGGCCCTGATGTTTAGCTATCGCCCCGGGATGCTGGGTGTACTTGTTTATCTTGTCTTGTTTTGAAACTTGTCCTTCTGTACCGGCTACTTCTGGCGCCGGGTAAACTTATGGGAGCTTCATCTCCCCTTTCCTTTTAATGTCAGTTTGAACTAGTTTTGTTTGCCTTCAACTTATGTGTTCTGTATGCTCCTTTAAATATTTCGCTGATTGACTTATCCGGCTGACTTCGCTCGTCTAAACGCCTTTAGCCGGGGAACTGCAATTCCAGTGGGGGCACGCTAGCGCACCCACTGGGTGTAGCCCCCGAGATTCAGAGTAGCTGGCATAGCCAGGTACTTCGAATCTTCTTTCTTTCCTCAAGTCCTCTAAATTTATCCGACTAGACGCATCTTAGTCGGTTGCTTCCGCTGGCTGGACGCCTGCAGCCGGGGGAACTAACATTCTAGTGGGGGCGCGCGAGTGCACCCACTGGGTGTAGCCCCCGATATTCGGAGTAGCTGGCGTAGCCAGGTACTTCGAATCTTCTTCGTCTTCTCTTGCTCCTGCCCTTGCCCTCACCTGGGCTCCAAATATCCATCTAAACGCCCTTAGCCGGTCGAGAAACTACCAAATTCCACTGGGGGCGCGCAAGCGCACCCAGTGGGTGTAGGCCCCGAGATTAGGAGCTCCTGATGAAGGCAAGGACTTCGATTCTTCTTCTCTTTTCTTCCTGAATTCTGACTCAAAGTAGTCGTACAAAAGATACATACACATACATTCTCACTCGTTAATAGGTTAGTCTGCTAAACTGTAACCGGAAAGCGGATTTGTTTTTTGAAAACTAGCTTGCACCTTTCTGGACACTTTGTCATTTTCCTGTGTGCTCTGCTGTTTTCGCTGCGTCCTTGCCGGGCAGCCGGGTTGCGGTATGCAACCGGAATCGAAGGGAGCTGACAGTACATCGCGCACGGTACTAACGTCTTAGCAGCCGGATTGTCTTAAGCTAGTTGGGAGGTCGGGACGCCCGATCTGTCGCGTCTCCTCTCTGTTTTTCATGTGGGATGCATCGGGCTTTTGCTCTTGCTAGCCGGACAGCCGGGTAGCGGTCTGTAGCTGAGACGAAGAGTGGGCCTCTAACATCATCGCACACTACTCAGCCGGTTTGTTGACTTAGCAGGTCGGGCTAGCCGGCAAGCCCCCGGGTAGGGATTGCCGGAGCCGGAAAATCTGAACCAGAAAGTAGATGCATACACATTTCTAGCAAGGAGCCCCCAAGCATCTCATAGTGGTCCGCATTTTCATTCATAGGGTTTGTGGGATGCATACACTGTCGGGTGACTAGGTGTAAAACAGGCGTAGCAGGGCCGCGTTCCAGGGACGCTCAGTCTCCTCGTCCGATTTCTTGCGCGGCTGCTGCGCGTCGATGAGGTAGTAGGAGTCGTTAGGCAGCGCCCGGCTGACGATGAAGGGGCCCTCCCAGGGTGGCGACAGCTTGTGCATGCCCTTCGTATCATGCACTAGCCGGAGAACTAGGTCGCCCTCGCGGAACGCGATGGGGCATACCTGGCCTGAATGGTAGCGGCGTAGTCGTTGCTGGTACAAGGCCGATCTGGACAGTACCAGCTCGCGGGCCTCCTCGAGGAGGTCCACACCATCCTCCCGTGCCTCTTGGTTGGCCTTTTCATCGTAGAGGATCTTGCACAGAGAGTCGAATTCGATATCTGCGGAGAGGACGGCTTCCGATCCGTAGACCAGCAAGAATGGGGTGTAGCCGGTTGATCTATTCGGCGTGGTGTGGAGGCTCCATAGCACAGCCGTAAGCTCCTCGATCCAGCATCTGGGCGACCGTTCCAAAGGCTCGATGAGGCGTGGCTTGGAGCCATATGTGTTGTCAATTATTGTAATGGTCAGCGTGCCAACTTGTGATGATCCCAATACCATGTAATTTTGATTACTAGCTGTTAGGAGTAATAGCTTGTATTAGTTCTTGGAGAACTCATCACTTGGAGGATGGCTCGCATAGAGCATGAAGATGGAGATCATCATGGTGGACAGGTTCTATGGCGATGGAGATCACCATGAGAAAATGGGCCATACTGTATCACATCTATGTGAATGCTATTCTTATACGTTTTACTACTATGCATGCTTAGATGATAGAAGTAGAACGATCCCTCACAAAGTTTAAGTTAAACCATGCCCTCCCAACCAAACCTTGCACCATCCTATGCCATGTACTATCGTTGGTGGGTCTATGAAATTAGGGTGCCACGGTTTTCCTTGGCTGGATGGGTTTGTATTGGATACCTACACGCATAAGGGTTGGTGAGCTTATAAAGGTCATCTTAACAGTTAAGGACCTTGGGGCATAAAGGTTGGGCGCCTAGTTTTGACATAGAGATGTCACCCAACAACAAGAGTCATATGTGATATGATTAGCAAAGGTTGCTTACCGATTTACCTTGTCTTCTAGCAGTGATGCTAAAGCTCACTAGTCGACTTGTTAATTGTGGATCTTGAATCACTTAGTATAAATACAGGGGTGTTGATTTAAGTGGGAGTATATGCTATTAAATTGTTTAATATGTTTTACTCTTTCATGGTTACATGGCTTAGTATTCTGCATATTTTTTTGTTGTAGATCAATGGCACCGAACAATTCATCACCTTTTGCTTTGCGTTCGATTCTTGAAAAGGATAAACTAAATGGAGCAAACTATTTGGACTGGGTCCGTAACCTGAGAATTGTTCTCAGGGCTGAGAAAAAGGAAACTATTCTGGATACCCCAATCCTGGATGAACCTGCTGATAATGCAACTGCTACCCTTAAGAATGCCTACAAGAAAGCATGTGATGAATCTCTTGAGGTTAGTTGTCTTATGCTTGCATGCATGGAACCTGATCTTCAAAAGCAGTTTGAGGATCAGGAAGCGTACGATATGATCGTTGCGCTTAAGGACATGTTCCAGACTCAGGCTAGGACTAAGAGGTACAATGTCGCTAAGTCCTTTGTGGAATGCAAGCTGGCAGAGGGAGCAGCTGTAGGCCCCCATGTGATCAAAATGGTTGGTTACAGTCAGACTTTGGAAAAGCTTGGTTTTCCATTAGGCCAAGACTTGGCCACTGATTTCATTTTGGGATCTCTTCCATCTAGCTATGGGCATTTCATTTCGAACTACCATATGCATGGGGTGGAGAGGGGCCTTAATGAATTATGTGGGATGCTAAAAACAGCAGAATGTGACATTAAGAAGTGTGCAGGGCATAGCCATGTGATGGCTGTGTAGAACAAGCCTAGCTTCAATAAAAAGGGCACTTCTTGGCAGAAGAAGAAGGGCAAGGCTAAGGATACGATCCCTAAGTCAAACCCTGCACCCAAGCAAAAGGCTGGTCCTGCATGAGACACTGAGTGTTTATTTTGTCACGAATATGGCCACTGGAAGAGAAACTGCAGCAAGTACCATGCTTCTTTGAAGAAGAGTGGAAGTAAGAGTACTTCCCACTCAGGTACGCTTGTTGTAAATGTTGTGGACATTTTTCTCGCAGATTCTTATGTTAACTCTTGGGTATTTGATACCGGATCGGTTGCTCATATTTGCAATTCGATGCAGGGGCTAATAAGGACTATAGAAGTGCAGAAAGGCGAAGTGGATTTTCGCGTCGGAAATAAAGCAAGGGTTGCTACATTGTTCGTCGGCGTCATGCAACTTCACCTTCCGTTAGGATTTATCATGGAGTTGAATAATTGTTATTACATTCCTAGTATGGGTCAAAACATTTTATCACCTTCATGTTTGATGAGGGATGGTTATTCATTCGCGAGTACAAACAATGGTTGTGTAATCTCTAAGAATGATATGTTTGTGGCTGATGCTCCCATTGTGAATTGGTTATTTATTTTAAATCTTGATAATGCATGTCTTTACAATGTTAGTGCTAAAAGGCTTCAGCCAAATGATTTGAGTCCTACCTATTTATGGCATTGTCGTTTGGGGCATATAAGTGAAAAGCGCATGAAGAAGCTCCATGGTGATGGTCTTCTAACTTCGTTTGATTTTGAATCATACGAGACATCTCAAGGTTGTTTACTTGGAAAGATGACCAAGACACCTTTTACGGGGTTTCCCGAGAGAGCGACAGACTTGTTGGAACTCATACATACTGATGTATGTGGACCAATGAGCACGACAGCCAGGGGAGGATATCACTACTTCATTACGTTCACTAATGATTTCAGTAGATATGGCTATGTCTACTTGATGAAGCATCAGTTTGAAACTTTTGAAAAGTTCAAAGAGTTTCAAAATGAGGTAGAGAATCAACGTGGCAAGAAAATAAAGGCCTTGCGATCTGATCGCGGAGGTGAATATTTGAGTCACGAGTTTAGCAATCATCTTAAGAATTGCGAAATTGTTCCACATCTCACGCCGCCCGGAATGCCTCAAAGAAACGGGATCTCTGAACGGCGTAATCGAACTTTGTTGGACATGGTTCGATCGATGATGAGCCAGTCGGATTTACCATTATCATTTTGGGGTTACGCGCTAGAAACAGCAGCTTTCACACTAAACAGGGTACCATCTAAATCCGTAGTTAAGACACCATATGAGATGTGGACTAGAAAGAATCCCAGTTTGTCTTTTCTAAAGATTTGGGGTTGTGATGCATTTGTCAAGCGACTTCAGTCGGACAAGCTAACACCCAAATCGGATGAGTGCATTTTTGTGGGATACCCAAGGGAAACCTTAGGGTATTACTTCTACAACCGAGAAGAGGGCAAAGTGTTTGTCGCTCGTAGCGGTGTTTTTCTAGAGAAAGAGTTTATCACAAAGGGAACGAGTGGAAGGTCGGTGCGACTTGAAGAAGTTCAAGATGAGCCAGTCGGGGATGCTTCTACAAGTGATGCTATTGTAGCAGAACAAGTTGAGGAACCCGTGGCAATAGAAGCACCACAACCACGAAGGTCGGCGAGGCTCCGCGAAGCGCGTGAGTTATTATTGTTAGACAATGATGAGCCTGCGACCTATGCAGAAGCTATGGTGGACCCAGACTCTGAGAAATGGCTGATTGCCATGAGATCCGAGCTAGAGTCCATGGGAGACAATCAAGTTTGGAACTTGGTTGACCTGCCTGATGATTTTAAAGCCATCGAGTGCAAGTGGATCTATAAGAAGAAGATTGATATGGATGGAAATGTTCACATCCATAAAGCTCGACTTGTTGCAAAAGGTTTTTGACAAGTTCAAGGAGTTGACTACGACGAGACTTTCTCACCCCTAGCGATGCTTAAATCTATACGGATCATTCTAGCCATTGCTGCACATTTCGATTATGAAATATGGCAGATGGATGTCAAGACGGCTTTCTTAAATGGAATCCTGTCTGAGGACGTGTATATGATGCAGCCCGAAGGTTTTGTCGATCCAAACAATGCTGGAAAGGTATGCAAACTTCAAAAGTCTATTTATGGGCTGAAGCAAGCATCTCGGAGTTGGAACATTCGATTTGATGAAGTTGTAAAGGAGTTTGGCTTCACCAAAAACGAACAAGAACCTTGTGTGTATAAGAAAGAAAATGGGAAATCACTTGTGTTTCTAATCTTATATGTGGATGACATATTACTGATTGGAAATGACATTCCTATGCTCGAGTCTGTTAAGACCTCATTGAAAAATAGTTTTTCTATGAAGGACTTGGGAGAAGCGGCATATATTCTGGATATCAAGATCTATAGAGATAGATCAAGGAGGCTAATTGGATTAAGCCAGAGTACATACATTGACAAAGTGTTGAAATGGTTCAGCATGGAAGAGGCTAAGAAGGGGTTCTTGCCCATGTCTCACGGCATTAAACTCAGCAAGACTCGGTGTCCTTCGACCACTGATGAGTGAGAATGCATGAGTAGGGTTCCATATGCTTTGGCTATTGGATCCATCATGTATGCAATGACATGTACTCGCCCAGACGTTTCCTATGCTCTAAGTGTTACGAGCAGATACCAGGCTGATCCAAGTGAGATTCACTAGACAGCGGTAAAGAATATCCTTAAGTACTTGCGAAGGACTAAGGATATGTTCCTAGTTTATGGAGGTGAGGTTGAACTCAGTGTAAAGGGTTACACAGATGCGAGTTACCTTAACGACTCAGATGACTCGAAATCGCAATCATGTTATGTGTTTGTCATGAATGGTGGTGTTGTGAGCTGGAAAAGTTCCAAGCAAGATACAGTGGTCTCCTCTTCAACAGAAGCTGAATATATTGCTGCCTCGGAGGCTGCAAAGGAAGCTGTTTGGATTAGGAATTTCCTGATCGCTCTTGGTGTGGTTTAGGGCTCGTCCAATCCCTTGGACGTTTATTGTGACAACAATGGTGCTATTGCACAAGCCAAGGAACCTAGACAACACCAGAAGAACAAACATATTCGCATGTGTTACCATCTGATTTGTGAGTTCATTGATGATGGTAGTGTCATGTTATACAAAATACATACGGACTCAAATGTTGCTGATCCCTTGACTAAGCCACTCCCGCAGCCTGCGCATTAAGCGCAGACAAGAGCAATAGGTATTAGATACTGTCTAGATTGACTCTAGTGCAAGTGGGAGACTGAAGGAAATATGCCCTAGAGGCAATCATAGAGATGATTGTATTTCATGTGTATCCATGAGTTATTATAATGTTCCTTGAATATCCATATACCAGGCAACTTGTATTGATTGGCAATTATGTGAATTGTTTGTGAAACTCTTTACTTGTATGGTTATCTAATAATTGTCCCTAGTCAGAGTTCATGCGAGGACACAAGTGAATATTAGACTAGCACATCGATTGGTTGATGACTATGTTTCGCAAGTCATAGACATGGAGATGTCAAACCAATGATGTGGACACATGTTATGAACATGGGGTTGGACTGACCCAACATGAGACTGGCAATAATACTTGCAGCTCTCTCTACACATCGTGTACGTTTTGTCCTTAGACCTGAGATTGTCGCATGTACTTGAGATGTGGATCGGCCTACTTTGGGGCTATCAAACACTACTCCATAACTGGGTAGTTATAAAGGTAGCTTTCGGGTTTGTCCTGATACATGCTGCAAGGCATCGGTCATTCAAGATGGGATTTGCCCCTCTCTACTTGAGAGAGATATCTCTGGGCCCCTCGAGTGATCGGATCCAGAAATGCATGGTCGTGCTACATATGGTTAAGAGTTAACCTAGTAAAGGGATTCCGAATCATAGTATCGAGAAAGAGAGGTCAGCTTGCAGCTAGACCAAATATCATGAGGCAAAGGGAAAGACATGTACTCAACCTTGTGATGGTTCGTCCGAATGATCTTTATATGCGTTTAGGAGTTGGCACATCTTGCTAGAGGCCGCTACCAACTATTGACAGAGTAAGTGTACTTGCGTCATGTCTATACGTGTATGAACCTATAGGGTCACACACTTTAGGGGCTGGAAGCCTAATGAGGATTGGATCGGAATTAGACCAGGCTTAGGCTGCTAATGGGCTGCTAATGTAGAAGCCCACCAGGGATGCCTATATAAGAGAGGGTGAGGCGAGCTGAATAGGGTAGAGCATTCCACCCAGCCGCCACTCCTCTTCCGCCTGTGTTGCACGCGCAGACCTAGCAGTCTGGCGTGTGACGGCTTCCACTCGGACGTGTGGATACCTCGGAGGTGCTGCATCTATAGCACTTGGACGAGCCGCGCAAAGGGGAGCTGCTCATGGGACGAGGACGAGGAGGAGACGTAGAACATCTACACTGCCGCAACGTGCTTCATCGAGTTCCGCACCTGCGTGTCTAGCGGTAATCCCGTGATCTATGACAATAGTATTCCTGGTTGACGCGGTAGAAAATTTTGATTTTACGCTAGTGTAGCCTACCCGTTACCCTATAGCTTGCGGGTTGCCGCCAGCTCCATGGCCTCCTGGAGGAGGATCTGTCTCTCCAAGGCGAAGTTGGCTTCTGCCTCCTCCGGGTTATCCCCGAGGTTAACCGGCGTCAGGAGCCGATCAATGGCCTCCTCTACCGGATTCCGAGGCTGAGGAGGCGCGGAGCTTCCGCCTTCATCTGCGCCCCGCTCCCACGGCTGGCGGGGGTGAGAGCTGGAGCCGGCCATCATGACCTCCACGCCACAAGAAGCGATGGAGGTGTTGCCACCCGGATGCGGTAGCTCCGCGACGGAGACGATCTCCCTAGGGAAACACTCCAGAACGGTGGCGACATAGACGGGGAGGTCGCCGAAGAGCAGGATGGAGCCGTTCGCCGGGAAGGTGGTTTCGGCGAAGCAGGAAGCGTTGTCAATGACGCAGTCGAATTTTCCAAGCGTGAGCACCAGGCCGGAGGCCACGCACTCACCGGCTGAAGTGCAGGGTCCCGTGCGGAACGTGACTCCGGTCGAAGCCATCAGCCCCACGGTGGGCGCCAACTGTCGTTGTATTGGGAACGGTAGTATCTAAGAAGGTTAGATAGAGGTGTGGGGACTAGCAGGGAAGCTATCGACCGTGTCCGCAGGCGGGATTGGATACAAGCAAGCGTAGCTAGACGCAGGAAGTACCCAGGTTCAGAGCCCTCGTGGTGAGGTAAAACTCCTACTCCTGCCGATCTCACTATGAGTGATATACGAACTACAAGTGCTCCTCGAGCTGTATTCCCTAGCTACTGTCTTAAATGCACTGAGACCAACCCTTTCTACTGAGGCCTTGCCTCTCCTTATATAGGCAGAGAGGCAACGGTCTCACTGGCCAATCCGACTGGTGGCCCCCACAAGTGGGTCCCACCCGGTTGGTCATCTATAGTAACCGGTAAATCCATGTCCCATCAGAGTACAAGCGATATGGATGTCATAGGCAAAGTGAACGCCGTGCGAGCCCGTCGTCAGCATCGGGCCACTGTTCCCGCGTCATCCCCGCAAAGTCTTCGGTACGGCTGAGTAGTTTCCAGTCTTGTCATCGTACAGGGCGTACCGCGCATTGTTCCGCACGTCGCCATGTCTCTTTGATTGGTTCTGGCTATGCTGATATAGCCGGCTGCTTCTCGCCGCTCCGGCTACCTCGCAACAGTCGGCCTCGCTTGCCTTGTCCGGCTGCACTTGACCAGCCGGACGTGATCCGACTACCCTGTTTCTTGTCCGGTTGGGGTATCCGAGGGTCATCCCCCGACACCGTGGAAAACCCCTAGGTCTCATTGCTCCTTCCAGGGACCGCTCTAGCAGCCCGTCCATGGAGGACGACGACGAGGAGATGGAGAGGTTTAGCCGGGGTACAAGGAGTACGTCGATCGAAGCTTCTATAACAATGATTCCGATGAAGTGAGCGACATCTACATTTGTCGTGATGTCTATGATCCACCGGAGATCAACTGGGCGGCAATGAAGAGAGCTCAATAAGAGAGGTCGCAAGCCGCATGGAAAAGGGCGTGTGGAGACGGTCAAGTTCATCACCAGAAACCCTGGGCCACACAAGCGTAAGGAATTACCTAATATTGGTGCAAGTGCTAGCAATGGAGCGACGGCGCCACTCTTGAAGCCTACTATTGGTGCTCGTATGATGGTGAAGCGTCAAGAAGAGTGGAGGAACGGTTTCCACTTCCCCGATCCATCAATCATGGATGAGGAAGAGGAAGCTTCTCCTGGACCAAGGACTGCGTGCGAGAACTGGAGATATATCAGAAGCAGGAGCTACTCCATCGCGTCGAAGTCCGCCACCGTCTCAAGGAGATAGAGAAGAAGGTTGATCTTCTCCCATTGGTGACTAAACTCGCGGATAAAGTGGACACTTTGCAATCTGAATTGCGCAGGTGCTACAGCCGTATCACCGCTCTGGAGAATACCAACAAGAAGCTATGCACCGCGGTGTTACATGCCATGGCACCATAGTGATCCACAATAATCATGGTATCAAATAATCGCAAGGAATTATTTGATCCCGCCTGGCTTGATTCCAAGCTTGGGGAGATCTTTAAGACCTTGTAATCTATCTTATAAGTTTTACATTACTATGTTAGCTTTGCATTAGTTCAAACTAGAAATAAAGTTTGCATCATTAGAATTCCCTTTAGGAATAGTCGATCCCTTTTATGAAATTCTGAGTTTATTATCATATATGGAGCAATATTGAGTGTGTTTGTCCTATTGGATATATGAATGGCTTGAGTATAATTCTACTTGCACTTGATGATAGCAATAGGAGTCTTCCATACCATTGGTATTAATTTAACATACAAAGATAATTTGGTCAATATCTTGTAAGTACATGGTTTGATTTACAAAGAAAGAAAAAAATCTAATGATTTAAGTTGAAAAAGAAACCTTGAACAAAGGAAAATAAAAAGTGTTATCAAATTAGAGTGAGAACAAGATGAGGTAGAATATTCAAGCTATAAAGATTGCTTCATATACAATTGGAATTTGGTAATTGAGATCATTAAACTTTGAATTCCTACATGAAGTGGAATGTATGGCTAGCTCCTTTGCATAGCACTTAAACAAAAGTGTGAGCATATATAAAAAAGAGAAGAAGAAAAGAAAGAAGAAAAAGTGCGAATATGCAAAGAGCAAATAGGCATACACCACTATATTGTATAATGACAAAGAGACGTTTTGAGATTTTGAATCCCAAGTGAATATGTTAATCCTAAAACACTTGGTACTACCTCGCTAACTCATTCGGTTGAACTGAGTACTTTTACATCAAATTGAGAGTGATCTTTTGTGAACTGTTAAATACTAAGGTGTGGAAGCCTACTACTATTATTCGGATGGTTCGAGTAAGGTACTATTCATGAACTTATTCATATGTATCATATATGATAAACACATGATGCAACTTCCTCATTTATTTTATCGACTCAGCTTCATGAATATGAGGATCACATCCATTAAGCTAACTTGCTCGGGACGAGCAAGAGTCTAAGCTTAGGTAAGTTGATGAGTGCATATTTGCATCATGTTTTATATTATTATTTTGCATTGTATATGTAGGATCTTGGTATTTTACGGTGCTCGCGTGCACATTTTATGTCTGTTTTCACTAGGATCAGGACAGATGATGGATACAATAGACACAATTCTTAGAGCAGTTGTACTGAGAAAAAAAGGAGACAAAAACAATGTAATTGCTTATTTGGAAAATATCAATAATTCTAGAAGAAAAATCGAAGCGATCAAGGCATACAGACGGTTTAACGACCAACTATATGGCAGGAATAAATTTGCTGGCCGTATAGTTGGCGCCGCTACCGCCTCCTCAAATAGTTTCATCCCGTGCAACTGGATCATAGAGACGACATACAGAACAACTAGAAATCGTCGAAACCTCACCTCCGGAAGGCATTTGGAGGGGGAACTCGTCCACTGCGGATCCATCTTCGCCCTGCGCAGATTCGGGAGGCTAAGACATCGATCTTCATCATCAACCGCTGCATCACCACTATCTCCATCCATCCCATCTACATCTTGTCTAGATCTTATTGTAATTTCCGTACTTGTTGTGGATTTATATAATTACTATTCATCTATGATAGATTCCACTGTTATTGCCATGATGTTGATTGCCTCTATGTCTGAGTAGATCTTTAGTTCTTGGGGAGATGGAGAAACCCTAGTATGAGATTGAAATAATATAAATTTAATTATGATATTCATCGCTGAGACCATGTGTTAGATTGTCTTCATCTTGACGTTGGGAGAAGTCGAACTCTCAATATTTGCCTCTTATGGGGACTTGATGGAGGGAACTACTTGTTGATAGACGGAGGTGTATTAGCACTTATAGTAACTATAAAGTTGTTGGCACTCCTTACGTATCAACTTGGGAATCGAGGAAACTCACGGAACACTATCCATGCCATATGATACGTCCTATGGATTAAGTCCCTTAATAGCGCAGTAATTCGACTGATGTCGATTGTTGACTGTTGTGGTTATGAGGATGATGTGAGCAGTGTTTGCTGCCCATTTGTCCAAATACGGAGGTCCTCCCACACATACACAGTTGAGAATGTTTATGATAATAATCTTTACCTTAGATCTTTATAATGCTAGTGGTGTATCCGCTACTCCCTGAGAACGCATCTTTTCTTATTGCAGTTCCAATCTCTTCTACATATGCGATACTTACTTTCTGTGTTCAGTTGTTTTACTTTACTTATTATTTCTCTTATACCAAAAACCCCAAAACATCTTTTTACGCAATACTCGCATTTTATCTTGTCACTTAGAACTTTATTTAGCATTTCTATTGTAGTATTTAATTCAAGAGTTATTAGACTTCAGAATCATATTCCATGTGGGATCGATATCTTTATTTCAAAACTATCTACAAACGATCTGTGCACTTGTAGTCATCAATTGACCGCGGCAGGAGCTAGCGCTGGTGTCGAAGAACTGGCGAGGGAGGAGTAGTGCTGGCTCATGGTGGGTCGAGATAAGCTGGTGTTGGCCCACCCGGGTGTGGTTACACCTTGGCCCAGCCGAGTTACTGTTTAGTTCGGCTGAGGAGAAGTAGTTTTGGCCTGGGAAGCTATTTACCAGGCCGGGTTTAGTCTTAATTCGGCCCAGTTGATCTTTTTCTCTCTTATTCATTCTTTTCCACTTTATACTATTTTAATTACATCAGATGATACTTCCTTTATCTTATTCTTTATTGAATCACGTATTGCTCTTATTGAATTACTTGATACCTCAACTCTAGGGTACCCAGGGTTATATCCCCGACAAGCATGGCGATATGTCCACGGGGAGCCTATGGTCAGTTATGAGAGGCTCTGGGATCTTCCAATAAAAATACAACAATTGCATAAATGGTACGTGAAAGTCGCAGAAAAAGGGCGAGAATGGATCATAGAGAAAGTTGGAGGGGAGCATTACTTCCTTCCAAACGAGGTCTATATTGATCTTGCAAAAATCTTTCTGTTATTCAATCAAAGGGCACTCGACAAATCTCTCCTCGGTTGCTATTGTCTGTAAGTGATTAATTTATTTATGTAATTAAGTTTCTAGCTCAGCTCGTTCAATTCATTGCCGGTAATTATCCTCACTATTTTATTTTGTACGCTATGATGCAGAATGAAAATTCTTGAATATAAAAAAGGAGAATCTATCGATTTAGGTTCATTGACCCAAATCGAGTTAATGAAGTTATGCTAAAGATGAAACTCGTGGACACGGAACTTGCTAAGGTTTCTCAAGAAACAGTATTACTATACTGTAAGGAAATACTATGGGTGAGAGTGTTATTGTCTTGTATAAATTAACTTTTGCTTACTCGATGTTAAATGCAAATGATGAGTTACTGATGTATATAAACCCTGCACAACTTCCACTAGATTCTTCTAAGCATTTCCATTGACTTGGCAAGACTTCAAATCATGGACTCACTAAAAAAGGACATGGAAGAGTACCACAACATGATTGCTATGCTCCAGAAGTAATTTTAATCATTATCGCACTATATCGGTCTCTTTCGTTTATTTTCTGAGATATCAAGTAATTATTAACGCATTCATTCATTTTCTTTGTCGGGCAGAGTTTGGACACAGTTTAAGACTATGGACACCGGTCAATGCCGTGAGGAGCTGAGTTTTAATCTGATCCCGGTAACTAGTACGAGCTAGGTCCGCGCATCTCTTTTATTCTAGTTTCAATACAATTATCATGCTTGATTATTATTTGATTGAATTCTATTCTTATAAAATGCACGAGCCAACCACAGGACTGATTTATGTGGATACTACGTTTGCGAGTTTATTCACATTACGACTAGTGAGCAGAACTTGGAATTTCTTCGAGTACGTAAACAACACATTTTATTTGTATTACCATAATTTGTGTTGAGTTCCATTCATATTTTTTATGATAATTGCTATATTCATATTGATCTCCTTTTTTATAGTTGGAAGCGATGTGAGAAAAACTCATACCACAAGACCACCTACTAGCAATTCAAGAGAATTTGGCGGAATTTTTGGTTGACGAGGTCATAGACCTATGTGGAGAATATAATATAGATAGAGTCTAAAGCATCCATATAATGATCTCTATAGAGCCCGTCTATTTGTTTATATGAAGAGATATATATATATATATATGTGCTCGTAAGAGAAATTATATTATATATACATCAATGTCTACACTGTGTAGTAGCAACGTGTATGTATACGAAAACTTGTTTGAAATGAAAACACGGAAAGAAAAATAATTGAACACAAAATAAAAATAAAAAATAAAACACAAAACCCAACTCTCCCGCCGCGGCAGCATTTTGGGGCAATCGGCTGCCCTAGAGACCCTTTAGCCCTAGAGGCCCTCTAGTCTCGGTTCGTAATAGAACCGGGACTAAAGGTCGGACCTCTAGTCCCGATTCGACAGTCCCAGTTACACAACTTGAACTAAAGGCCCTTACGAACCAGGACTAGATGCTTGTTTTCTACCAGTGATATATCTGTAAGTATGTCCTTGTGTATTCTGGAGTATTGCTTCTGTTGCATTAGAAGTACGCCCGCGCACTACGCACTGAAAGTACGCCCGTACACGAAGTATGCTCGCGCAAAGAATACTACAAATACGACATGTGGCAGTACGGGAGTGCTCCGTGTCTGCCATGTACTCCATGATGGTCGGCTTTTTACTGGTGACAGCCACTGGACTCCTGAAAAAAATCAACCCGACACTGTCTCGAGGGACTCACAACCTAATATTACACAATTAAGCCCATTAATGGCCGATCGCGGCCGTACCACCCGCGCTGCCGCGGCCCAAGGTCCACGGATTGCGTTATTCAGGACCACACAGCAATAATGCTGGGCTTACGGAAAATTTCTTACGCACTGCTCTTATGAGATTATGTGGAGCCACACGGTTGGTGCTTTTTTTTTTTCCTGAAACTGCGGACCACGTTCTGTACAATGTGTCGATGTAGCATTACTACACAGAGAGGACCACAAACCTGCTCCTTTTCAGGGAGGAGATCTTGTTATTCCATTTTTGTGCCGCACGACACAGCTACGTGGTGCATAGTTACAGTACAGACATCAACCACTCAAGCAAGCAGATGGAGCTCATGTACTCGCTAGTAGCTCGATCATCTCACGAGGAAGTCCTCGAGCCAGTAGCTGGGCCTCTTGCGATACCTCGTCAGCGTGGCGCGGTCGACGTAGACGAGCCCGAACCGGTCCTTGAAGCCGTCACCGAACTCGAAGCAGTCCATGAACGTCCACGTGAAGTAACCCTTCACGTTCACCCCCTCCCTGAACACGTGATTTTTAATTTATTTTCTCTCGGACAATGAGAGTAATAAGTTGTTTGACGTGTAGGCGTGCACTGCGCTTACTGGATGGCCTTGTGCACGAACTTGAGGTGGTTGTAGTGGAACAAGATCCGGGTCTCGTCCTTGAGCGCCTCTTTAATCGGGATCGTGCTGTTGTTCGCCTCGTCGGTGCCTGCGTGCATGGAGCCGCGAGAAACACTTTCCTTTAGCCATGGCGAGAGGGGAAAGACCTCGCAATCTGAACATGGTTATTAGCAATGCTGATGGTTGGTTTTCACAGTAGTACCATTCTCTGTGATGTAGATGGTTGGGTTGTTGTATCTCTTCTTGGCGTAGAGCAGGAGCTCGCGGAGGCCCGGCGGGTAGTTGAAGAAGATTGGCGTGTACGCCTGCATGCATAATGCCCAGATCAGATGCACATTCAGAAATCAGAATTTCAGATCAGCTGGATACCTACCGGTGGCCCGATGGGGATGCCGTCACGGTATCCAGTTTGGTTGACCCGGTTATCGGTGCCGTACGACGCCTGGAGCTTGTTGGGCGCCGGAGCGGCCTTGGCGTAGTTGGTGGTGTAGTAGTTGAGGCCGATGAAGTCGAACGACCCCTTGAGCATCTCCGACTGCTCCGCCGTGAACTCCGGCAGCCTTGCCCCGACCAGACTCCTCATCGTCGCCGGGTACTCGCCGTACACGATCGGGTGCATGAACCTGAACGTAGGTATACGCCCGAACCATGGAAAATTATTTCAACCCATTTAGCTAGCTTCGTCAGTACACGATCAGTTACCATCCGAACATGAAGTCGAGGGCTCGTTTCTGCGCGTGCCTGTCGGCGTCGGAGTCGCTGTAGGGGACGAACCAGTGCGAGACCTGCGTGATGCCGACCTCGCCCCGCTGCGCAGACTGGTACTTGGTCCGGTACAGGCGGACGGCCTCCGCGTGGGCGACGAGGAGGTTGTGCGCCACGGCGTAGGGCTCCGTGCCGGAGTCGCCGGCGCCGCACGACGCGGGGACGTGGGGGGAGCACCGGCCGGGGGCCATGATGCCGGTACCGTAGCCGTTCATGCAGAAGATGGTGGGTTCGTTGATCGTGTTCCAAAGCTTCACACGGTCGCCGAACAGGCCGAAGCACAGGTCCGCGTACGCCACGTAGTCCGCCCTGATCACATGTATCAGTACATCAACTCCGTGTCCCATCGATCCTAGGCAAAGAAGTGGTGAATGGAAGTTGACGATTACACGATCTTTTCGTTCAAGAAGCCCCCGTATTTGTCCTCCAGGGCCTGCGGGGTGTCGAAATGGAAGATCGTGACGAAAGGTTTCAGCCCTGGCAAGAATAAACATGTTTATTGAGTGAATTGCAAAAAACCATCACAATTATTGGGGCAAAAATCATCAAACACTCACAAAAATGCATGTTTTCCGATGGTTTTTTTGTGAAGGGTTGAAACCTTTGCTCAATTTATTGTGGTGTTTTTTTTTTGCAATTTACTCCATGGAATTTGTTTGTCATAAGAAGATTTATGGATCTTGTAGAGTTGCAAAGGGGCAACCATTGTTAGGATTTATTTGCATCGGCCAAATAATCACCTCTGGCTATGACCTCGTTTATGAGACTGTTGTAGAAAGCGGCCCCTTCTTCGTTCACTCCTCCACTGATGGTTCCATCTGCTTGCAGTAAAGCATTAATGTTTTGCCAAGAAAGACGATGATTTGTTTCAAACTATAACTAATTCTTTTTTGCACACGTTTGTTTATGTGCTGGTTAAAAAGCAATCAGTTACTTGGTAGGATCCTGCTCCACGCAAGGGAGAAACGGAAGGTATCCATGTTCATCTCAGTTATCAGGTCCAGATCCTCCTACGTACAGTACAGTTCGAAATTTCCAACAGGGCAAGTCAGGTAATGAGTACAAAGGCAAACTCTTCATGTACTATATATATAATTCTCCATCATGATTGACAAGGAGCTAGCCCACCTTGTACCGGTGATAGAAGTCGTTTGCTACATCTGCGGAGCTACCGTCTGCTATTTTACCTGCACATGGAAATACATGTCCGGTTCAGAAGTCACATGAAAATTCCGAAAGAGAGCGAGGCGAGCAAAAGTCGGACCTGGAGTGTGGCTGAAGGTGTCCCAGATGTTTCGGCCACGCTCATCGACGGCTCCTTCGTACTGCCACAACATTGCATGCATGCATATACGAGAAGCAGAAAGGTTTTCAGGCAAATCAACACAACAAGCGCGATACGTGTGTTTGAAATCGATGACCGATTCCCGACCGCCGAACCTGGTACGCCGACGTGCCGGTGCCGAAGATGAACCCCTCGGGGAAGCTCGATCTGTTGAACGAGCCGCGGGCGCTGCCATGGGCGACGGCGAGAGCGGCGAAGACGAGAGCGGACACGAGAGCCCCGCGATCCATCGCTGCCCGGCCAACACTCAGCACACATGTCATACAAATCGAGGGATTGGAGGGTACTTTATATAGATAGTGTCGTGTGCATGCATGAGGGACGAAGCAGAGAGTGTGAAATCTGAAGTGTGAAGAATCTGGCCATCAGCATCGGTGCATGATTTGGTGGCTAGCTATGCTGTTGACAGGAACAGCAGCTTCCTGAACACTCCCACGGGTGAAAGTTGGTCGGATGAGAAGTACTGCAGCTATTCTGCTTGATCGGGAGATGACCAAAATGATTAGAACGTGGCGTCATTATTATACTCGGGCACGACATCCACGCTAATGCGGCCTCTTGTGTGCATCTTCTTCTTGGCGTGGGGTCTCATTACCGGTGCGTGCGAATTATCCAGCTACGCTAAGTTCTATCGTGGGTGTTGCGTGGGTAACTGAACAAATGTGAGAAGGATGCAGAGATCAGGAGGAGGATCACTCTATCAAAGCATACATTATCTTCGATTCTTGTGCGAGCACACCCATACATCATATCCACCGGAATGCGACCAGCGCGGACATTCTGAAGCCAGGTCTCGTTTTAATTAATGGTGTAGTTTTAGCGCGTCTAGAAGTCGAGCACGCATGTCTGTCGAGATTTGGGTACGTTTGATCAGAGGAACCCAGTAGAATGGAATGTAATAGATTGCCTATGTTCGATATAGTTGTGTGCCAACTTATCTCTCTCGAACTCGACTACAAATTAACCCCATAAACGACCATTATTTGGCCCTGCCAAGGACAGATAATCGGTGGATTGTTTCACACTTTTTTCCATTTTTTAAAGGAATATATTGATATCAAGTTAATATCAATTATATCTGGATTCTAGAATAACATAATGTCAAGAGTTAGTCGAGACAATGCACCACACTCAAAAAAAGAAGAAAAAAAGGCCTCACCAAGACGATCAGCATCCTACAATAGCATGAGCAACCACCATTGTTGTCAACACCTGGACTAAGAAAAAAGGTACTCTAAGAGCGACGACTTCTGGAAGAGAACAATGCACAAACGCCACCGTCACCCGATCCAACCACCAAAGTCAGATCATCAGTTTTCACTCGAAGAAACTACTAGCAAAAACTCCGTACAATGTCTTCAACAAGGAAACAGCCAGAGATCCACCATTTTCAGATACAACCATTAAAGGTAAGACCTAGGGTTTTAACCCCGGACACTAATCTCGGTGCTCGCATAACACCACCAGAAACGAAGTCACACTATGTTACCGGCCCCACTTGCCAAGAGCACTATAGCAAAAAACTGATCGCTTGGCTCATATTCAACAAGCTCACAGGTTTGACGTGGACATCGCCATGCAAACTAAGCCGCCTTCACACAACGAGGATTGACGCACATCTTACTGTTGGAAATAGGCTTTGTTACTATCATATTTCCAATTCATGAAAAATGTTTATATTCCATGGTAGAATTGCATTAACAGGAAATATAACACTTGCGTGGTTTCATCAACAACATTGTTTGCTTAGCAAAGCCTCTATTAGGCTAGCTCGTTTATTAATGATGGTTACAGTTTCATAAGCATGGACATGGGTTGTTAATTAATAATGGGATCATGTCATTAGGAGAATAACACGATGAACATCCTGATGACACTACTCATGCAAAAAATAAGGTAAAAATGCTAAATAAAATAAAATAAAGACTTGAAATTCAACGAATATAAATCATTCCATCCTCCAAGGGAGTTAAAGTTGCAACTTATTATGCAAAACTTTGGAATAAAACAAGTATGATTGCAAGAAAATAAACATGCTAAAATGGTAAAATAGGTTATAAGGTTTTATAGATCCCCCTAAGCTTAGAATAAAGCGAGGTGGGATCGAATAAGCCCTCATCGGTACCTAATTCTTCTTAGGCGTAAAAAACATTGTCCTTCTTTTCATTCTTCAAGTTGCAAGCATGAGAAATACATGCAAAATGAGCGGAGAGTTCTGCAATATTAGCTTGCTATTATTCTACTACTCAAAGAAGTTCTTCGTGTCATCTGCCATTTCAAGAACAATTAAGGAATTCAACTCTACTATTAATGTCATCGAACCTTTTCTCAAGGTCTTTACTCATCATCCAGTAGGCGTCAACTCCTTCTCCAATAGTGTCAATAGAGGCCTTAGAAACTTGCTCAAGTTTGATGATCTTTTCCTTAATCCCATTTGGGCGCACTTTCTTTGGTTTGAGAGGTGAGGAGCCAAGAGGAGGTTTTGGAGAAGATCGTTGAAGGTTATACATGTAGGGATTAGGAGGATAATCGTCTGTTTTCTTCTTTTTATGTGCCTTGTCATCTCCAGTCCTTGTGGGAACATATCTTCCCATCTAGGAAGTGGTACACTTGCACGGTTCAGAGCTTGATGATGATGCTGAATTCTCGTGAGACTCCTTATTATGAATCCTCTTCACGTGCTCCTTACTCTTCTTCATCTAGATTCTCTTGATATGAAAGGGCTACATGGCTCTAGAATGATTAGTTGGGACTAGATGCGTAGAGGATGTCATGGTATTGTCGACAAGTACACCATGGAGGGTTCCTCACAAAGCATGTTGAGAGAGGTGGGGTAAGGCGGCGAGTAGGAGGGTACGAGGTAACACAACTTACCCAGGTTCAGATCTCTCAGTGGTGGCGGAATCCTAGTCCTGCTATAAATCACTATAATGACAATACGCCAAATTAAAGAGATTGTGTGGTTCACTATGCGAGTTGTATTGTAAAGATCGTGCCCTAAAGGCTCCTAGAGGTATGATGCCTCCAAAATTAGCCATCTTTCACCGCGTTTAAACATTGTTTTTGGTCAAGCAGTTGACAAGAAACTCTCAATCCTTGCCGCTAATGACTAATAATTGCAAAGTTCTGCAAAACCTTGCTTTGAATTGTGTTGTGCAGGAAATCTCGGTTTTTAATGTGAAATCAGGAGTCATAATGAAGGTTTTTGAGTAAGTCCACACGGTCAAGTAATTGGGGAGTCATTCCCAGGCGTCAGCAAGCTTAACGACCACTAGTACGGGCAGAGCCCGCCCGTACTGTCCGCTCGTACCAGGTGGCGTTAGCCTCGTCTCGTCAAACCCTATGACTTTCGTGAAAACGCCTATATATTTTGAGGCTCCAGCCGATGGTCCGAGAGCCGTCATTCTCAAATTACATCACAACACCCGCAAAGGAGATCCACTTCATTTTTCATCACTTCCAGCATCCATCCACTAGTCATATCCATTGCTTTGTACTTTAGATCTCCTTATGATTTGGCAACCATTGTAAGAATATTTGATTTCAATCTAAGTATTTGTACGATGTTTTCTATCTCCGATCTATTTGTTATTTGTGAGTAGTCCTCACGGACTATGGGTTGGAGAGAAACCTCGCAGCAATTATGTGCATCTAATTCATGGAAGTATTGTATTTTATTTGTAATTGAGATTTGTATCTTTTGTTTCTTTGTCTCTTGTCTCAATTTTTGGACTTGAAGGTACCCAAGATCCCATAGATTGATAAAGGCTTGAGGTAAGATACTTGGATAGAGGCGATCTCATAGGAACCCCAGTGACAGAAAGGGTAGTACGGTTTTCGCTTAGCAACCCATTCGGGCACAACAACATCACCACTTAAAGCTTTGATTTGTGTTTTACACTTAATAATCGTTTGTAGCCCATTGCTTTGGTGTGCACTCGGTTGGATTAAAAGACTATTACTATGCCCTCTGCACCACGAGGGCTCTAGTATATTAGGATGTGTTGCCCATAAGAGATTATCTCCATTCAAACATTACACATGACTATGCTTATTATTATCTTTTATCCTATATGATGTGCAGTTGCAGGTGGATCTTCAACCCTGGCCTATCTCCATCTATTGATTCAACCCATTATAAAGTAAACTAAATTGGTCCAGTAAACTAAGGTAAAACAAAGAAACAAAGTCTTGTAGACGTGTCCTTTTTATTTCCTTTTAGCATTGCTTTCCAAGATTCGATTAAACCTAGGTCTTCTAGGGAAAAGCTATTATACTACATACGTGAATCCGGATCGAAGGTATCAACCCTTTTTCTGGCACCATTGCCAGGGAAGCAATTTCTCTATACTGGTGAGGTCACTAGAGACCTTGTTTTTAGTTTTATTATTAGTTTGTAGTTTATTTCTTGTTATTAGTTTACTTTCTTGTTATCAATTTGAAAACCCAAGAAAATTAGTTACTAGTTATTTGTTTTCATCACTTAAAAATTACCAAAAATATAAGAGCCATGGCTCAAAAGAGACTAGGGGAGTACACTACTCCCACTGATGATTTTATTCGTGTACCCATCACTCAGCCAACTATTGATGTAGAAACATATGAAATAAAGCCTAACCTTTTAAAGTTGGTTCAAAAAAACCAATTTGGGGGCTCATCTGCTGAAAATTCAGGTTTGCACTTAAAAACTTTCACTGAAATTTGCAACATGATGCGTATTAAGGATGTAGATCCAAATGATGTTACATTAAGGTTGTTTCTTTTCTCTCTTATAGGAAAGGCTAAGGATTGGTTGCTAGCTCTATCAAAGGGCACTATTAAATCTTGGAAGGAATGTACTAATTTGTTTATGACTAAATTTTCCCCTAGCTAAAACTATGCAACTAAGATCCAACATTACAAGTTTTAGACAAGAAGATCGTGAGCCACTAGCGCTTGCGTGGGAAAGGATAAAAGAAGCCGTAATGAGCTGTCCTAGTCATGGGATGGAAGAATGGCTTATATTACATTTGTTTTATAATGGTCCTAACCCAATGTCTAAGTCTATGTTAGATACTGCAGCAGGAGGAATAATCATGGGAAAGGAAGTGAGTGTTGCAAATAAATTACTTGATGATATGCAAGATAATCATGCCCAATGGCATGTGGAAATAACCTCGAAAAGAGTAAGTTCAATCACCGTGGTAAATAATGAAGAGCTTACATCTAAGGTAGACGAGCTGCTTAGCATAGTAAAAGGTAAAGAAGATACCCAAGTTAATGTTATCACTACCGATATTAATGATGTCAATTTTATAGCTCGCACTCCTTTTGATCCTGCATGGAAAAAACATTATGCTTCTAATGTTCAAAAACATTATCCTAATCCTACAGGAGCTCCTTACAATAATTATGATAATAATGGAGCAAATCATGGCAATCTCTCGTTTGAGCAAACTGTTAAAACCTTTATACAAGCTCAAACTGAGCAAAAATAACATGCTTATTAAAATCACGGAGAACCATGAAAGTAGTATAGGAAAATTATCTAACCAGGTCATTGCAATTAGAAATGATGTGCAAGCTCTACAGGAAAGGACAAAGACAGTGGAGGCTCAGCTGGGTAAAGTAGCTAAGAGCCAAGCTCTCATTCTACCAAAGTTTGCTGGAAAACCCGAGCCAAATCTGGTAGAAGGCCTCAAAATGATGAGGGTAGTAACTAATGAAGAAAAACCTAAAGAGCTAGATTATAGAAACGCGCTGACACCAAAATATACCGTGAAAGATCTACTAAAGATGATCGTCGTGAAGAACCCCAGTATAGAACAAGGTAATGATGCTATGTACGGACAATTTATACAACAAGTAGCATCTAAAGTCCACGAGTTAGAGAAGGAGTATAAAAGACTAGCTGATAAGCTTCCTACTAAGCTAGGTGATATAATTTGATCTCACTATTAAAGTTAAGTTGGGAGTTAATGAGATATCCGCATTTTGTGATCTTGGTGCGAGCGTCTCAACAATTTCCAAGAGCTTATTTGACAAAATTAAACTTGGGGCCATTTGTCACTACTGAATTGGCACTCCATCTAGCAGATTCAACTTATAAACAAGCTGTTGGGATAAAAAATATAGTAGTTGAAATTAAAGGTAGTCCCACTCTTATTGATCTTGTTATTGTGGATATGCTTGAAGATCCCATAGCACCTATAATTTTAGGTAGGACATTCCTAAGAACTATTAAGGCTTTACTTAATTTACATGAGGAGAATATAAGAATAGGGCTACCATATAGAGATCCTTTTATAGTCCACTTCCCTAGGAAAAAGAAGGCCAAGAATAATGATGATGATGGTATAATTACTTTAGATGCTAACTATTTTGGAGTGGGATTCCACTTCTTAAACCTAAATGATTCCCATCGGGGTCACGCTAATTGACCATAACTAGAAGTGCTGCATGGGAGGAAACCCATGTGAAATAAAACTTTTACTTCGGTGTTAGTCTTGTTAGTTTTTATTTTTGTTTTGTTTTAATAAAGAATATTCAAGAGACCTTTGGAGAGAGGAGAAGAAATAAGGTAATCCTCGATCTTTTATTTTACTAACACGTGGCCTAAGAAGTATTGCTAAAAAAATTATGAAGTATATTTGATGTTATTTTGTCCTTTGATAAGATGTACAAAGACGCACAGAGCTTCTAATCAAATTTTTTGAGTTTTGTAGCTCGCAGGCCGTTTAATGACATGTGGTACTGCCGGAAGGGACCGTACCGTGCGCCCGTACCACATCGAGGCATGGGAAGATAGAAATTCTGATTTTTGTCACAGGAAACAATGCTCTTAACGACCACCAGTACGGTCAGACGCGCCCCTACTACACGCCCGTACCATACCCTCGAGCAAAACATTAGATTTCAAGCGAAGATACCGAATGGATAACGACCAGTAGTACGGGCGCACACGACCGTAACGTGCACCCGTACCGAGTGCAACACCAGAAGGGAGTCATCGCCCCCAAGGTATGTCACCCGGTACGAGCGGGCTCCGGTCGTACCGCCCGCTCGTACCACTACGCGGCCATCATAACCAGCATGAGGAGGTAACCTGAAAATCCCCAAAATAAGTCTTTTTTTCTTCTTCCTCCAAACTCCAAACCACCTCCATTGGATCTTCAAATTTACTCAATCTTTATTCGATTCCTCGCAATCAATCAATCTAAGGTATGATTCTTCTCCAATCCTCAACTTATTTGTACAAAAGCTCCAATCAATCTTTCATCATTGTCAATCTAGACTTAGGTCTTGTTCTTGATTCAATCTTGATATTGAGCATGCTTTGTATTGTTTTAGAGGAGTTTATTTTGTAATTAGTATAGAGAATCACTTATGCTATGTTTATATTGCACTAAAAAAATATTAGCAATTTTTATTTATTTTATCTTATTATTTTTAGATGAACACGAGGAGCCGTACACGTGAGATGGTTGTGGAGTCCTCCGCATCACCCGTTGATACGTTGACCCCCGGGTCACTTGGTATCGAGTTCACCGAGGAGTTTCAGCTGACCCATTTCAATCATCTCAATCTCCGAGAAATCAAGTCCACCAAGTGGGTGTGTCCCTATATCCTGAACCAACTTGGAATTCATGCTGATTTTGATTTACTTTGCAACAATGTTGGTTTGTATGACTTTGTCTATCAGGATGTTCCCACGTATCGCCGCTTGACGCTTGAGTTCTTCAACACCTTGACGCATACAGTGGACCCTTATAGTTGTACTGAGGAACAAAGGTCCAGAGTTGATCGCATCAAATTCCGCCTTATGAACCGTGAGTACATCCTAACACTCGACCAATGGGCTCAATGTTTGGGGTTTGCCAACAACACCACTGATGTGCGCACAACTACTTTTGTTTTAAATCCTGCACCTTGGGAGTACTTTGATTTAATAAGAATTCATGAAAACACACCCAAGGGAAACCAAATTGATCATCCTGCTATTCGCTGTTTATATTATGTGATCGCTAACACCTTGCAGGCACATGGTGTGTTTACCAGAGTTAATGAGGAGGACATATTGATCCTTGCAAAGCCTGCTATTATTAATTGTAACTTAATGCCAAATTTGGGCACTCTTCTTGTGTTTTATCTTAAGCATCAAACTCTTTAATCTCGAGTACTCATATGCGGAGGGGGAGTTGTGACCGTTCTTGCACGTGCACTTCACATAAACCTAGGTAACATCCAGCCGTTGACAGGAAGTCACCGTCTCGGTCTCCCGACTCTAAGAGCATGTGGTATGGTTTCTAAAACTCATGGTAGATACTTCCTTAATATACCTAGAGAGGATCACTTGATCCCGTCTCTTTTGTCTAATGGTCTATTCTCTATCGAGGATGGATGTTTGCGTTTTGACACGTAGCTTGAGGTTAATCTATCCCAACAAAAAATACCCATGGGAGGAGAAGAAGATGAAGAAGTGGAACAAGGAGGACCCGAACAAGACGAGTGATGACCCACAAGTATAGGGGGTGTATCGCAGTATTTTTGATAAGTAAGAGTGTCGAACCCAACGAGGAGCAGAAGGTTCTGGCTAGTGGTATGCATCAGGAATTCTCTGCAAATACTTAGCAAACAAATTTTTAGGGGTTTTTGATAAAGCAAGTAAACAAAGTACGAGTAAATAAAAGACAGTAGGAATAAATGCAGCAAGTGGCCCAATCCTTTATGCAGCAAAGGATAAGCCGGTTGTATTACTTAGATAACCAAACGTTCTCGAGGACACATGGGAAGATTGTCAAGTGCGTTCGCTTCATATAGCTGATTAATCTTCTTTAGCTTGCTAAGTGTTGTGTGGGTGAACCTGTGCTAATGTACCGCCCCATCCAAGACTAATACATACTTGTGACTAAACCCCTTGCAAACATCCGTAAGTACAAGAAAGTAATTAAGGTATAAACCTAACCACGGCTTTCAACTCTAAGACCCTTACGTCCCTTATGCAATGGTTTCCTAACGGGGGTTCAGGTTTCTGTCACTCCGGCAACCCCTACGATTAGTAGCCAAATACAAAATGCATTCCCCTAGGCCCATATAGGTGAAGTGTCATGTAGTCGACGTTCACATGAAACCACTAGAAGAAGTACACCACAACTTAAATAACAATCTATTGAATCTTTCTCAACACAACTCCACTACTAACAACAAGACTTCTCCCATGTCCTCAAGAACAAAACGAACTACTCACAAGGCATCATATGGATCATGATCAGAGATGGAATAATGATGTATAACAATCTGAACATAAACAATAATTCAATGGTTCACTCAATAGCATCAACTACAAAGAGTAATCAACATCGGGAAAGTTTCCCCTATGAACTATGCAAGATTCAACACAATTGTTACAGCAATATGGAGATGGTGATGAGGGTGCTGATGGTGATGATGGTGATGATGATGATGATGATGATCCGGATAAAGTCCAGCTTGATGGTGGTGTTGATGGCGACGATCTTCCCTCTCCGGGAAGGAATTCCCCCGGTAGAAATCTGTTTGCGGGAGAGATCTTTCTCTCTCGGTGTTTTCCGCCCCGTAGAGGTGGCGGAATATTTCTGTGGTCGCCCCTCGAGTCTTAGGGTTTTGGGAGGATAATATATGCCAGAGGGGAGTGCCAGGGGTGGACCAGGGCAGCCACACCACCTGGTGGCGTGGCCTGGGCTGGCCCGCGCCAGGGGGTGGTGTGGGCCCCCTATGGCCCATCTCCAGCCCCCCTTCTGTCTTCCTTCATTTTATGGAAAAATAGGATTTTTCATGTATTTTCCCGGATTTTATGATCTTCACAAATTTTGCCTCCAAACAACACCTTTTCCATCAGAATCCTGACTGCAGCGGTCCATGCTCCAAAAGTCATCAACCATGCAAAAATAGATGAAATAACATAAGTATCACCTCTCAATACGAAATATATCAATGAATAATAGTGAATTAAGACATAGAATAGTGATGCAAAATGGACGTATCAACTCCCCCCAAGCTTAGACTTTGCTTATCCCCAAGCGAAACTGATCTCAATAAACATGGCCTCAGGTTTATGGAGTGAAGAGTCGATAAAAGAATACGGACAAGAAGCATCACATTCATCAAATACATAGATCATAATAGAAGACAACTCACTATTATATAACTCAACTTGCAATGAGTAAAGGAAACACAAAAAAGATACATGAAGTGAATCATAATTGGTAATGGCAAACTTAGCTCTTGGTCGAAGAATAGTTGATAATTTGCTGGAGTTCACAAATAGCTGGCTTTTTTCAATGATAGCTTTCAAAGTAGTAAACATCAAGATAAGAGCAATGTGCAAAACAAGGAACATAAGACATGATTGCATAAATCATCATATGAATGAATGCAACACAACAACTCAAAATACTTGCTGAGATAGAAGGGAGTAGGTTTACTGACTCAACTACAAAGTAAAAGAAAGGGCCCTTAGCAGAGGGAAGCAGGGATTGCAAGTCTCATAAAGAGCTCCCAAAAATTATGATACTTACTAGCTTTCAGCTCTCATTTCCCCTATCATAGGCATCTTTTGGTGATTAAGGTTAAAGTGACACAACTAAGAGGATATACTTGACAAGTTATAAATTGGAGTCCCATGCCCCTTACTTATGAGTACCGATCCTCATGCTACTCAACTTAAGTCACGAGCAAGCTCTTGTCATTTTAAATACATGCGTATCATTGAGAACCGCCAACGGGGTACCCCTTGCACATGACACAGGAGCTATCCCATAATCAAAATGACAAGGCAAGCAGACAGTGAGCATCTCAGCGATCTTTTTATTTGCTATTTGCATAGGTTTTTATTGAGGATGCTTCATAGAATGCTCATTATAGTTATGCTGCAAGTTTCCACCATGATTAGGCATGGCTTAGGCTAGCGGCCCAGGCGTTTCTCTAACACACATATAAACTCCATGATCTTACAAGTTCCACTTTTATTTCACACCACCGGGATCCATAAGCAAAAGAACATGATATCAACTAAGTACAAGTACCAATGAAGTGTTGAAAGTGGTCCCCACGATACATGGTTCGGCTAACTTCAACTCATAAAGCGCAAGCATATACGCAACAAAGAAGGACCTAATGGTTCAAGTTTATTAAATGCAAGAAAGTAAAGTGTGCCATCAAGTTCGTGAGAGCTTTAATCGCTAATTTTCACATAACAAGTTTAATTTGGGAGGTAGATAAAACAAGAATTTACTTGGAATAGCAATAATGCTACTAGGTAGGTATGGTGGACTCAAATGGCAAAGGTTTTGGTTTAAAGGAGTGGATGCATGAGAAGAATGCCCTCTCAGTACAGGTTTTTGGCCAGCAAGGCTGGGTAGCGAGTATAAGAGTTGAAGGAAACAAACAAACATACAAGTGATAAAGACAAACATGCAATCTTCCTTGGAAGCACAAAAGATCTTAACTAGAGAATACTAAACTTATTAGCAAATCAAGAAAGAAAGATGATGAAATTATTTTTCTCTAGAGTACTTCTATCTTTTTGTTTTTCCTTTCAACTCTCAAAAAGGTGTTGCTACTGACCGAGCCAGGTTTGCCAAAACCAACTAAATTAACTCAATGATCCCAAAGTGATACCAATACTAACAACAAGATCAATCATATAACCACGAACTGAAAACTAATATAAGCTATGCAAAAGACTGATTGATAGAACTTCACATTAATATTCCATAACGGAAACTCGCACCAAGGGATACAAATCTAACGAGAGACGGGACACTTCCATAATGCAAACCATACTACATAATAACTCCTCTATTCATGATATGACTCTACTAATAAGGTAAAAAGATAGAAGATAGTGATGTGATACCGCGGCACTCCCCCAAGCTTGGAACAAACCAAGGGGATGCCAAACCTGATGACGAATTACTCCTTCGGTGGTGGTAATATTTTCTTGGTTGACGTGAGGAAATCTTCCAGAATCTTGTGAAGCCTATTATTCTCCCATTGAAGCATGTCCACCTTCCTCCTCAAGTCTTGGTACTTATCGCAGAACTCTTTAGTGACTTGCAGGGCTTCCGTTGATGCAGGGCAAGAGACTAAAGGTACCAGCCCCTGCTCGGGGTCTTGGAGGTCTTCCTCCATAGGCTCCTTCCCTTTATCCTTGGTGGACACCATTGTGCTTCTAAGATTTCAAAGAGTATGTCCTGATAGAAACAGATCGAAACAAAAACACGACGAAAACACGATATACGGACCTCGGGGGATCTCGGGGGTTATATATTATGAAGTTTCATATCAAAAGGAAGGTACTAGGAGAAAACGAGTCGGAGGTGGAGTCCGGGGTGGACTCACCACCTGGTGGCACGGCCAGGGGAGGGCCCACACCACAGGGTGGTGTGAGCCACCCTGGCTCTGTTTCCGTCCCTTTTTCGCTTCATAGCTTTCCTTATTGACTGAAAACTGCAAAAATATAGTTGGATAGTATTTTCACGGAACTTTTCTTACCAGAATTGTTACCTATTTGAAAACAGACTCTGCGGGTCCCTGAATTTGGTCCTCGATGAATTTCTCCGGAGTTATAACTTGAAAAGCATCAACATCTTCATTGTAAGAATCTCCAGCAATATAGTGTTTGAGTCGCTGTCCATTCACTACTTGTGTAGTATTATCTTTTAGAGAAGAAATTTTTATTGCCCCTGAACGGTATACTTCTTCAATGATGAAAGGTCCTTCCCATTTTGATAGTAGCTTACCTGCAAAAAATCTGAGACGAGACCTATACAATAGAACTTTCTCACCAACATGAAATTCTCTCTTAAGTATTCGCTTGTCATGCCATCTTTTAACTTTTTCCTTAAAGAGCCTAGCATTCTCATAGGCTTCACTCCTCCATTCATCTAAGGAACTTAAGTCAAATAATCTTTTCTCACCAGCGAGCTTACAATCTCTATTAAGTTCTTTCACTGCCCAGTAAGCTTTGTGTTCTAATTCTAAGGGTAGGTGGCAAGCTTTCCCATAAACCATTTTATAAGGAGACATTCCCATAGGATTTTTGTAAGCAGTTCTATAAGCCCATAAAGCATCATTCAACTTCTTAGCCCAGTTTTTTCTAGACCTATTGACAGTCTTTTGCAAGGTAGATTTAATTTCTCTATTTGATAGCTCTACTTGCCCGCTAGTTTGGGGGTGATAAGCTGAAGCAATTCTATGATTAACATCATATTTAGCGAGGGTCTTCCTAAAACCACCATGAATGAAATGAGAACCCCCATCAGTCATGAGATACCTAGGCACTCCAAACCTAGGAAAGATAACATCCTTAAGCATTTTTAGAGAGGTTTCCCCGTCAGCACTTTTTGTAGGAATGGCTTCTACCCACTTAGTAACATAATCAACGGCAACAAGAATATGAGTGTATCCTTTCGAGGGAGAGAAAGGACCCATAAAGTCAAATCGCCAACAATCAAAAGGTTCAATAACTAGAGAGTAGTTCATAGGCATTTCATTGCGTCTAGAAATATTACCAACACGCTGACATTCATCACAAGATAAAACAAATTTTCTTGCATCTTTAAAAAGGGTGGGCCAGTAGAAACCTGATTGTAGTACCTTTTGTGTAGTTCTATCTCCTGCATGATGTCCTCCGTAGGCACTACCATGACATTTACACAATATCTCCTTTTGTTCATATTCTGGAACACATCTTCGCATAATACCATCCACTCCTTCTTTGTATAAGTGTGGGTCATCCCAAAAATAATGCCTCAAATCATAGAAGAACTTTCTTCTTTGCTGAGCTGAAAAAGTTGGAGGCAAATACTTGGAGACAATAAAGTTAGCATAATCAGCATACCAAGGGCTTCCTCGCGAGCTCACCGCTACTGCAGCTAACTGTTCATTTGGGAAACTATCATTAACATGCATAGGTTCAAAAGAGATGTTTCCCAAACGAGATAAATTATCAGCTACAGGGTTTTCAACACCCTTCCTATCTACTATATGTAGATCAAACTCTTGTAAAAGCAGTACCCATCTAATAAGCCTAGGCTTCGCGTCCTTCTTCGTCATAAGATATTTAATAGCAGCATGATCAGTATGAATGGTTACTTTTGAGTCCATAATATAGGGCCTAAACTTATCACAGGCAAAAACAACAGCTAGAAATTCCTTTTCAGTAGTGGCATAATTCCTTTGAGCAGCGTCTAGAGTCTTACTAGCATAATGGATAACGTTTAACTTTTTATCAATACGTTGCCCAAGGACAGCCCCTACAGCAAAATCACTAGCATCACACATTATTTCAAAGGGTAAACTCCAATCAGGTGGTTGAACAATAGGGGCTGTAGTTAAAGCCTTCTTAAGAGTTTCAAAAGCTTCCCTACAATCATCATAAAAAACGAAGGGTACATCTTTTTGAAGAAGATTAGTGAGAGGCTTTGATATCCTAGAGAAGTCTTTAATAAACCTCCTATAGAAACCAACATGACCAAGGATACTACGAATACCTTTGATGTCTCTTGGACATGGCATCTTCTCAATTGCCTCAACCTTAGCTCTATCACCTTCTATGCCTCTTTCAGAAACTTTATGCCCAAGAACAATCCCTTCATTAAGCATGAAGTGGCATTTCTCCCAATTAAGAACAAGATTAGTTTCTTCACATCTCTACAAACCTTTATCAAGGTTGTGCAGACAATTATCAAAAGAAGTTCCATAGACAGAAAAGTCATCCATGAACACTTCTACAATCTCCTCACAAAAACCATGAAAGATAGCAGACATGCACCTTTGGAAAGTGGCAGGAGCATTACATAAACCAAAAGGCATACGTCTATAAGCATAAGTTCCATAAGGGCATGTAAAAGTAGTTTTTTCTTGATCTTGTTGTTTAACAGCAATTTGAGAGAAACCAGAATAACCATCAAGAAAACAAAAATGGGTCTTTTTAGACAACCTTTCCAACATTTGATCAATAAAAGGAAGCGGGTAGTGATCTTTCTTAGTAACTTTATTGACTTTCCTAAAATCGATGCACATCCTATAGCCTACCGCTATTCTTTGAGGAATAAGCTCATCATTATCATTAGGGACAACGGTAATACCTCCCTTTTTAGGAACACAATGAACATGACTAACCCATTCACTATCAGCAATATGGTAAATAATACCAGCATCAAGGAGTTTCAATACCTCATTCCTTACCACTTCCTTCATCCTAGGGTTTAAACGTCGTTGGTGCTCCACTACTGGCTTTGCATCTGGCTCTATGTTGATAGAATGCTGACATATAGTAGGTGAAATCCCTTTTAAATCATCCAGAGTATAGCCCATAGCTCCTCGATGTTTCCTCAAAACTTCCAATAACCTTTCTTCTTCCTTCCCTGAAAGTTTAGCGCTAACAATAACAGGATATATCTTTTTATCATCAATATAAGCATATTTAAGATCATCAGGGAGAGGTTTTAGATCGAAAACTGGATCCTTTTTAGGTGGCATCGTGGTACCCAAGTCTTCTACAGGCAAGTCGTGCTTAAGCATCATAGGTTGATCACGGAGAATCCTGTCAATCTCATTCCTTTCTTCCATGAAGATTTCACTTTCATGATCTTCCATAAATTGCTGCAAAGCATTGTTAGGAGCAAGAGAAATAGAAGCAAGTTGTTCAACCCTAAAATCCTCATTATGGGTTTCCTCTTTGCAAGGTTCTTTAACAAATTTCGAAAAATTAAACTCATAAGATTCCCCATCAAACTTAGTCAAGATTTTCTCCCTCTTGCAATCAATAATAGCTCCACAAGTACTCAAGAAAGGTCTACCAAAAATAATAGGGTAGGTTTTACTAGCAGCCGAACCAAGTACTAGAAAATCAACAGGGTACTTAATCTTACCACAAAGAACTTCCACATCTCGTACAATACCAATTGGAGAGATGATCTCTCTATTAGCAAGGTGAATAACCACATCAATCTCTTCCAACTTGCAAGGACTGATTTCATGCATAATTTCTCTGTAAAGCTCATAAGGAATAACACTGGAACTTACACCAATATCACATAAACCATAATAGCAATGATCACCAATTCTAACAGAAAGCACATGAACACTAGCCTTTTTAGTTCTATTGGGATGTGAAACAATATTAGAAGCATCCTCACAAAAGACTATGTGCCCATCTTCTACGCTTTTAGTGACAAGGTCTTTCACAATTGCTACCACAGGTTCAATGTTTATTTGTTCATCTGGTTTTACAGTTCATTTTTCACTTTTGGTGATTACATTAGTTATCATAGGATGGTCCTTTACCTTTTCGGGGAAGGGAATCTTCTCGATATAAGGTTCGGGTAAGATGGGGTCAATAATGCAATACTCAGCACTTCCAATAGGAGCATAGTCAACAATATCTTTGTAAGGTGCATGGTATTTGTTCCATCCCCTTTTTGGAATTTTGATATAGGAAGCAAAAACTCTAAAGCAATTCGTAATAACTTGTAAATCAAGACCATAAATATTACTAATATTTTGAAAGTCATCACTTCCCATAAAAGATTCAATGCATTCATAATCATAATTTATACCTGACTTTCTACATTTCCCATTCTCCCAAGCTTCAACATTGTCTTGAATACGGTCCAGAAGATCCCATTTAGCTTCTTCTTTCATGCGAGTGAATGATCCAGCACAAGAAGCATCCAATAAATCCTTGTCATGTAGAGGGAGCCTTGCATAAAAGTTGTTGATAATAATATTGTTGGGGAGCTCATGAATGGGACATTTGAGCATTAGTAACTTCAATCTCCCACAAGCTTGAGCTGTACTCTCTCCATCAAGAGGCCAAAAGTTGTATATTTGATTCCGATCTTTATGAATCTCACTAGGAGGATAAAACTTTGAATAAAAGAGATGCACTATTTCCTCCCATTCCAGAGCTTGACCATTCTTCAGCAGCTTATACCATTCCTCAGCTCTTCCTTTCAGTGATAATGAGAATAACTTCTTCTTAACTTGATCCGTAGTAATACCTGCACACTTGAACAACTCGCATAATTCGTGTATAAAGAGTAAATGATCACTGGGATGGACAATTCCATCCCCAACATAGTAGTTATCCATAACACGATCAATAATTCTTGTAGGTATTTTGAAAACATCTTTCTCAGCAGGTGGTGGCTTATCTACTACCTTAGCAGTGGTAGTAGCATTACCAAATAAGAAACTCAGCGAATTATCCATAACGAAAATAAAGCAACTAACAGTAGTAAACAATACTCACAGTAGAAGTTTCCTTTACCAGTTCCACTCTCCAATAGCGCTTCACTCCCCGGCAACAGCGCCAGAAAATAGTCTTGATGACCCACAAGTATAGGGGGTGTATCGCAGTATTTCAGATAAGTAAGAGTGTCGAACCCAACGAGGAGCAGAAGGTGCTGGCTAGTGGTATGGATCAGGAATTCTCTACAAATACTTAGCAAACAGATTTTTAGGGGTTTTCGATAAAGCAAGTAAACAAAGTACGAGTAAATAAAAGACAGTAGGAATAAATGCAGCCAGTGGCCCAATCCTTTATGCAGCAAAGGACAAGACGGTTGTATTACTTAAGATGACCAAACGTTCTCAAGGACACATGGGAAGACTGTCAAGTGCTTTCGCTTCATATAGCTGATTAATCTTCTTTAGCTTGCTAAGTGTTGTGTGGGTGAACCTGTGTTAATGTACCGCCCCATCCAAGACTAATACATACTTGTGATTGAACCCCTTGCAAACATCCGTAAGTACAAGAAAGTAATTAAGGTTAAAACCTAACCACAGCTTTAAACTCTAAGACCCTTATGTCCCTTGTGCAATAGTTTCCTAACGGGGGTTCAGGTTTCTATCACTCCGGCAACCCCTACGATTAGTAGCCAAATACACAATGCATTCCCCTAGGCCCATATAGGTGAAGTGTCATGTAGTCGACATTCACATGACACCACTAAAAGAAGTACACCACAACTTAAATAACAATCTATTGAATCTTTCTCAACACAACTCCACTACTAACAACAAGACTTCTGCCATGTCCTCAAGAACAAAACGAACTACTCACAAGACATCATATGGATCATGATCAGAGATGGAATAATGATGTATAACAATCTGAACATAAACAATAATTCAATGGTTCACTCAATAGCATCAACTACAAAGAGTAATCAACACCGGGAAAGTTTCCCCTATGAACTATGCAAGATTCAACACAATTGTTATAGCAATATGGAGATGGTGATGAGGGTGCTGATGGTGATGATGGTGGTGATGATGATGATGATCCCGATGAAGTCCAGCTTGATGGTGGTGTTGATGGCGACGATATTCCCTCTCCGAGAAGGAATTCCCCCGGTAGAAGTCTGTCTACCGGAGAGATCTTTCTCTCTAAGTGTTTTCCGCCCCGCAGAGGCGGTGGAAACTTTATGTGGTTGCCCCCCGAGTCTTAGGGTTTCAGGAGGATAATATACGCCAGAGAGGAGTGCTAGGGGTGGACCAGGGCGGCCACACGACCTGGTGGCGCGGCCTGGGCTGGACCGCGCCAGGGGGTGGTGTGGGCCCCTTGTGTCCCATCTCCAGCCCCCCTTCTAGCTTCCTTCGTCTTCTAGAAAAATAGTATTTTTCATGTATTTTCCCGGATTTTCTGATCTTCACGAATTTTGCCTCCAAACAGCACCTTTCCATCAGAATCCTGACTGCAGCGGTCCATGCTCCAAAAGTCATCAACCATGCAAAAATAGATGAAATAACATAAGTATCATCTCTCAATACGAAATATATCAATGAATAATAGTGAATTAAGACATAGAATAGTGATGCAAAATGGACGTATCAACGAGCAGTCACCAAACTACTACACCACCTATGAAGACATCTATGCACTCAAAGAAAATATTCAAAACATGAATAACCTCTTAATCAACCTTCGAGATGCTACTGCAAGCCTCGCCACCTTGTTCCATGATTGGAGCAGACAATGGAACATGGGAAATTATCCACCACCACCACAATGAGCAATAAAAGGGCTTGAAAAATCCTGAGCTTGGGGATGTGTTCCCCTAGCAAATTTATTAGTATAATAACAAGGTTGTACTCCAACTCCTTGGGAGCTTTGAAACATTTGTGTTGGCTCGTTCCAAAACTTTGCTTTTTCCTTTGTTTTTCGCTTGTTTTTCTTTTCTTAAAACCCTAGCTTGATCGCAAGTTTTTTTCTATACTTTAATCCCTATCCTCAAAAATACAAAAAGATTTTTCTGTTCTTCCTTTTTCGTAAATGTGGATTTGCACTTTGCCTCTTTGATTTAATATCATTATGAGAATAATCGTGTTTGAGTTTTGAAGGAACACATCCCTATAGGGAAGAGAATCATGAAGTCACTTATGAGAGGTATATCCTATGTCTGCCACTTTTGAAGTTTGAGTTGTTTATCTTAGTTGGTTGATTTGCTAACATGCCATGCTTGTGGGAGTAATTTAATATGGTTAGAGGAAAGCTTTTTATTAGTGTGATGATTAGTTGTTGAGGCTCTTGATCTAGTTTCTTTGGCTAACCGAGTCTTGCCTTGGAAATAATATTGCCAAACAAGTATAATAAGAAAAAGTCTGAAATTTATTACTTTTGATGAATGATTGTCTTGAGAGTATACCCTTTAAGATACTTAATGAAGGGTTCCGAGCAGAAAACAAAAATTTCCTACGTTGGAACTCCCTAATGCCCAAGATCTATCTATGTAGTAATGTAGTAACGACTGGAGCGTATAGAATACATACCCTTGTAGACTGTACGTGGTTAATGTTCAGAGGGGAACATGGTTGAAATAGTCAAACTCATAGCCAACCTCAAGGTCACGAAGATCCTCGCAGGTCACTCCTTGCTCCTTCTTCATCGTGCAGCGGCTCCGGCTCACGACATCCAAGGTGCCTCAAGTGAGGCCCCTCGTGGTTTCGTACACATACGGTGTATGATGAGACCTTCGGCTCCCCGATCCAGCCGGGAGTGCGGAAGTTGATATCCGGCTAGGAATCCCTGCAGCGCAACGGTGTGTTGCAGGCGCGATGTCTCTTGCACGGATAGTCCTTACTTGGGACTGTGCCAACGCATGGAGACGGGAGAGAGAGAGAAGGAGAAAGTCAACCAAAGGACTTCTCCAAATATACATGTATCTAATCCCACCCATGGGCACCCCTTTATATAGGCTAAGGGGGTGTGTGTTTCTCAAAGACTAGACCATGTGGGACTAATTAATAAAGGAAAAAACCAGAAATAAATTCGCACAGCCGGATGGGCCAGCAGCCAACCAGCCCATCAACAGCAAGCAGCGGCCTGGTGCCAAGTGGGTCGCCTCGCAGCCCAGCAGCTGCCGGCGCAGCAGCCCGCGGCCGCCAGCGCTCGGGTGGGCTAGCTCGCGTGCGAGGCTTGCCAGTGGCCTGCAGCGGCAGCGGGGGCTAGAGCCCGGGTGGTCCATCTCCAGGCGGGCGCAGGCGGCCCAGCAAGCGCGCCGGCTCCCCACGAGCTCCCTGGGCCAGGTCGAGCTGGTTGCGCTGCGCTGCCGTGCGTCGCCCCCGTGCGGCGCCTTTTATTTACCGCTCGCCCCCCCATGCGGCGACTATTATCTACCGCCCACGTGGGCTTTAGCTGTTTTTTCTTTTCCATTTTTTCTGCAGCATTTCTCCTAGGCTATTTCCCTCCGGATATTTAGCCTAATATGAAAGTTGCTTTTATAAATCTTAATTTAAATATTATTTAGAATATATTAATTCATAATTAACATATAATAAATGTATATTCAAATTCCCATTTATTCGAAAACACTTTTCCGATCTTTTTTTTTATTCTTTCTCCGAACAACTTCGGATCTCTCTGCGGAACAATTCCGGCTTTCTCTTCTCTACTGTGATTCCATCTTACGGATGATAGCTCTCATCGTACCCTTAAGTGTATTTACCCATGGAAATAGCACATACATGATCTCCATCAATGATCAATAGCGGGACCGGGATGCCCACAAAGACCCCTGTGCATTCCACGATGACAATGTCATTTGAACCGTAAACAGTCATTTCCCATTCCCTTTGCCACTTGATACGTAGTTCACACGAGATTTGATCTACGTATCTCCATACCTTCGTTCTATCTCGTTACTGATGAACTTGTTTTCTCGTTTCCGTGTCGTTGCATTCCGTGACCCAGTCACACGCTTGCAAGCTTCGTTAATGCAATGTCATAGAGATGGCCATAAATCTATCTGTTACATGGATGGGCAAATCCTGGTCTTGATATGTTCTCCTCTACACGCCCCTTTGGGAAACCTGATGAAGGGAATATGCCCGAGAGGAAATAATAAAGTTGTTATTATGTTATTCCATGTTTATGATAAAAGTTTATTTTACATGCTATAATTGTATTAATTGGAAACGTTAATAGATATGTGTTTAATAAACAAATACAAGGTTCCTAGTAATGCCTCTCATATAAACTGGATCGTTGATTAACAAGATGATCAAGGTTTCCTGATCATGGACATTGGATGTTGTTAATAACGAGGTCATAGCATTGGTGGAATGATGTGATGAACATTCATCCAAAGTATAGCATTACGATCAAAGTCATTATGTTTATTTTGCTATAGCATCATACAAGTAATCTTTATCCTTATACCACGAGATCATATTAATTTCTAACACCGAAAGAATACTTTGATAACATCAAACGTCACACCGTAATAGGGTGACTATAAAGATGGGTTCAGGTATTCCGAAGGTGTTATGTTGAGGATCATGGATCAAGAGTGGAATTTGTCAATCCCGATGACGGATAGATATACTCTGGACCCTCTGGGTGATATCACATTAAGATAGCTTGCAAGCAAGTGATGTGATCACTAGGATGTTATATCACGGGAACGAGAAAAGAGTGCATGTCGGTAACAAGATCAAACTAAGTATTGAGATACTAATGATCGAATCTCGGACATGTAATATATCGCAAGACAAAGGGATTTAGTTACTATCGTTAAAGGTTCTCTCAATCACAGAAGTCATCGTTGAATGTGTGGGAGTCTATATGGATCTCTAGGTCCCGCTTCTGATTATTGATCTAAGAGGGGTCTGGATCATGCCTGCATTATTCGCGAACCGTAGTGTGACACACTTAAGGGTTGACAAACACCATTTGGAACAAATATGTTCTAGACGAAAGAATTGCAAAGTGCTAGAATTATTTCAATAGACACCAAAACTGTTTCAGGTGAAATTACTGAAATTGGTTCTACATGTGATATTGAAATGTTGCAGGGGGTTTTATGTGAATGTTTGTTAATTAAAGTAATTAACTAAAAATCTGAATAAAATTAATAAAAGAGTTTTAATTAAATGAGAGAGCATTAAATTTGGAGAAATTCAATACATTTAAAGTGGAGACTTTAATAGAGAATGTGAAGGGGGATATTTATGTGGAGGGGTTACCACCACATGAATGAGAGAGGTGAATAGGCACCCTGTAACATCCAAAACTTTAATCCAAGTTATCAAGATCCAAATCACCCAATTTAGGGTTAACAAAAACTTTTTCTCATTTAAAGGAATTAAGCATGCATTTGTGTGATGCATTAAATAGGAATTGATTTGAAATGCCATGATTGTTTGTTCTAATGGTTGTAAAATAATTCTAAGATGAATACCACATCATCTAGATCATCCTAAAGCAAAATCCAAAGAAAAAGAATTCAAATAGAATTAATAAATGGAAATGGTCACTTTGGCCATTTTAATCAACTAGGTCAATTTAGGTGTTCCTAGCACACAAATTCAAATAGAAACAATTATGGATCTTTGCACCCCTTGCTAGTAGAAGTAAAGATGTACCAAGGCCCACCTTGTGATTTTACAAAAACATTCAAACTCTAATTGTAAATGACATTTGAAAATGGAACCAAGTGTATGTACCAGATCACACCTTTTCAAAAACCATTCAAATGACTTCAACTTAACAAATCCCTGCAACCAGAGATGCTCAGGCATAAGACCAACCACTCCACCAAAAATTGACTCCCTCTGCCCCTGTTTGTTCTAACCAGGTCATAACCAGCCCACTCCCTAGTCCCTAGCCATAGTGCAGCACCACCCCAAGGCCATGATCACCGGCCGACCATGCCCAAGCCACATGGGCATGCCCCTCTCTCTCTTGCCATGTCTAGGAGGTAGGCGTGGTAGCACCGCCACCCCCTATCTGCTCTTCAAGCCTAGCAAGCCCCTGGACCACCTCACCTCGCCCGCGCTTTCCGCCTCTGTGCCATGCCGATGCCGCCCACAGTTCACGCGTTGTCCCCGCTCAGCCAGACCTCGCCTCGCTCCCGCCGCCCGCCTACACGATCACCACCCTCCCAGGAAGCTACCAGACATGCATGTTCCCCCGACCATGAACCGTAGCCGCCGGCCGCCGCGAAACTCGCTGTCGACAGAGACAGCGTGCGCGCACCAACGCTCGCGTCTCCTGACCACCTGACATTGCACGCGCACCTCGGTGACCCTCGCCAGGGCACCACCCACCGTCCTAGCCCACCGCCCAAGCCTCTAGCTCGCTGTGCCGTCGTCTCCGACGAGCTCCGCCCATGCCTCTCTGCACCCCTCGCCCCGCTATAAATAGAGCACCTCCCAGCACCGTTTCCTTACACCATTCCCCCATACCGGTTCGGTAGCCCCTGTCCCACTGACAGGTGGGGCCCTCACTTAAAGCCAGCCTAGGCGCTGCGTGGAGTAAAGTGGGCCGGCCCATTTATTTCCCGCGTGACCCATTGAATTCAAATAAATCCTTTTCCATTTTAGCTTAAACTTAATTCTGTCCCTTAGTTCAAAAATCAATTCAGGAAGTTTTACAAATCCAAATTGAATGATTCCAATTGTGTTGGAAAGAAAATTAAAAACTCTATCCAACCCGTTGAACTTAAATCAATTAGAGTTATAGATCTCTCCTAGAAAAATAATAAGACAAAGGCTTTTTCACATTCAAACTTTTTCTAAAATGAACCATAATAGATTTTGAGTTGATTCCAACTCTCAAAATCACATTTGAATATACCTATCGGAATATGTAATAATATTAAGGTTTGCATGCAGTGACTTTGGACTAGTACCAAAATAATGCTATATAGGCATTTCTAGTCACTTTAAATCATTAATTATTGAACTAAAACCTATTAAAGCGTGATCCAACATTTAAATCACATTCCCATACATTAGAATATGTCGTGATGACATGGTCCACATGATCCCATATTTTAAATGGAGAATATTAAATCTTAGTTAATTATAATGAGTAGAAATTACTTTTCTCAAATAAAATAAACGAAACTAGTTGATTTAAAACCTTGTGATGAAAGTGATGATACTAGATCATCAAATGTGTGCCTTAGTGTGCTAAATAGACTAGTTATTTGGTGATTGTGTATTCCGTATGTATTTATAGACGATAGTACCGACCAAGTCTACGAGGAGGAGGAGTTCTACCTCGAGGAAGAAGAGGAGAATTTCAACCACTGCACCAATCAAGGCAAGTTATTATTGGAAAGCTAATACTTGCAAGCCATCATTACCAATGCAAGCTAACCCTTGCAAACTAGATAACCTAAGCAAGATGCATTAGGCATGCTTTGGTTATACCCTTTGACTTATACCTACTGCAAGTTTTATTTACAAGCTCTACTTTCTTTTACTACCAAAGTTCCTTACTTGTTTATAGATAGCATAAAGAGTATAAAACTTGACCTATCTAGTTAGACTTAGATTTCATTCTATGGCATGAGATTGATATTACCATCCCACATTAGTGAACACTCTTAACTTAGTAGCTTAGAGCTAAACCAAAAACTTGATCACTTTAGATGGGAAAACTTGGTGAAAATGACTTGTGAAAACCTTGGAATGATGAGTCATTCTATTGAGATGTTTTGACATGTGTTGAGAAACACAAATGGTTTATGATGATGATGAAAATGTTGAGGCATGAGCCTTAGCCCCTTTATAAAAATTGATGGTTAGGTTCGGGTGCGATACCATTCTAATTTTACCGTAACAACCACAATACCTGAATTGGGTAAGGTTTAGCCGGAAGTTTATATGCATTAGTATGAGTTCCCTCGCGGGAGAGGTTTGAGCTGAGGCTACCTCTCAATGTTGTCCACCTATGCAGTGCCCAGGATGGCAGATGGCCATGGCTGGGAGGCCAAGATCATAGGAGAAGTGCTTACACTAGAGTGTGTAAAGGAAAGGTTATGTTTGATTATCTGCATACTAAGTATGATGATTCAGGGTTGTTCCTGACAGATGTATCGAATTTTGTGGTGAAAGTGTACCACCTCTGCAGAGTGTCAAACTATTCGAATAGCCGCATCCGCGGTTATGGATAGTTGGAGTGGCCATACTGTTCCATTTTCAGATGTTTTCAAAATGACTTATGAAATAAATTGTGACCTGACTTCACCATAGCAGAGTTGTGACTATGACAACTAAGTACCCACTTAAGTGATTTAGAACTTTATTTTATCTTTCTTTGTTTCTGAACTCAGCTTAGGTTTCAAACTTAACTTTACAAATAAACTTAGAACTTAGCATTCCTACTAGAACTACTTCACTTATTAGTGATAGTTTGCGAGTACTTAAAGAGTACTCATGGCTTTTGTCCCTGGCTATTCCTGTGGCTAGACTATGAGGAGGACTACCAAGAGGAAGGACAGCAGGACGGCTATGACAACTAGGATCATCTCCCATCGTCAGCATTGCCTGTGACCCTGAAGATGGAGCCCACCGCTGCGCTATTTATTCCGCTACTTGTTTGTACTAAGACTGGATCATGAGATCCTTTATTTGTGTAATACCTTATTATGGTTTGTAATGTATGATGTACTATGATATCCAATCTGTTATGTCTCGCAAAAATGGTAATCCTAGTATTGCGATGTATGGCATAACAGGCATCTGGGATTAAAAATCCGGGTGTCGACAAGTTGGTATCAGAGCCATCCTGACCATAGGAGACCCTAGTTAGAATGTACGTCCGAACAAAAACTTAATTTCAAAACCAATGAAGTGAGTATTTATGAAAACATATCCCCTTCTTATCCCTGAAATTCTTTCTGAAAAGTCATGTTCCTCCAAATTTCTTACATTACTACATAAAATTTGACACACTGATCACCTCACTAACTTTCTCATCCTAAATTCTTATAGATGGAAGTTCATTACAACAAGTTCTACCAGTTGGGCAACGGAGGCCAATTGATCTTCGAGAGGGATCTAGATGTACTGTCTGAGTACTTGGAGCACCCACATCCGGAATTCTTTGGAGCTCAACTCCATGGTCCACCAGGAGGAGATTTACAATGGCTAGTAGTTGCTGATCTTCGAGGAAAGTTAGAGGCACCAATGTCCGAAAAGATTCAATTCTCCGTAAGAGAGAATAACTGGCTAGATGGATTAGCTAGGGCATGCATGAAGCTCTCGCTCGTCTCTACACACAGAATGTCAGCCTGATCCAAGGAACCCGCTTTGCTCACTATGCAAGGCGTGATTCTATGGGAATGCCTCTGGAGATGCCAAGTCACCCGGAGTTGAAGCGTCAAGTGAAGAACCTCGATTTCCTACGGTACGACAGACAGAAGGAATTGGACAATGTTAGAGAGTTTGCCAACCACAACCTCGCCATTGCCGCTCAAAAGGACTAGACGTTCTCACTACTCGTCAAGGATCGTCAGTCACTTCGCCGTTAACGCGCAAAGAAGGATCGCACCATCGACCGTCTTTGCAAGAAGGTGGCCGACCTCGAGAAGACCATCAAGGAGCAAGGAGCTCAGCTTGCAGCAAAAGAAGAAGAGAAGGAAGGTGAAGACATCCAAGGGGATATTCACTCGTACCTCAGTAATGATGATGACTATATGGAGGATGATGCCATGGACTTCTACACCGACGATGATGACTCCGACTTCATCGATGATGAGTAGATGCACTAGAGCACTATCGTAGGAGTGAGAAGTATCGGTCCCATTGTATCTTAGCTTACAGAATGGTTCTTAAAACCATCTGTTTTCCTTTCATGTTGTGGCGTGTGTGTGTTTGTATCGTGTTCTTTGCTTGAATGAATGAAAAGAAGTTAGTTGCAAAACTTGAGTCAAACTCAAAGTTTTAGCTTTGAAACCTAAACCATGAACCTTAGAACTTTCCCTCTTACCCCATTATCTATCTCAATCTTCAGATGACTCGTGGAAACCAAGGAGGGAGCAGCTCATCGCAAGACCCAATGCTGCAGATTCTATAGACGCTCGTTGCAGACCATGAAGCTAGTAGGGTAGAGCGCCAAGCAAATCTGGCCACCCTGCAGCAGATCGCCCAGATGGCTCACAACAATCAGAATCATGGAAATCAGGATCATCATGGATCCAAACTCAAAAACTTCCAGAATACCAATCCCCCAATCTTTAGCAAGTCTAAACACCCGCTGGATGCTGATGATTGGTTACAGACGATGGAGAACAACTTAAAGTCGCCGGAGTGGATGCAAACGAGAAAGTTCTGTTTGCCACCCACTATCTGGTAGGAGATGCAAGAGCATGGTGGAACAGCACCCGCACGATGAACCATGGTCAAGTGATAACGTGGGAAGCCTTCAAAGTCAAGTTCAGCCGCACCCATGTGCCGCAGGGTTTAGTCACCAGAATGAGAGATGAATTCAGAGAACTAAAGCAGGGCAGAATGACTATAGTGGAGTACCGTGACATATTCTTGTCCCTCGACAGGTATGCACCTGATGAGATCAACACGGAGGCCAAGAAGAAGGAGAGATTCCTGAACGGACTGCATGTTGAGATGCAGACAGTACTCGTCAACATCCGTTTTGAGGATCTCGAAGAGCTAGTCGACTCTGCCATTCAGATGGAAGGGAAGATTAATCAAGCAAACGACAACCGCAAACGTAGGATGATGCACCAAGCCAGATCTAGTAGCCACTAGAAGTACCGTCCCAACCCGTCTGCCGAATATGCCCCGCGGAACAATTAACCCCTAATGTCTCGTGCAAGCTACCCCAACCGTAGCGAAGGAAATGTGAAGTCCGGAGGAAAAAACAATCACCCCGGCAACTCTAGCAATTTCAACTATGCACCGCCCAAGCACAACAACAACAACACTGCACCCAGAACTGGAAACAATGTTGTGCCTGTGGCAGCAAAAGACAAGTCTCAGATTACTTGTTTCGAGTGTGGAGTGAAGGGTCACTACTCCAATGAGTGCCCCAAGAAGATTGCCGCCACTGCCAATGTGAATGCCCCAGCTCAACAGCAGCGTCATGATCAGCCCGGAAGGTGATTCGCCCTAGGGAACCCTCACAACCGCAATGGCCGTCTCTTCCACATGAATGCCGAAGAAGCCCAAGAAGCGCCAGATGTAGTGTTGGGTATGTTTTCTGTCAACTCAGTTTTAGCAAGAGTGTTGTTTGATTCTGGAGCATCGCACTCATTTTTCACCGAAGAATTTGCATGCACTAGTAATATTCACCCAACCAACTTGACGCATGTCATGATAGTTCAAATACCCGGTTCAACTACAAAAGCTAGAAAAAATTGCAAAGTTGTGCCTATCAGAATACATGGGATAGATTTTTATACCAATCTAATAGTACTTGGAACCAAAGGTTTGGAAGTAGTACTAGGAATGGAATGTATGTCAAAGCATAAAGGATTGATAGACTATGCCAAGAAAGCCATCACCATGACCAGTAGCTCTGGAGTATCAGTAGAGCATATATCTGAAACCTTGCCCCGTCAATTCAAATGCAACAAGAGTTTAGCCCTACCAACCATAGACCAAGTCAGAGTAGTCTGTGAATACCCTGACGTATTCCTAGATGAATTGCCCGGTATGCCCCACATAGGGATATTGAGTTCATTATTGAACTAATCCCCGGAACCAGACCCATAGCTCAGAGACCCTATAGCATGAACCCATCAGAGTTAGTGGAACTGAAGAAGCAATTAGATGCTATGTTGGCAACAGGCTTGATTCAACCAAGCGCATCGCCATGGAGATAGCCTGTGTTATTCGTCGACAAGAAGGATGGTGGCAACCGTTTGTGCACAGATTACAGGAAGCTGAATGACGTGACAGTCAAAAACAAGTACCCATTGCCAAAGATAGAGGATCTATTTGATTAGTTGACTGGTGCCAGTGTGTTCTCTAAGATTGATCTTAGAACTGGTTATCACCAACTTAAGATTCGTGCAACGGATATTCCAAAGACTGCCTTTACCACCCGATATGGATTATATGAGTATACGGTCATGTCTTTTGGATTAACCAATGCTCCCCCTTATTTCATGAATCTCATGAATAAGATCTTTATGGATTTTCTAGATAAGTTTGTCGATGTGTTTATCGATGATATTCTTATCTACTCCAAGTCAGAAGAAGAGCATGAGCAACATCTGAGAATCATCCTCAAAACCCTTAGAGAGCATCAGCTATATGCCAAGTTTAGCAAATGTGAGTTTTGGCTGAAAGAAGTAGGATTCCTAGGACATATTGTGTCTACTAGAGGAGTCGTTGTTGATCCCGCCAAGATCAAAGATGTTGAACAATGGAAAGCCCCAACCACTCAAACCCAAGTCCGTGCATTTCTCGGATTAGCGGGATATTACCGCAAGTTCGTTGAAGGATTTTCGAGCATCGCTAGACCCATGACCCAATTGTTGAAGAAGGACAAGAAGTTTGAATGGACTGACAAATGTGAAGCAAGTTTCCAAGAGCTCAAGAAGAGATTGATTTCAGCCCCAATATTGATCATGCCAGATATAAAGAAGTCGTTTGATGTGTATTGTGATGCATCCAAGATTGGTCTCGGATGTGTATTGATGCAAGAAGGAAAACTCATCGCATATCTGTCCAGGCAACTGAAGCAACATGAGAAAAACTACCCCACCCATGATCCTGAATTAGCAGCCGTAGTTTTAGCCTTGAAGACATGGTGTCATTACCTTATGGGTAATCGCTGTGAGATTTATTCAGAACACAAGAGCTTGAAGTATATCTTCACTCAGACGGAGCTGAATATGAGGCAAAGGAGATGGATAGAGTTAATCAAGGATTATGACCTTGACATTCACTATCACCCTGGCAAAGTCAATGTGGTAGTGGATGCTCTTAGCAGATTGCCGTGTAGATTAAACACCATGATCAAGGAGAAGCAACCAAGTTTGTATGAGGAGTTGGAGCAGTTTAGAACTGAGCTAGTTAGCTAAGGATTTTTAGCTAGCATTGAACTTCAACCCACTTTCATTAGCCAAATCAAGGAAGCCCAGAAGGGAAATGCAAGTATCGATGGAATCAAGCGTCGTATTGGTACAGGAAAGGTACCTGGATTCACCGAAGACAAAGAATGAGTTTTGTGGTACAAAGGACATATCTGTGTGCCAGCAGATTCGGAGCTGAAGCAAGTTATCATGAAAGAAGCTCATGATACTCTTTATTCTATCCACCCCGGAGGAACAAAGATGTATCAGGATTTGAAGGAGCAATTTTGGTGGCACAAGATGAAGAGAGAAATCGGAAGCTACATCGCCAAATGCGATATCTGTCAGAGAGTCAAAGCGGAACATCAGAGACCCGCAGGACTGTTGCAACCATTGCAGATTCTGGAATGGAAATTGGATTCTGTCGGAATGGACTTTATCACCGGTTTACCTACTTCTAGTAGGGGAAATGATTCAATCTGGGTCATCGTTGATAGACTATCCAAGGTAGCTCATTTTATACCGGTCAAGACAACCTACCAGAGTTCGAAGCTAGCGGAGTTGTACATTGCTAGAATTGTTAGTCTGCATGGAACCCCCAAGACCATAGTATCGGATCGAGGAACCCAATTTACCTCGAGATTTTGGCAGTAAGTTCAAGAAGGATTAGGAACCAAGTTGAATTTCAGCACAGCTTATCACCCGCAAACCGATGGACAGACTGAAAGAGTCAACCAAATCTTAGAAGATATGTTGAGAGCTTGTGTGTTAGAGTATGGATCAAAATGGGAAGATTGTCTGCCTTTCACAAAATTCTCATACAACAACAGTTATCAAGACAGTTTGCAAATGGCCCCATTTGAGTTCTTATATGGAAGAAAGTGTCGTACCCCTTTGAATTGGTCGCAAGTAGGAGAGAGTCAGATTTTCGGACCCGCATCCTATGAGAAGCTGAAGAGAAGGTTCACAAAGTCCGTGAGAACCTCAAGACCGCCCAATCTAGACAGAAGAGTTATGCTGACAAGAGAAGGAGAGACCTGACTTTCAATGTCGGAGATTTTGTGTATCTCAAAGTTTCGCCATTGAAGGGAACGCAATGTTTTAGTCTGAAAGGAAAGTTAGCCCCCAGATATATCGGACCCTTCAAGATTTTGAATCGTAGGGCAGAAGTATCATATCAACTGGAACTGCCTCAAGAGATGTCTGCCATCCACAATGTGTTCCATATCTCTTACTTCGAAAATGCCTAGAAGTGCCGGAGAAGACCGAAGTTTTCAAGAACATCGATCACCGAGCCGTTGATATCAACAAGGATTTGACGTATCGTGAAGTGCCCATCCGTATCTTAGAGGAAGCTTACAGAACCACCAGGACCCGGAGTATCAAATTTCTCAAGATCCAATGGAGCAACCACACCGAAGAAGAAGCCACTTGGGAGCGAGAAGATTACATTAGGACGGAGTTCCCAGATCTCTTTAGTTCCTAGTTTTATTTCTTAAATCTCGGGACGAGATTTTGTTTAAGGGGGGAGGTTTGTAACATCCCAAAACTTTAATCCAATTTATCAAGATCCAAATCACCCAATTTAGGGTTAACAAAAACTTTTTCTCATTTAAAGGAATTAAGCATGCATTTGTGTGTTGCATTAAATAGGGATTGATTTGAAATGCCATGATTGTTTGTTCTAATGGTTGTAAAATGATTCTAAGATGAATACCACATCATCTAGATCATCCCCAAGCAAAATCCAAAGAAAAAGATTTCAAATAGAATTAATAAATGGAAATGGTCACTTTGGCCATTTTAATCAACTAGGTAACTTTAGGTGTTCCTAGCACTCAAATTCAAATAGAAACAATTATGGACCTTTGCACCCCTTGCTAGTACAAGTAAAGATGTACCAAGGCCCACCTTGTGATCTTACAAAAACATTCAAAATCTAATTTTAAATGACATTTGAAAATGGAACCAAGTGTATGTACCTAGATCACACTTTTTCAAAAACTATTCAAATGACTTCAACTTAACAAATCCCAGCAACCAGAGATGCTCAAGCATAAGACCAACCACTCAACCAAAAATCTCTGAAAAATTCAAATCTTTGTGTCATGCGACCATTTGGTCAAACACCTGGCATGCACAGATCACACCCTAGTATAGCCTCACTGTTTCTACAGGGATTTTCAACCCCATTGACCCCAATTCACTCCATCTGTCCCTCTTTGTTGTAACCAGGGCATAACCATCCCACTCCCTAGTCCCTAGCCATAGTGCAGCGCCACCCCGACGCTATGATCGTCGGCCGACCGTGCCCAAGCCATAGGGGCACGCCCCTCTCTCTCTCTCGCCATGTCTAGGAGGTAGGCGTGGTAGCACCGCCACCCCTGTCCGCTCTTCAAGCCCAGCAAGCCCCTGGACCACCTCACCTCGCCCGAGCTCTCTGCCTCTATGCCATGCCGATGCCGCCCGCAGTTCACGCGTTGTCCCCGCTCAACCAGACCTCGCCTCGCTCCTGCCGCCCGCCTACACGATCACCACCCTCCCAGGAAGCTACCAGACATGCCCGTTCCCCTGACCATGACCTGTAGCCGCCGGCCGCCGCGAAACTCGCCGTCGACAGAGATAGCGTGCGCGCAGCAACGCTCGCATCTCCCGACCACCTGACACTACACGCGCACCTCTGTGACCCTTGCCAGGGCACCTCCCACTGTCCTAGCCCACCGCCCAAGCCTCTAGCTTGTTGTGCCGTTGTCTCCAACGAGCTCCTCCTATGCCTCTCTGCACCCCTCGCCCCGCTATAAATAGAGCACCTTCCAGCACCGTTTCCTCACACCATTCCCCCATACCGGTTCGGCAGCCCCTATCCCAATGACAGTTGGGGCCCTCACTTAAAGCCAGCCCGAGCGCTGCGTGGAGTGAAGTGGGTTGGCCCATTTATTTCCCACACGACCCATTGAATTCAAATAAATCCTGTTCCATTTTAGCTTAAACTTAATTTTGTCCCTTAGTTCAAAAATCAATTCAGGAAGTTTTACAAATCCAAATTGAATGATTCCAATTGTATTGGAAAGATAATTAAAAACTCTATCAAAGCCCGTTGAATTTAAATCAATTAGATTTATAGATCTCTCCTAGCAAAAATAATAAGACAGAGGCTTTTTCACATTCAAACATTTTTCTAAAATCAACCATAATAGCTTTTGAGTTGATTCCAACTGTCAAAAATCACATTTGAATATACCTATCTAAATATGTAATAATATTAAGGTTTGCATGCAGTGACTTTGGACTAGTACCAAAATAATGCTATATAGGCATTTCTAGTCACTTTAAATCATTAATTATTGAACTTAAACCTATTAAAATGTGATCCAACATTTAAATCACATACCCATACATTATAATATGTGGTGATGACATGGTCCACATGATCCCATATTTTAAATGGAGAATATTAAATCTTAGTTAATTTCAATGAGTAGAAATTACTTTTCTCAAATAAAATAAATGGAACTAGTTGATTTAAAACCTTGTGATGAAAGTGATGATACTAGATCATAAAATGTGTGCCTTCGTGTGATAAATAGACTAGTTAAGTATTGTTTGGTGTTGTGTATTCCGTATGTATTTATAGACGATAGTACCGACCAAGTCTACGAGGAGGAGGAGTTCTACCCCAAGGAAGAAGAGGAGAATTTCAACCACTGCACCAATCAAGGCAAGCTATTATTGGCAAGTTAATACTTGCAAGCCATCATTAACAATGCAAGCTAACACTTGCAAGCTAGATAACCTAAGCAAGATGCATTAGGCATGCTTTGGTTATACCCTTTGACTTATACCTACTCCAAGTTTTATTTACAAGCTCTACTTTCTTTTACTACCAAAGTTCCTTACTTGTTTATAGATAGCATATAGAGTATAAAACTTGACCTATCTTGTTAGACTTAGATGCCATTCTATGGAATGAGATTGACATTAGCATCCCACATTAGTGAACACTCTTAACTTAGTAGCTTAGAGCTAAACCAAAAACTTGATCACTTTAGATGGGAAAACTTGGTGAAAATGGCTTGTGAAAACCTTGAAATGACAAGTCGTTCTATTGAGATGTTTTGACATGTGTTGAGAAACACAAATGGTTTATGATGATGATGAAAATGTTGAGGCATGAACCTTAGCCCCTTTATAAAAACTGATGGTTGGGTTCGGGTGCGATACCATTCCAATTTTACCGTACAACCACAATACCTGAATTGGGTAAGGCTTAGCCGGAAGTTTATATGCATTAGTATGAGTTCCCTCGCGAGAGAGGTTTGAGCTGAGGCTACCTCTCAATGGTGTCCACCTATGCAGTGCCCAGGATGGCAGATGGCCATGGTTGGGAGGCCAAGCTCATAGGAGAGGTGCTTATACTAGAGTGTGTAAAGGAAAGGTTATGTTTGATTATCTGCATACTAAGTATGCTGATTCAGGGTTGTTCCGAACAGATGTATCGAATTTTGTGGTGAAAGTGTACCACCTCTGCAGAGTGTCAAACTATTCGAATAGCCGCGTCCGCGGTTATGGACAGTTGGAGTGGCCATACTATTCCGTTGTCAGATGTTTTCAAAATGACTTATTAAATGAATTGTGACGTGACTTGACCACAACAGAGTTGTGACTATGACAACTAAGTTCCCACTTAGGTGATTTAGAACTTTATTTTATCTTTCCTTGTTTCTGAACTCAGCTTAGGTTTCAAACTTAACTTTACAAATAAACTTAGAACTTAGCATTCCTACTAGAACTACTTCACTTGTTAGTGATAGTTTGCGTGTACTTAAAGAGTACTCATGGCTTTTGTCCCTGACTATTCTCGTGGCTAGACTATGAGGAGGACTACCAAGAGGAAGGATAGTAGGATGGATATGACAACTAGGATCATCTCCCATCGTCAGCATTGTCTGTGACCCTGAAGATGGAGCCCACCGCTACGCTATTTATTCCACTACTAGTTTGTACTAAGACTGGATCATGAGATCCTTTATTTTTGTAAGACCTTATTATGGTTTATAATGGATGATGTACTATGATATCCAATCTGTTATGTCTCGCAAAAATGGTAATCCTGGGGTTGCGATGTATGGCATAACAGGCATCTGGGATTAAAAATTCAGGTGTTGACACACCCCCATGTGGCGCCGGCCATGGAGAGGGGCACCCCCTCCTCCTATAAAAGGCCCCCTCTCACTCCTTCGCACTCACACCTCCTCGTGAAGGATCTTGCTCCCCCTCTAGAATTATTCCCCCATGGTCTTAGATTAGTGAGATACATGTTCCCAGTGGAATTTCATCTAGAAGGAGTTGCTGCATCGCTGGAGCGAGGAGGTGGAGGTTGTTCGATGGCCTGAACGTGTGTGCGATGATGGATGCGCTGCTGATTTGCAGTGCTAGGACTTCCACATGATCTTGAGATCGGAAAGCGTTCGACTACATCATCTATGACTTCCATCTCATTAACAAAGCTTTGTTGTTCTTCGAGGGTATGTTCTCTATGGATGTATATCCACATGTTGCTTGTATCTAGTAGATAGATCTTGGCGTATAATAGTTCCTAGCGTAGGATTTTTTTGTTTTCTATGTTGTGAACCCAACACCTGAGTGGCACCTTTTCGATCACCCAGTCACGGTATGATACTTGATAACCATCTGAGCACCCTCCAGAACAGTGATTTGCATTACCTCACAGTCTAAGGATCAGGTTGCGAGGTTTCCTTACTTTATCATTAATGGTGAACTTTGTAACTAGATCTTATTAAGATACAACTGGTTGAGTTGTTTGTCTATCACATCATTCAACTAATGACGTGACATCATTGTCAATTGGCATAAATTCCCATGATCTCGAAACCCTAGTCATCCTCATGACCAATGAACTAGTTCGCTAGAGGCAACTAGAGACTTGGTTTGTTTACATACCACACGTGTATTAACGTTTCATATTAATACAGTTATAGCACAGTATGAAACTACTATGAACTAATTGAGATATGACAATAAAAACCTATCTATTATTTTCCTCTAGGGCATATCTCCTTCACTTAACCCCATAGATATTTGGGATTTTTATTTCCATGCCCCTAGTTCGTTAGTTATACTCACTTTTCCCTAGCTGCTTAAGTTTTCCTCACTTTTACCCATCTCCTTCTCGGAAACTCATCAAAGAGCTCGAACGGTAGCCGCCATCAGGTTAACCGTTGGCTGACGTGTGGGGCCGCATGGTGTGGGACCACATGGGGCATTTTGGTCAGGAACACGTTATGTTGACGTGTGCGGCCATGCCATGTGGGACTGTGTGGGGCCGGTTTGTTGGGAACGTGTTATGGGGACGTGGTGTGGGACCAGGTGGGGTGCGTTTGCTGGTTACATGCGCCCTGTCACCTAAATTGGAAGTTTCTTTTTTGTTATTTTTATGATTGGCCTTTTTAAGAGAGACTCCCTCTCTCTCGATAACAGTTGTGTTTTTTTCCCAAAAATGTAGCGAATCTAGAGCAGCATCTCTTTTCATTCATTGTTCCTTTTGGCCCTCGTTTTTTTCCAATCTGATAGCAAATCTAGAGAAGCAAATCTAACCAGCACATAAATACATTCAGTAAACAGAGCAGCTAATATAGGATATACAGTACAGTACTTAACGAGGTTCAACAATTAGGCTGCTCAGCAGCAGCAGCAGACAAGTTCAACACAGACAATACACAGAAGCTGTTTTACAGTAGCAGCACAAGATTAGTGGCCCCTCATGGCCTCCGCCAGGACGGCCTCCACCTCCTCCCTCTAATGCCTCCTCCACTTTTTGCTGCCCAGTCCCTTGACCTGGGTGCCTTAGGCTTGATCGGCCGCATGTGACCCTCCTCGATGGCCACCTTCTGGAGGTTGTGAAGGTGAAAAACGAGCGCCTGGTGCTTGGCTCTAAAGCCGTGGACCTTCACGGACTCGCCGTAGTTCTTCAAGTCCTCAACATGCTTCATGAGGGAGTTGAAGTCGGTGACATGGAACCTCCTTGTGCTGAAGGGGCACCTATAGACGTCGTCGGTGAAGAAGTTGTCGTACTGGCTGGACTTTAGCCTCCTCAGCACCTGGCGAGTCTTGGTGTCCTTAGACTCTTCATTGTTGTAGACGTCGATGTTATCCTCCTATTGAAAAAAACAGTAGAGTGCAATAAGGACATGATTGAGATACCTTGATTATCGGGATTAATTATTTGCATAAATTAACCGACTAAGATCTCCTAATTATTCCCAATCTCCAAATCTCAAACCAAATCGAATACTGATCCCAACTACAGATCGGTGCTAGAGAATCCCTTAATTGCAACTCTGAGGAAAAATAAAATAGGATTGAAATACGAATAGGGGGATTCATCAAAATACGAGATCTAACACAAGAGGATTAGATTCTGTAAAAATACGAACAACCAAACCCTAAGAACATATGATCTAGCATCCAACGATGGGAATGGGGGAAGAACAAGGGAAGGGGAGAAAACCCTAGTTACCTCCGACCATGGGTCCGCGATGCTGGTGTCATAGGGGTTCCGGCCTGATGTAATCCTCCTTCTCGTAGGGGTCCCAGCCGAGTGGGGACGGGGTCCTCCTCACCGGCGGCCTTGGAGGCGACGATGGCGCCGTTCTTCTCCATCGCCCACGTGGTTGGGGTTTTCTTGGGGGTTTGCAGAAGGTTATGGGACAGTGGAGACGGTTGCGTGAGTGAGCGAGTGAGTGATGAGTGAGAGTGAGGAGGCCTCTATAAAGGTGAAGGGAAGGGACGTTTCGTTGCACCACCGTGCACCGCGTAACCGTGTACACTACCGCACCGTGCACGGCTACACGTGTCCGCTACCGCCCCGAGCACCGCGACATGCGTACTGTGCGTCATGTTTTTCCCTCGTTTCTAACCCTGGCGACTTAGTTGTGCTCAGTTATATCCTCGAGTGTAACACTGCAGTTTGGTCGTACTCAATTTTGCCCTCCAGTACTAACATTGTCGTGTGCAACATACTCAGTTTTACCCTCCTGTGGCTGGTCAATAGAGAGTCAACAAATGGCTTTTAGCTAGCTAATTGAGTCATTTTATGCACAACAAATTTAAAAAGATCAAAACATAGTGGAATCTACCCAGGGAGTTATATTATGTGACCTGCCACCATAAGAAATGTGTAGAAATCAAGTTTAACCTAAATCACCACTTCTCAAATCACCTACTATCTATGAAGGTTCATGGCTTTCTATCAAGCCTCTTCCCAAAACATCCCTCCCCAAAACATAGTTTGTCTGAATGAGGCAATAATTGTCAAACGGATGTATATTTGAATTACAAATAGTTTGGTGTATGCCAAGATGTATTTTATTGTATAAAAGACACGTTTTCGATTTTTTAAAGCTCTTTATATTTTCTATTTGAATCCCTTTTTTAGTTTGTTCCTTGGTTTTAAGTTCTACTCAGTTTTGCCCTTGGTTTTTAAGTTCTACTCAGTTTCCCCTCTCTCTTAGTCACAAACTCACACACCCGTGCTCATGCTGGCTGCTACGCTCTGATTGTTAGAGACAGTTGTCACGCGGATCGTGCCCACCAACCGTTGATCCTTTATGATCTGGCGGACATGATAACACCTATATCTGTCGGGAGGCATCCCTCTATCCATGCAGAATAACGAGTTTGCCACCGGTACTTTAACTCCATAAAAATGATTTTGAATATAATTTAAAGGGAAAGTGTTCAAAGGTATATAATTTTCGTATATGCAAGTTTGTGCATTACATTCCACTCTATAAAAATGATAATCTCTCAAGATTTTCTTACGACAACATTATCACATATTAAGTGAGATTTTAAAGAGTTCAAATGTGTATAATTTTCGTATATGCAAATTTATGCATTATATTCCACTCTATGGAAATGGGGGAGAAAATTATAATCTCTCAAAATTTTGTTAGCATATCATTATCACGTATTAAGTGTGATTTCACAGTGTTCAAAGGTTTATAATTTTCGTATATGCAAGTTTATGCATTATATTTCACACCATGGAAATGATAAATGGTCAGGATTTTATTAGCACAACATTATCATGTCCTAAGTATGATTTCAAAGAGTTCAAAGGTGTATAATTTTCGTATATGCAAGTTTATGCATTACATTTCACTATATTAAAATGATAATCTCTCAAGATTTTGTTAGCACATCATTATCACGTATTAAGTGTGATTTTCACAGTGATCAAAGGTGTATAATTTTCATATATCCAAGTTTATGCATAATATTTTACTCCATGAAAATGACAAACTCTCAAGATTTTTTAGCATGACATTATCATGTCCTAAGTGTGATTTCACAGTGTTCGAAGGTGTATAATTTTTGTATATGCATGAGGCATAAAGATTTTAGTTTAGTGATCACTTTTCACGCTCTAAAAATGGTAAACTCTCAAGATTTTCCTAGGACAACATTATCATGTCCAAATTGTAATTTGAAAGTGTTCAAGAGTTGTGTCAATTATAAACACTCTTTTACATTAAGAGTTGTATAGTTTTTAAAATTTGAAAGTGTTCAAGAGTTGTGTCATTCTCTTATTTCTTATACATCCATCTCCCTAGATCTCAAAGTTTGACTTTGACCTTATAGATTTACTTGATTGCAGCCAAGACATTAACACAATAAACCAATTAAATCATCATAATGTCTCGTCGCTCGAATTCTCCATAGCAAGCATGCGCCCAATTGAGCTCCCGAGTTGCGCCAATTGATTGTCCACATCAAGTGCACGTTTTCCATTGTCATCCTTCATATAGGTCAATGGGATGTCACCATACTGTGGCCAGGACAAATGGGGGGGGGACAAAGTGAAGCTAGACAAAGGGCCGCCATCACTGAAGAAGAAGAAGAAAGGGCAGGCAACAACATGGGAATGGGCGCAAGGCTGGCTCGGGGTCCCATCTTGCAACGCCAACCTAGGTAAGTTGTGGGTACGGTGCTCACATGGATAAGTTGTGGGTCCCATGCTGATCTGGATAAGTGGAGAGAGGTGTCCACTATGGGAAGCGACTGAACGCGGCCCCACTTGTCTGCATGTAACGGAAAGGGTGCACTACAGGACCCGACCGAACGCGGCCCCACTTGTCAGCACGTAGCAGCGAGGGTCCACTACGGGATCCGACTCAACACGACCCCACTTGTTAGCACGTACCAACAAGGTTGATGGACATCGAGTTTGAGACCGTGTGAGAGTTTCGTACAAGGAGATGGGCAAAAGTGAGGAAAAGTTAAGCGTCTGGGAAAAAGTGAGTACAACTAAGGAACCAAGGGCACGAAAATAGAAATCCCTAGATATTTTTATACTCTTGACGACACTCATGAAAGGAGTTGTTTGATTGAAATCAAGTCTATTGGTAATTGTGATGCATGCCAAAGCTAACCTTGTGGATCAAACCGCGGTACTAGCTCAAAAATAGACAATTTTGTTTTATGTTTATAATGCACACCTTTGGGATGCCAACAACTCCGCTAGCTTTTGAACAATCTATGGTATAACCCCGGATTTCGGCTATGAGTTGATGACATGAGTGGCATACGTGTCAATATATGGGCAAAAGTGTTGGTACTCTCAAAGGTTGTGCAAGCAATTGCAAAAGAAATAACCAGTGATCCTTGAAAGAATAAAAAGAAAAATATATCTATGAGGATCCACATAATAAGTCATTGGCATGGTCTCATTACTACTCTACGATTTTTTCTTGAAAAACAATGATTGGATTAGAAGTGTTTTTGATATACTTGATTTATTGATGTGGGTGTAAATAAGACACTTCGTTGTTATGCTATGTACGACATGAAACTCTCTTACTCAATTATGCTATTTAAACACCTAGTGTTCCTTGGCAAGCTAAGAGTTAACTAGAAGAATTGGATTGATTGCTACACTTCTAGTTATTTTTACGTATATTAAACTTTACTTTGATTGTCTTGACTTACCAAAACTTGTATAGTACTCTTGTCATCTCTCTAACTTTGATAAGCCTCACAAATGAATGAAGTGTTGAGCGCATATGACTACCAACCGTAAGTGAATTCTCATTTTCGTTGTTTCAAGTTTAAACATTGAATTCCTTATAGTTATTTTGTTTCTTCTTGCTTGAGGGCGATGAAGGTTTGAGCTTTGGGGAAGTTGATGGCTCCAAAATTAGCCATCTTCCACCGCATTTAAACATTGTTTTTGGTTAAGCAATTGACAAGAACTCTCAATCCTTGCCACTAATGACTAATAATTGCAAATATATGCAAAACCTTGCTTTGAATTGTGTTGTGCAGGAAATCGCGGTTTTTAATGCGAAATCAGGATTCATAATTAAGGTTTTTGAGGAAATCCACACGGCTAAATAATTGGGGAGTCATTCCCAGGCGTTAGCAAGCTTAACGACCAATGGTACGGGCAGAGCATGTCTGTACCGTCCGCCTGTACCAGGTGGCGTTGGCCTCGTCTCGTCAAACCCTACGACTTTCATGAAGACACTTATATATTTTGAGGATCCAACCACCACCCAGAGAGCCGAGATTCTCATATTACATCACAACACCACCAAAGGATATCCACGCCATTGTTCATCACTTCCATCATCCATCCCCTCCATTAGCCATAGCCATTTCTTTGTACTTTAGATCTCCTTGTGATTTGATGAATAGTCTAAGAATATTTGATTTCAATCTAAGTATTTGTACGATGTTTTATATATCTGATGTATTTGTTATGAGTGAGTAGTCCTCACGGGCTATGGGTTGGGGAGAAACCTCGCGGCAATTATGTGCATCTAATTCATGGGAGTATTGTATTTTGTTTGCAATTGAGATTTGTATCTTTTGTTTCTTTGTCTCTTGTCTCGATCTTTGGACTTGTAGGTACCCAAGATCCCATAGATTGATAAAGTCTTGAGGTGAGATACTTGGCTAACGGAAATCTCATAGGAACCCTTGTAACATCCCAATTTTAGCAACCCAGATTATTTGTCTAGAATGCAAAAATCAGGGGGAACAAAAACTTTTTCTTGTGCTTTAGTGCAGTGCTTGCTTGTTGATTGTTTGCACTTGTGCTTATGAAGTGTATCTTAGTATACTCCTTACCCCAACCCCAGTTGACAAAAACTATTTACCAAAAACTATCTTGGCTTATTTTACATATTCTCAAACGTTCTGGCATTTCAAAATAGGAGCCAAGATGTCTATGAAACCAAAACTATTTTGGTAGCTTCCATTGTCAAAACTATGGATAGATATATATTACAATCTCCTTATGTTTTCAAGATAGAACACTCAACTAATCTTATCTCTAGCTTTATCCCAAAACTCTTGTTCAAAGCATTTGGATTCTACTCTTGGTAGAGATACCAAGAACCCTCCTCTTATTCAAAACTCAACCTCTTCAAAATGCCCCCAACCTTACCCCAAGCTGAGCTTGATGGTGACCCCTAGTAGTAGTTGATTAGTGTATAAGATGAGTTGCCTTGATCTATTGTCTGAAGAGTTGCTTTGATCTGTTGTTTGATTTGTTTGACTAGGAAGTAGTATGAGACACTCTAGGAGCTCATCACTAGGATCAAGATGTTTCCCAATCATCAATCCCTAAGCAAGGAAGCAAACCTTGTTGTGATCCCTAGTCACTAGGTGATCATCTAAAACCCTTAATCAGATCCACTCTGATGATTTCCATTCTTGATGTTTCCAAGTCCTTAAGACCAACACCAAGCATGTATCTCTTTTACTCACTCTACACTTCCTTATCAACCACTGTTAAAGCTTTGATCCCTTGCAACTCCTCCAAGAACCTTCCCTCTCCTACTCTAGTCAAAATCCTCCAAACTGCGAAATTTGGCTAAGTCTGGAAACAGTTTCAGCATCACCTTTTGGAATGCCTCTTTTTCCCAAACCATGTGCATTTTTGGAAATGCACTTGAACCATCTTGTTAAACATCCCAAGAACTACCAAGGCCCACATTTTTCCTTGGATAGATCCTCCTCTAACCCACTTGTCCATGATGGTTTTGCAGGCAAGAAAATAACATTTCCTGCAAAGCTAGTCATCATGCCCACTTTGGTAGAAGCTCCCACCACCATCCAAACATCTATGGACCAACTATCTGCATGGTTGTGTTCTCCTCATTGATGTATATCAGAACCTACTTCACTTGTCCCAAGTGGAGCTCTGTGCTCATTAAACCCACATGGTTTAGGAAGCATCATGACACTTTCTCCATGGCAGCTTTATTTTCAACAAAGTTTGCCATCTTATCTAGATCACCTCAAATACAATTAATTAAAACTACTCATGCCATGATAATATACATGACTTGGCCTACTCAACCATCTATCTCTTGCATCAAGGTGAGCTCTGAGCTCCAAGATGCAAGCATGTTTTGGTGGTATAAAAATAACACCACCCTAGATCATCAACTCATGGTTTTCCATCCTTGTCTAGTTGGATTTCCATTCCTCAAGGTTGCAAACGCTTGATACACCTTGTCTATCTCATCTACATTGACCCTCATGATTCATCAATAATTATCCATAACTATTATGGCCCCAAAACTATTTAATTTCTTAAATAGTCAAAATCTCCAAAACTCCCTCCATAAAGGAAAGTTTGGTTTTTACCAAACCAGTTCCCCAACTTTTAGCTCATATGAGTTCCATAAGTAATATCCTATATTTCTACCTCAAAAACAATTATTTTTGAGAAGCTTTATTATTTATTTTTGTCCATTTTCTTAAATGGCTAAATTGGAATAATAATTGTTTTAAATACTTTCAATCCCCCAATAAATCTTGGGAAAATTCTCCTAAGTGTGTATTCCAATTTGGGACCCTTCCACATCAAAATCCACCTCTGACCAATGTAAATTTATCAAATGATCTTCTAGAATTCATTTCTGTCCTTTTTTAATAAGTGGATTTAAGTAGACTTAAACTCCACATAAAAATCCCAAATAAATCCTAGAAGTCTACCTTTACCTCATCTATCTACCAGTACCATTCACTCCTCTGGTCCACTACAAGATTTTGGACTTCCTTCACAACCCTCCATTTTGCTCAAATTCGTCCATTAAACAAATCGCCACTCTAAGCACTTCCAAAATCCATCAAACCTTGATCAGTGCTTATAGTCAACATCAAGACACACCACAGGTCGACCACCAATGTATCTCCACATTAAGCATTCCCCAAATTGCCCTTGTCCTAATAATAAGAAGGGAAGTAATCCCCAATTCTTACAAGGATCTTATCCATTAATCACCACAGCTTCCCTCTCTGATCCAGCTCGAATAAATTACCTTCCTACCCCTCTCCACCTCCCCCTGGACCAATCCCTGGCCAACACCCCTCTCCACCATGTCCACATTGGTAATTTACCCCCTCTACTCCCTCCTCTTGGTATATATAGCCAGCTCCCTGCCCTCATTTGCCCCCTCTCCCTCCCACTTGCCTCCCCGAGCACCACACCCTCTCCCCTGCCCTGTGTTGCCCGAGAAAGAAGAAGAGTAAAGCTTCGGCTTCCTCAAGAAATCGAGCAAGGCTCTCTCCTCCCTCCCCCATTCTCTCTGCATGTCAGCCCCTGAGCTCCCCTAGCTCTCCTCTACCTAACCGTGCCTTCCTCTTTGCCCAGGACCATCTCCTCCTCCGTCGCTGCCGAGCACCGATGAGTTCGTCCTCGGCCACCGTCGTACGAGCTACCTCACAGCACCAGATCCCCGCGTGCCGCCCCTCGTTCGATTCATCGTCGACCACCGCGTCGCCCTGCCTCCTCCCCGACCGTCCTCGAGCCCTCTGGTGAGCTCCCTCCTCCCCTCTCCGTTGCCGCCTAGGTCTTCGCCGCTGGCGTTCTGTCCCGCGTAGACGAAGACCCTGGTCCGTCCATCGCCACTTGAACGGACGGCCAGATCTGGCCGATACCCCTTCGGCCTTCGCCTCTCACTGACTGCCGGGCCCCGCCTGGTAGGTTCGAGCGCCAGCTCCGACGCATCTCGCTGCCCTGTCGTGGGCCGAATCCTCCCCCCTTCAGCCCAGTAGCTCCCAGATCCGGCCCGCTGCACATCCTTTTCTTTTTCTTTTTAGCTAATCTATTACTCCAGAAAGTATCTGCTAGGATTAAATCCAAATAAAATGGGAAATCAAATCCATTTGCCTAGATATAAAAATCTGGTGGTTCTCTGATGATTTCTCAAACATGTAGAGGCAACCCCATGTCCAAAATAAATTCCATCATTTACTGACAATTATTCTGCTAAAATATACCTGGTTCACTTAATTAATTTCCTCTATGAGTTTTACATCTCCATTTGAGATGAACTAAAGCCCCTGGAAGGTATTTGAAATACCTATCATCCAGCACAGGTCTCTTACCCAGGTGAACCATATTCTGCCCCTACCAGTAATAACAAAACTAGCCACCTTCTGTCTTCAATAAATTCTCCAGGTCTAACCAGATGTGGTATGGACCTGATTCCACCTCCCAGTACTCCCTAGAATCAATATCTACCAAGCCCCAACAGCTCATAATTTATTGAGCTCTGGATAATTTTTAGTGATTTAAATACCTTTGTGATGGGTATTTTCACTAAATAAATCACTCTGGGAGTTTGGCAACTCCAAAAAGAGTAAATCCAATTCCTACAGAAAGGTATTGGACATGCCTATCACATGACCTTGGAACCAACTCAATATCTCCTTTAGATTTAATCTGGTAAATAAAAGAAGAATCATACAGAACTGCCTTTGGGAATTTCCTAAGGGAATTCTGGTAATTCTTTGGACAATGTTCCAACTCTAGATCGTTCAGTACAGCAAGTACTACCAAACCATCCAAGGAAATAATTTTTGGAGCTCCAGAACTTTTCTGGTGAATTATTTCCTTAAACTAGAGTTTAATCTACTATAAAAAGCATATCTAATTCTAGGAAATTGATTTTCAAGTGAAACCACTTGTGATGGTTTTTTCTTGACAAGACCTATCAGAGGATATCACTTTTGCATATTGGTATCGTACTGACCACAGATCCCTAACCCAAGCTCTTTGTATCTAGCCTTGACAACTATCTTCCCAGAGAAAACCACCCAAGTGGCAATCTTGTAACTTCCACCATTTGAATCCCACCTATCCAACAACTCCCAAGTCCAGTAGTATTTCTCATGTTTGCTTGCTGTATGGTTTGATACTTGTATGTCTTGTATTGATTGTGGTATTGTCTGCTTGCATGTATACCCGATGACGGCGATAGTGTGAGTGTCTGACGACAGGAAGGACGGGTTTTCTTACTATTATATTATTGGGTATTCTTGGTCATCTGAAGAAGTCCAGGGACTTATTTCTGATCACAGGCAAGCCACCATTCCTGAACTCTGATATATTTCCTACTCTCTTTTACCTGTTTTATATCCTCTTTCTAAATTGCATATTTTACCTGCATGTCTTGTTTGATAAATACTTCGTTAGTAACTTGGTTCCTCCAAGTTATGATTTCGTGTCCTTCGAGGCATCACCCCGATAAACCTATCATTTTACCCCCTTTAGACCGAGAGTAAGATGATTAGCATCCCACCTCCTTAGAAACCCCGGTTTTGAGAAAAACAAGCTGTTTTGGGACTTACCCCACCAAAAATGTTTCAAAACCTTTTTGTAAAACTCTGGGAATAGGCATCGTTCCCAGTGGGAGTTTTAACAAAAGAAATGGTGATGAGGAGAAACAAGGAGACTATGATGGGATGTTTTATGCCTTTACTGGAACAATTTTTATCCGCGCAACCACATTACCCTAGGCTGCTGGGGCTTAATTCATAGTTTGTCCATATTAGCCGAGGCAACTTCTACCATGCTTATAGGGAGAAATCACTGGAATCTCGGGCCAGCATCCCAGATCTATGATCTGAAGCCTGTCGCTTGCCTCGGCAAGAATGAGCCTGAACAATCAGGAGTCCGGTGCAACAATTGGGTCTCCCGCGGACGGTATGATTTAGGTAGTACGGAAGGAAGAGGATTCACCAAATTTAAGGTATACGCCAAGTTACGGCTTGGGTATGCGTGTGTACGAAAGGAAGGACTATGGATGGGATCCACATACGCGTTGCCGGGGAGATAAAACCCTACAGGAAAAGCATGTCTTTGCTAGTGTAGACAAGCGAAAAGTTAGGTTTGATTATCCGGACCCCCATCTACTGAGGTAGTGGGCCGTGGTTGTATCCCGACGGATGTATTGATTCTTGTGGATAAAGTGTGCAAACTCTGCAGAGTATAACCTATTCGAATAGCCACGTCCACGGTCAAGGACGGTTGTAAAGGTGTTGGCTAGGAGTACCCAAACTGTGCTTGTTTGGGAAACAAGTACTCTAAGGACGAAGGTTCCGGGGGAACCAGAGTTCGAAGGTTTTATTTTGACCCGTGGGGTCGAAGATGTTTAAAAAGGGTAGGGTTTTAACTACAAAAACTGTTTTCAAAACATTTTTTTAACAAAGACATGGAGATGTCTGGATTTATAAAATAGAAGCATGATTTCGAAACACTTTTTCAACAAAGATATGGAGATACCATAACTTCAGTGTTAGTTAGGCTTTTCAAAAGCAACCCTAGATAGAGCTTTCTCTCCAAAGCCAAAATTGTATTTTCTTTGTTCACTTACCCTGGTGGTTTTGCGAGTACATTCAAAGTACTCACGGATGTGTCCCTGGCTATTTACTTGGCCAGACTTTCAGGAGTTTAAGGTGACGTCCAGCAAGCTAGGTTGTCTTCCCAGTAAGCCGCCTGTAGGTTGAGGCAAGATTGGGCTCTGCGCTTGGCGATGTTCCGCTGCCAGTGATGATGTAGCCATAATGGCAATTATGTAAGTCTTGTACTTCATTATGTTTCGGATGCTGTAATGGTACCTGTCGGTTATGTTCCACGGTTCACTGATCATGGGAACGTGGAAATATGCATAACAGGGATTTCTCGGACGAATAATCCGGGGGTCCCACAACCCTAGTGATAGAAAGGGTAGTGCGTTCTTCACTTAGCGACCCATTCGGGATCACAATAACATCACCACTTAAAGCTTTGATCTGTGTTTTACACTTAATAATCGTTTGTAGCCCATTGCTTTGATGTGCACTTGGTTGGATTAAAAGACTATTGCAATGCCCACTGCATCACAGGGGCTCTAGTATATTAGGATGTGTTTCCCACAAGAGATTATCTTTGTTCAAACATTACACATGACTATGCTTATTATTATCTTTTACCCATTATATGTGTAGCTGCAGGTGGATCTTCAACCATGGCCTATCTCCATCCATTGATTCAACCCATTATAAAGTAAACTAAATTAGTCCGGTAAACTAAGGTAAAACGACGAAACAAAGTCTTGTAGACGTGTCCTTTTTATTTCCTTTTAGCATTGCTTTCCAAGGTTCGATTAAACCTAGGTCTTCTAGGGAAAAAGCTATTATACTACATCCGTGAATCCGGATCAAAGGTATCAAGGTCTGGCTTATAAAGGCGCCAGAACCTAGGGTTACAGGGAACCTAAGGTTATAGTCCTTACAGGGTATGGACTCTACCTTGTAACCCTAGATTCTGCCGCCTTTATATGCTGGACCTTGATACCTTTGATCCGGATTCATGGATGTAGTATAATAGCTTTTTCCATGGAAGACCTAGGTTTAATTGAACTTCGGAAAGCAATGCTAAAAGGAAATAAAAAGGACATGTCTATAAGACTTTTTTATTTGTTTTACCTTAGTTTATCGGACCAATCTAGTTTACTTTATATGGGTTGAATCAATGGATGGAGATAGGCCAGGGTTGAAGATCCACCAGCAACTACACATTGTATGGGATACAAGATAATAATAAGCATAGTCATGTCTAATGTTTGAACGCAGATAATCTCTTGTGGGCAACACATCCTAATATTCTAGAGCCCTCGTGATGCAGCGGTCATAGCAATAGACTTTTAATCCAACCGAGTGCACACCGAAGCCACATGTTACAAATGATTATTAAGTGTAAAACACGGATTTAAGCTTTAAGTGGTGATGTTGTTGTTGATCTCGAATGGATCACTAAGCAAAGACCGTACTACTCTTTCTGTCACTCAGGTTCCTATGCAATCGCCGCTAGCCAAGTATCTCATCTCAAGCCTTTATCAATCTATGGGATCTTGGGTACCTACAAGTTCACAAATCGAGACAAGAGACAAATAAAAAAGATACAAATCTCAATTGCAAACAAAATACAATTCTCCCATGATCTAGATGCACATATTCGCTATGAAGTTTCTCCCCAACCCGCAGCCCGTGAGGACTACTCACTCATAACAAATAGATCGGAGACAGAAAACATCATACAAATACTTAGATTGAAATCAAATATTCTTACAATGGTCGCCAAATCACAAGGAGATCTAAAGTACAAAGCAATGGCTATGGCTAGTGGATGGATGCTGGAAGTGATGAACAATGGATGAATAATATGCGTGGATTTCCATTAGTGGTGTTGTGATGTAATCTAAGAATGGTGACTCTCTGGCCGGCGGTTGGAGCCTCAAAATATATAGGTATCTTCACGAAAGTTGTTAGGTTTAACGAGACGAAGCCGTCGCCACCTGGTACGGGCGGGCGATACGAATGGGCCCTGCCCATACCAGTGGTCGTTAAGCGTGTTGATGCCCTGGCATAGCTTCCCAATTACTTAGCCGTGTGGAATTCCTCAAAAACCTTCATTATGACTCCTTATTTCGCATTAAAAGCCATGATTTCCTGCACAACATAATTCAAAGAGAATTTTTGCATATCTTTGTAATTATTAGTCATTAGTGGCAAGGATTGAGAGTTTCTTGGCAACTGCTTGACCAAAAACATTTTTGAAACGTAGTGGAAGATGGCAAATATCGGAGCCATCAACCGTCAAGCTTAGCCATGCTTAGTAGCTATGCTTGATCCATCTAGATGATGATGAATCAGAGATGCCAAATAATCTAGAAGGGTAGGAGATGGATATATGAGCGGAGGTGATCGATAAACATGCTAAGGCTTATATGGGAGGCCACATTGGGTGTGGTTTTTGTAGTCACATACTCGCCACCACTAGGAACCAAGTTCTTGCCTTTGGAACTGAGATGAGCGTACAGCCACACGGGGCTTGGACAACCCCTCGACTAACTAACTTGCCTAGTAGATTCCATGAGTCACATAGTTTGGGTTTCCATTCGGCTTACGCTGAAAACATTTTTGAAAGAGGAGGAGAAGGAGGTGCATCATAATAGGTAGGAAAATGTGGATCAACTTGCTTGGGGTGGATAGAGCCCCTGGTAAACCAACCTCGCCTCACATCTCTAGGGACTGGCTTCGGGATTTGTCCCATTACGGGGGAACCCTCCTTAGGGCGTGACTCATGGTCTCGATAAAAGCAAGGTAAAGGTCGTGATCAACCACCCTCTGCTAGCCTTCCAAGGAACAGGGCTAATAATATTTGGCATTAAGAGTCGGTTAGTACGTGTGGGTAAAGTTGTACACCCCTATAGGGTTAAATCTTTTCGAAAAGTTGTATCCATGGTTATAAACGCTTGGTGACTAGATTCTAAGATCATAAAGAACGTTAATTAAATGTAAAACTTGGTGATCCACATGTGCTTAAGGATGCTTCCTCAGGGGTTCGAGGGGTTGCTCCTAGATAAGTAGTTTGGATGTTCTTGGTTAACAAGATCTGATGCTCAAGATGGAGTTGTCGCTCTCTTACCCCTTTTAAAGTATTTTGTGTAGTCAAGCCTCTACTCTCTCGTTTACAAACAAAGTTTACTTTACGCAAAAGTAAATCTAGAGAAAGATTTTCTAATTAGAGAATGTAGATACTAGGTTATCTAAGTGTTGCAGAGTACATTCTCGCACTCAGCCTTGCACCATTGTTGATTTTGCTACAGATGATCTAGTCGCAACTGAAGGTGGCTTCTATGTTGACATTGACGAGTAGTTCGGGATCCTAGTAGCAGCCTGAGGACTATGGGATGGACTTTGCTTATGTTTATGGCCTCTTAGGCCCTTTGCTAAGTTTGTCGTGTTGAACAACATATTTTTCTTTCACTATTTGGTATAATGTTGGGTCTGTGCTGGTTTGCAATACTCTGATACCATACTTTGTTAAGAGTTTAAACTTATGTTGTTGTATCCCTATGTTCTGTAAAGTTACCGAATATTATACTGTGATCTTCTAAGTTTAGAGTTAAACCTATCATAGACGTTGATATGAGGTTTGGTTAACCCTAATCCCGGGGATGTTATAGGTTTTGGTATCAGAGCATGACTGCCTATAGGAAACCCTTGTATTGGTCGATGTTGAGTCTAAAAGTTGAGAAAACTATTTAAAAGTTTAAAGTTATTTGCAAAAACTCTGTCTAGGATTCTTTTTACTCCTTCTCTGATGTGATTCTAATGTTGGAGTTCTCTTGTCCTACTTGGTTGAAAAGGTTTTCATTCCTTACCTCTCATTTCAAACTTTTATGATCGTGGTTGCGGGGTTGTTTTCCTAAGTACTCTGTAACTAGTTGTTGTTCTCAGAGTTACCAATATATCTTAGTTCTGCTCGATATATAGCATCTTAGCAACCATTGTTATGGTTTGTAAGTCAGCTGGTTAGTGTATACTATAGTATGCTTGGATACGACCATGCTCGATGAGATGATATGTTTATATCAAGTATCTTTTGCCTTTGAATACCTTGACTTACTCCTTCTGTTCTTACAGGATGGGTGACACTTCTCGAACTTGCACTCGTTCGCATGGTCATGGTGTTGGAAATGAGAATGATCCTTCTAATCTTCCTCCACCATCATCAATGGTTCAACTCATGGCTATGTATGAGGCTAACCATGGCGACAACATGAGTATCCTTAAAAGGATTGAGCATAATACTCAGCACCAAAACAATCAAGTCGGTATCAAGGATTCCATATGTCTCACTCCACCTGTCTAAAGCTATTCCACTAAGCCACTTGATGTGGACTACTGGCTTCACACCATGGGGCGCAAACTTTAGGTTAGTCATGTTCCTCAAGCTGATTGGCTGACTTTTGTTGCCTATCATCTAGAGGGAGCACCTGGCTCCTGGTGGAAAATTTTCTTGGCAATGCAAGCCGCCCAACATGTTTTTACCTGGCAAGAGTTCACCAAAGCCTTCTGAGCTTATCATATTCTGGAGGGTCTAATGGATCTCAAGAGGGAGGATTTTCTTAAGCTGAAACATGGCACTGGTTTTGTGTCTGACTACTAGAGCCATTTCAATTGTCTCGCTTGCTATGCTCCTAAAGAAGTTTCTACTAATGCGAAGAACCAAGATTTGTTCCGCAAGGGACTGGATCCTGAGATTCGTCGTGATATCCATCTACTGGACTTTGGAAATCTTCAAGCTCTTATTAACAAGGCAATGAAGTAGAGATAGAATATGAAGAAACTCGCAAGCATTCTCATGAAGGGTTCAACAAAGTTGGTTCAAGCACTAGGAAGCATCATGTATTCATTCCTTATAGTGTTGTGCCACGTGCTCCTTACACCCCAAGATCTTTGGGATATGCTCCTCGCCCGAATGCTACTTCAAGCAAAAATGTTGGTGGGACAAACTATCCTGCTACTAGTAATGCATCAGGTCTTATCTGCTTCAACTGTCATCAACCTGGCCACTTTGCAAGGGAGTGTCCTTAAAAGAGTGCTACTGAGAGGGCACTGTCACCAAAGAATAACACTAAGTTTCAAGCTACTGGAAGCGGTTGTTTGACCCATATCTCTGCTGAAGAGGCTCAAGAGGATCCAAGCGTCGTCATGGGTATGGTTCGTATCAATCAATTTCTAGCTAATGTTTTGTTTGATTCTGGAGCATCACATTCATTCATGTCACAAGATTTTGCTAAAATGCATGTGATGAGTTTTGAGGAGTTTCCTATTCCTCTACTAGTTCATTCTCCTGATTCTAGATGGCAAACCACCATGGTTAGTCATGGAAACCTAATTAATGTTGCCTCTCAGTTATTCCCCATTTCTCTTATTACCCTCAAGTCAACTGACATTGACGTCATCTTGGGCATGGACTGGTTGTCTCAATACCAAGCGATCATTGATTTTGTAACTAAGTTTGTGACTCTGACTAGTCCTACTAGCATAACAATCACATACTAGATTGTAGGGTCACTATCTCCTTCAGTTGTTTCTATTACTCAAGTGGAGTTTTATGCTCTTGAAGTTCTACCTTTGTTGGAGATTTAATATGTTTTTGTGGTGTGTGAAGTCCTGGACGTCTTTCCTAAAGAATTGACTGGCATGCCACCTGATCGAAGTGTGGAGTTTGTCATATAGTTGGTTCCTAGAACTGCTCCTATTTCCAAGAGACCCTATTGTATTCCTCCTCATGATCTAGTGGAGTTAAAGAAGCAAATAGAGGAGTTGGAGATGAAAGGTTACATTCAGCCCAGCACCTCCTCCTGGGGATGCCCCACCATCTTTGTTAAGAAGCGAGATACCAATATATCGCATCTGGTTGTGGACTATCGCTCACTCAACACTATGACTATCAAGAAAAAGTACCCTCTCCCTAGGATCAACGATCTTTTTGATCAGTTAAATGGTGCCACCGTATTTTCCAAGATGGATTTGAGGTTAGGGTATCACCAAATTAAGATCCAAAAGGAATACATTCCAAAGACTGCATTTACTACTTGTTATGGTCTTTACAAGTACACAGTCATGTACTTTGGTCTTACCAATGATCCATACACTTTTATGTGGCTCATGAACTCCGTTTTCATGGAGTATCTTGACAAGTTCGTTGTGGTCTACATAGACGATATTATGGTCTACTCCAAGACTGAAGAAGAGCATGTTGAACGTCTACATTTGGTGTTGACAAAACTTCGAGAACATCATCGTATCTATGTCAAGTTCTCCAAATGTGAGTTTTGGTTACAAGAACTCATATTTCTTGGTCATGTTGTTTATGCAAAAGGAGTTATTCTTATTCTAGACAAAGTTCAATCTATTCTTGACTAGAAAGCTCCTAAGTCCGTAAAGGCTGCCCCAAGGTTCCTCGGATTGGATGGTTATTACCGTCGATTCATCGAGAACTTCTCTAAGATTGCCAAGCCAATGGCTGATATTCTTAAGAAGGATAAGAAGTTTGAATGGTCTGAAAAGGCTGAAGAAAGCTTCCAGGTTTTGAAAACCAAGCTAACTATTGCTCCGGTGCTAGTTCCTCCAGACACCAACAAAGACTTCGTCATCTTCTGTGATGCTTCCCACCAAGGTCTATGATGTGTGTTGATGCAAAATGGTAATGTGGTAGCTTATGCCTCTCGATAGTTCAAACCACATGAGAACAATTATCCAACTCATGATCTCGAGCTTGCAGCTATTGTTCATGCTCTTAGGCAATGGCAACATTACCTTATCAGTAGTCGTTGTGAGTTATACTTGGATCATCAGAGTCTGAAATATCTTTGCACACAACCTGATCTGAACCTCGGGAAAATAAGATGGTTGGAACTCACCAAAGACTATGATTTGGGTCTCAACTATCAACACAGCAAAACCAATGTCGTTGCTGGTGCGCTAAGTCAGCAGTCTTACTGCAACAACCTATTGATCAAACAAACTCAACCTTCTATTCATGAGGAATTTGGTCGACTTAACCATAAAGTTATTCCCCGAGGATTCCATTCTACTCTGGAGGTAAAGTCTTCTATAGAGGATGAAATCAAGCTTGCTTAGAAGACCAATTCTGAAATTCCCGAGATCAAAGAGACTATTGCTAGCGGAGTTGCTAAGTGTTTCTCTGCTGCTGATCAAGGTATTATCTACTTTTGTAACCACCTGGTAGTGCCGAAGAGAACAAAGTTAAGGGATTTATTTATCCAAGAGGCTCATGAATCACCTCTTTCCATTCACCCTGGAGGTACCTGAAGGAGATATGCCCTAGAGGCAAATAATAAAGTGTATTGTTTGATATATCTCTTATATGTTCATAATACGTTTCAGATTATGCTATAACTATATCAATACGAAACGTTAATACATGTGTGGTATGTAAACAAACCATGTCTCTAGCTACCTCTAGTGATCTAGCTCATTGGTCATGAGGATGATCTAGGATTTCAAGATCATGGGCATTTATGCCAATTGACAATGAGGTCATGTCATTGGTTGAATGATGTGATAGACAAACATCCAACAGTTGTATCATAATGAGATCTAGATACAAAGTTCACCATTAATGATAAACAAAGGAAATCTCGCAATATGATCCTTAGACTGTGAGATAATGTAATCACCGTTCTGGAGGGAGCTTAGATGGTATCAAGTATCATACTGTAAATGGATGATCAAAAAGGTGCCACTCAGGTTTCCCAAAGGGGTGCGTAGAAGAGTATATATCAAGACCAGGATTTGTCAATCCATGTAACAGATAGATACATATGGCCATCTTAGTGATGTTGCATTAACGAAGCTTGCAAGCGTGTGATTGGGTCACATAATGCAACAACATGGGAATGAGTAAACAAGTTCATCGGTAACGAGATCGAATGAAGGTATGGAGATATCAAAGATCAGTCTCGGGTGAACTAGGTATCAAGTGGCAAAGGGAAGGGAAAACAATGTTAACAGTTCGAGTGATAAGATGCATGGAATGCACGGGGTTTATCATGGGCATCCAGGTCCTGCTGATGATCATTGATATGAGAGAGGTCTCAATCATGTCCGGAGTGTTCCCAAACCGAATGATGTCACGCTTAAGGGTGGGGTCGCATAGGGATAGATGCGGTACCATGGGAGAAATAGAGAGAGAAACCGGAATAGTTCCGGGTAACACCCGATATTGATCGGGGTCCGGAAGGAGTTCCGGAGTGAAGGAATATAATAATATGTGTATTTTCTATTAATTGTTGAATTTAATTTAGTGGAAATTAATGGCAAAGTGAGTGGACTTGAAATTCATGTGAGTGGAGCCTCCACTCACTTGAATGAAGGGAGAGGTGGGGGCACCACCTTGGCCGCTGGCCACCCCTTGGGGCTGCCCCTCCCCTATATAAGGAGGGGTGGTGCTACTCTCCTCACACACCAATCCTTCTGAAGAATCTCTCCTCCCTCTCTCTAGTGGTTCCCATGATTGTTGGATTAGTAAAAATCATGTTCTAGTAGTTTCTCTGTTGGATCTGCTGATCTGCTAGATCGAGAGCACGAAGGCTGTTAGCAAGATGGACGTGTGCCCGAGCATGGATGCGCTGCTAGTTTGCAGTGCTCGACAACTCGATCTTGAAATCGACAAGAGATCGTCTATATCATTCATGAAATCATATATCGTAAAACTTTCGATTTTCGAGGGTAAGTTTTTCTGGATATAAATCCATATGTTGCTTCCATCTCCTAGATAGATTTTAATACTTTGTTGTTCATATCGTAGGATTTTTTCTATACTGTGAACGCTTCATGGTGTTCGTCATCGTCTGGCCGAACAAGTGATCAATTTGTTAGTCACAAGAACATCGATAGTATGAGATGAGTAAAGAGTACGTGTAATGAGGATAACCTAGTGTTTCACCTTGTGTTATGTAAAGTATCGAAAAGCAATGCGATGAGTATCGAAGTAATATAAAAGGTTCACACAATAAAAGCTTCGTGATTATATGCGGGGATCACTATGCACATCAAGGTCCCAATGGTGATTATTATGAGGAATGAGTTCCAAACATATCCGCATATATCCGGACCCATAGAGTCACACATTCAAGAGTATAATGGAATTTAGAATGTGAGTGTGATTAAAGATTTACGATGAAATAATTCTGAAATGAGTTTGGAAGGTTTCAGGATATATCAAAGGAGTTTGGGATATCGCTAAGAGGTGTCAGAATGGTTCTACACATTAAAGAAATACATCGGATTAATTTAGAAATATTCCAAAATAATTCGAAGGTGTCGGGTTTTTTGAATATTCCGTTCATGATTTTTTGAAATTAATTCATGATTTTTTGAATTTGGTTCATTAATTTTAAATTAGTTCATATTTTTAAAGTTGGTTCATGATTTTCGAAATTTTTGTTCATGTTTTTTAAATAATGTTCACGTTTTAGAAAAATCATTTTTTCAAAAAAAATAATAATAAATTATATCTAAAAATTGTGCAGGTTTAAAATTCGTTTAAATCTGAAAAAAAAAACTGAAAAGAAGAAACACCTGCTAGCAGAAGCTAATGGACCGGTCCATCTACCGTCCTCCTCAGGAGACGCTAGCTGCTGCCTGCTGGTGCCGGCGGCAATTAGCAGCTCCCCTCTCTCAAAATAAGGGCTGCAACGATATGAACGTCCCCCGCAAAAAAAAAAAAGATATGAACGTCAGCATGGGCGGGGCTACACAGCAGCCCATTGAGCATGGCTACCAATGGAATGGCCTGAAAGATAACGTCAACTGATCTATCTAAAAAGCCCAGCAAGGAGTCTAGACCGAGTTGACCAACAAACCGCCGCAGCCCGCAGAACGTTACGCCATTCCCGGCCCGTCTCGCTACGCTCCGACCACGGACCACCGCACGCCATGGAATCGAAGCCGGCCGTTGAGGCTGATGCCGACGACGACTACATGGGGGACCTGTCCCACTTCCTCCCCCCGAGCCCTTCCACGAGCCTCGGGGTCCGAAAGCAGTCCCCCGCGCCGGCCGCGCAGGCGCGAGGGCAGGCGAAGCGCGCCAAGGGGCTGCCGTGGAAGGAGCGGCGGCGGCAGGAGCGCGAGAGGAGTCAGCGGGATGAGGACGCGCGAACCTTGTCCGGGATGGCGGAGGCCATACCGGAGAGCAACGTTGGGTTCAAGCTTCTGAAGCAGATGGGGTACGACCCGGCAGCAGGCGGCGGCGGCACGGAGCCGGTAGGGATCGAGATCCGCCGCTCGAGGGCAGGGCTCGGGGCCGAGCTGCCTGTCCCTGTTGTGCCGCTCCCGCAGCCGTCGGAGCCGAAGACGCGGGAGGAGGAGGAGAAGGAGAGAAAGAGGGAGGAGGAGATGGTGGTAGAGCTAAGGGCGAGGAAAAGCACGCAGTGGAAGGGTCGGAGATTGGTGTGGGACTACCGCAAGGCCGAGGCAGCGCTTGCGCAGCTGGAGAACCAGGAGGTGGCGCCACCGACCCCAGATGGCGAGGAGAAGGAGAAGGGAGAAGAAGAAGAAGAGGAAGACGTGATCACTGAAGAGGTAGCAGCCATGTCTCACTACTCTGATACTCTCACTTGTGCACCTTCCTTTGTTCTCCAGTTCTGTTGGTTACATTTAGGTTTCCAACTGTTCTGACATAATTGTTCATTATTTAGTATAACTGTTCTGACAGAATTGTCCAAAGATGTGCCAATCACTACTCATCCCGAAAAATTCCCACTAATATGATTTTGTGAGATTTGTGATGTCGTTGAAATGTCATATTTGATAACTTGCAGACACAATCGATTTGATAACTTGCCGACACAATCGATGCATTGAATGGGTGTTGAGATATAATACTGTATCCGTTTGTGGTCTATTGGATTTATCATAGTACATAATCTAGTGAAATATCCAATATTGGGCGTTCAGGCATGTTGTCACAGTTATCCATTATCATGATCATTGTGTCGTCCCAAGTTTGGCCCGGCTCTGAATTATGAACTATGAAGTTTTTGGCATTATTTCATTGCCATGTGTTATTTTTCCAACCTCATTTTTATCCTTGCAATAATTTTGCGACTGTTGCTGAAGGTGGGGATTGACATGCCGGCTTATGTATGCAGGGTTTGCAAAACATACTCAATAAGCTGCGCGATGAACACCGCTATTGCCTGTATTGTGGATGCAAGGTGAGCTTCATTCTGGACACAAGTGAACTACCTGAAGAAATTGCTTGCCTGATTTCCATCATACGGCTTTTTAATTGGGGGTTTTCTTGTTTTTACAGTATGAATCAGCTGAAGCGCTGGCAAATGAATGCCCCGGGCCTAATGAAGACGATCATTAACTCACTTTGCCAAATGTTAGTGCTGACAAAGAATTGTCTTTTCTGCTACTGGTGATGGTTTTATAAGAATTCAAGTAATGATCAGCATACTGTATTAGATTCCTCACCTACTGGGTTACAAACTTACCATTTCTTTTTGTTATTATCGTGCAGATATAGAGTAAATTTGACATTTGGAATATGTTTGATTAGTTGATTGTGTACAACTGTATGATTAACATTAGTCCCTATCACTAGTTGATAGGCATTAACCGTAGAAATGGAGCCTCTGCATGTTGTTGGAAGCCACATCTTCTGGATTTCTGTTAAGTGGATTTTTTTATTCCAAATGCCTCGACATGCGCAACCTGCACGTTGGTGGAAGTTATATCTTCTGGACTTGTACTGTGTGGATAGTTTTTCTATATAAAATGTCTCAACGTGACCAACATGATAAATCCTTCTGTATCAGTTTAAAGCTACAATGACTGAAAGGAGTTCAAGATAAATCCTTCAGGAAGAATTTGCATATGCCGTGAGCCCGTGAAGTGTGAACTATCATGCAAAAGACTGAAAGGAGCTCAAGATATGCATTTGGCATATTCAGAACTTCAGTCAAATGATATGCCTGTTCAACGGTGAAGAGCGGCTTTTAGATGAGTGGATCGGGGTTTGTTCACCAATCATCCATTGAACTGTTGAAGTTGGCATCATCGGAAGGTTGAGACTATTATGCCTGGTTCTAGCACGTACATACTACACGCCAATGCTGGAATCTCTGTACAGTGCGATGCTAGTCCTACAAGTGCCGATCTTACATGTGAACTTAAGATCTACTACCCATGATCAGTGTCTGCTGATCACAGGCTAGTGTGGCTACAGGATTAGTCAGTATGAGTTCAAATGTTATGTCGTACCCTTCCTCTAGCAATTATTTGTTCTCCTTTCAAATGTGGGCTCCCTGTTTCTGTTTGGGCTCAGAGACACTCTTTGCAAACATCAAAGGTTTCAACCTTTACCACCAAACAAAATCAACAAGACCATAAGGTTTGGATGAGCATCCCAGCAAATGGTCATTGGAAAGAAGGGTGAGATTCTTGGAACACATTCTCCTTTGCAGTCTCTCTCACATGAAAGCAAATGCTGATGTTTTGGAGAATATACCGGAGAGTTCTCACTAGTACTGATCTGTTCTTTTGGAGTGAAGAAGCTGCTGCATTGCATTGATCTCACATTCTCACCTCAGCCAACCCATCAATTGGACACCAGTGGTGCTGAGAGCCACGCTGTGCGTGTGGTCTCAACTTGGCATAACAAGAACAGATTCCTGGCAGTACTACACAGTGGCAAAGATCAATCAGGGAATAATACGCCGAGTAAAAGTCCTCGACAAGCATACTGACACTTGAAATTCATGGAGGTTTACATGTGCGCAAATAATTAGGAGTTCATGGACATTATGCATCAAGAACAGATTCATTGCCTCTCACTCCGGATTCCCCTTCCCATACTTGTGACCAGAAGATCGCAGGCAACATCTTGGCCCTTATTCAGTTCCATGTCTCTTTGCGCAGACTTAGGGTACGTAGTTGAAATGGCTCCTACAGAGACCAGTTCGAGGAGCTGCCAGGGTGGTCAAAGGTGTCGCCATGATCGCCACGTGGTCCAGGTGCTGACCTGTTTCCCTGCAGAGCGAGCTCAAGCTCACCGGAGAAGTGGCCATGCTGGCTAGAGCCTCCAGGGTGAACTTCATGGAGCTGGACGCTATGTGGCAGCTGCTGATGCAGCACGTTCCGCCCACCTTCATGGCCCCGGGAGCCACTCCAGGGACTCGCTGGTGGTGGCATGTAGTTACTCGCCATGATGGAGGGTGACACCGCAGCAGGGTTGCCATCGAAGCCCGTGGCTGCGGACATGGCCGCAGACCGATGGTCGTGGCTGGCACCGTGGGTGGTTGTATCCCATGGCTGAGTTGACAGAAGAGAGAGAGCACAACTGGAGTCGGCGGCGACCCCTGTGAGAGACCCACCTGGAGGGAGCTCTGGACCGGGGAAGCCGTGGCTGCCATATGCATGTGGGCCATAGCCCGTGGTTGCACCTGTATGAGGACGTAGGTCTAGGGTCCCTTGCCACTGGATTTCGCTGGGCATACGGTAGCCTGGTCGAACCGCCGGCCAAGCATCCCGCACGCTGCTCGGAACCCTTGGGTAGGAGAAATCCAACAGAAAGCTTTTGTACCTGCCGGGCTCTTCTGCACCAAGAATTGTAAGAGCAAATTAACCAATACTACGATTGAATTGATAGTGATCAGTAACATGGTTGATTGCTAGAAAACACGAGATTTTGCTCACCAAAGGATGCAGCGATTCGGCTGTAGCGAGGGCCGGGAGGCGGCTTCCTCCGGCGTTCATTGTGACCCGCAAGGCGTCTGCGGCAGCTGCGTTTTTCTTGGTCAAATTCAGTCAGCTGGTGGAACCTGCGATAATGCAATCAGAGAATTAGTGCAAGCTTCTCAGGCGCAGGCCTTTTCAATTGAATCTACTAGGGAGTTCTATGAAGCGAATTATAGACAGCAATAAAAGTAATCGGGTCCAAATCACACAAGTTCTCATTGTAGGTAATCAATCAAATATTTTTGCATGTTGATGTAAAACAAATTGAGTAGAAATGCAGATCAAGTAGGCCACGGAGAATTCATGAGACAATGTGCTCACATTATTAAACGTTTCAGTACAATTTGGAGTACAAAATTTAGTAATTTACAAAGATGTATCACGCTGTCAAGTACTATGTGCTACTGTATGTGTTAGTTTATCTTAGGAGCAAACAAGCACAATGGAAAATAACATGTCTAGTCAAGAGGCTATGACAATGCTAAGAATGTTTCACATCTTATTATAGTAGCACTACAAATTCTATTAAAGAACACTATCCTAATGGCCTCTATAATTTTTTCTTTTGAAACGGGGCAAAAGATTCGCCCCAATCTATTAATTAAGAAGAAGAGAATTGCCTAGTTAATTAATGGAAAACCGGACGAAAACCTCTACAACAAACACCAAACCACGAGAGAGTAACATCTAGAGAACGCAACCTCTAGAACCAACAAGCACCGACAACCCAACCCGCAAACTAACGACACATGGAGTACGCCGCCGCAAATAAGACCCACCTAATGGATGATCCAAGAGAAGCTCCGACAATCAATCATTAGTTAAAGCATTCCTCGCTACACTTCTTTTTCTTCTTCTACCTCTGAGAGAAACCTTTCAGCCACCTTTCTGATCAATTCCTCTGAAGCCTTCCCCGCCAAGACGCAATCAATGTCCTTCTATAATTACACTACACCTATAGTACATATCAAAATTATTCCATACAAAAAGAGGATAGAGGAACCATGCATGTGTAATGAAGATTGTAATCATTCACACGGATGTGAGATGTCTAGCTTAACACAATAATGCACCATCACCAAGTGGCCATCCATCTATTGTGGAGGATATGTCTTTGTAGCTCATTATTCCGGTAGTCAGTTACAACTGGAGATTGGCACAGCTCAAACATATTACTTTTGGCATTGATGTATTTCTATGGCTGATATAAGTTTTTGGAATAGACAAGTAAAAGAAATGGCAAAAGATTCGACATCACAAAAATGTATTACTACTAAATGTCAAGCCCAGAACTACGGAGAGACCCGCCCAGAATGAGTATCTTGCTCTGGAAACTGGAAACCAAAGAAAGAGAATTGGCTTAATTAATCAATGCCAAATAGTATCAGATTGCTGACGATGCTTCCAACGTCTCAAACTTGCACAACTTTTTCCGCAAACTAACAAACCATTTCTTTACCAATATATCGACTGCAAAGCAGCGGTAAAGCACACATTAAACGGCTACAAAGCGGTATGTGGGATTTTTTCTAACCTGGCTGAAACAAAATAAATAACTAAATATTTCAACAGAAAGTTGCATGAAGCATATGAAGTCAGCAAACTATCGAGGGAGCTTGGACTGAATATATTTAGCAAGTGAAACAACACTAACCGGAGTTCAGACTACCAACTTGTGATGAAACATTTTTTTCTTCTAGAATACACCCTGGGACGTGTATCAATCACATCGAAGTAATGCCAAGCGGCAGTTACAACGCCAAGTAAACAGCAGACCACCCTGCCAACAGAGGTGATGGCTCCTCAAGAAAAACTAACCAACTACTCGCCATCTCAACAAAACATATTATCACAATGAAAGCCAACGCGTTGACTTGATCGTGTTAAAACTAATTACGGTTTTGCTTATTTCTCATGCACCTGTCTCACCATTGGATTCGTCGTGATTCGTGCTACCATGAGAGTTGCAAGTGAGTTGTAATTAAGATTTTCCAGTTGTAAATAGATTTCAAATGAGTTTTTTTCAGTTACAAATAGGTTGCAACTAAAAAAATTCAGTTGCAAGTGGATTTCAAATGAACTAAAAACTTTCAGTTGCAAGTGGATTTCAAATGAGTTTTTTTTCCAGTTACAAATAGGTTGCAACTAGAAACTTTCGGCTGCAAGTTCGCAGGTGGGATATAACTGAGTTTATTACACGTAGCAATCAGGTGACTGAGAAATACTTATTTCTCAAACGCAGACGACCGTAGTCTTGCTCACCTAATTATACCAGATGAATATTTTCTGAGTAGCACTAATCGACTACTACTACTCACTTAAATTATAGTGGTAGTAGTAGAGATGGTAGCTAGAGGTATATTATGCAAAGCAACAGGCAGGCAGGGGTGTCACATCACTCAAAATAATTAATCAACCTATAGTAGCACCTTAAGAATTCTCACGAGTACCGGGTAAAATATACTAACAACATATATAAATGGAAGGCCCCACCCAAGGTAATTAAGGTAGTACTAGCATTAGCACTTGGACTAGTAGTAGTACAGCTTATCTAATGTGGTCAGAGAACTTCCCAAAAAAACAGAAAGGAACTCAATCAACTAGAAACAAAACATGCGCTCATAGGTAAGAAAAATGTGGGAGCCAATTAAATGCCGGAATGGAGAGAGACAGTAGTAGTAGAGGATACGAAGATTGAATGTGTGACCTGACCTGCTGCACTGTTGGCAGAAGCGCTGCTCGATTCCGGCAACGATGACGTGGTGCGCCCTGGCGTGGGGGTGGCACACCTTGTGGCGGCAGTAGTAGGTCTTCCAGCCGCTCAGATCCACGTCGCACCCCTCCACCTGGCAGCGCGGCGGCACGGGCGCCGCCGGGACGGCCAGGGTCTTCCCCTTCCTCCCGGCCTTGGACGAGGACGACGCATTCACGCTAGTGGCGCTGCCGGTGCCGGTGCCGGTGCCGGGGGGCGTGGCGTCCTCGAAGTAGATCTTCTTGCCGAACTGTAGCCCGTGGAGCTGCTGGTCATCACCTCCGCCGCCACCTCCGCCGCCGCAGCAGCCTCCGCTGCCAATCTCCATTGCGGTTCCTAGCTTCCGGTGCGGTGTCGATGATGGACGCGCGCGCGGATGATGGGTTCTTGGGCCCCTCTCTTCACCTCTCTCAAGGGAGAGAGAGAGAGAGAGAGAGAGAGGGAAAAGAGGGAGCGGGCGGGGGGGAAACACACACGGGTGACACCAGGCTTCTTCACCCTTCAAATGAAAACCTCTCTCTCTCTCCTCCTGACCCGTTTCGTTCGTTCGTTTGTTCTCTTTCTCTCCCCTCGGCTGTGCGTGAGACAGCCCGGTGTGGGTCTCTCTCTCTCTCTCTCAACTTGCCATGCTAGCTACGGTCACCACTCAGCAGCACCTTTTGCTTTGCTTCTCTCAAGTCGAGTGATAGGGGAGGGGTACCCCTCTTACCATGCTGGGTAAAACGGCTGCGCGTGTGCGTGGGGTTTTGTAGTTGTAGTTGTAGGCGGGGGCGTGGTGAGGTGAGGTGCGCTGTGCTGCCCGGGCATGCCGGGGAGGAAGTACGTATGAGGAAAAGGCTGTGCCGCCTGCCGATCCATGCCATCTTTGGCTTCCCTCGTCTGCCTCCACTTATCAAATCACGCAGAACCCAGAGGTGAGAGAGTGCCCAGCTAGCATCTGCATGCGAGCGCCAACGCAGCGCAGCAGTGCCATGAATGAACAGCACGGCTGCCATGGCAGCGCCAGGCCGCCGCAGCTAGCGTCTCCACACAGTAGATGTTTCCCTTGGGGGGCCAGCGCCCCGGCCTCCCCTCTCTCCCCTCCTTTAACACCGGATCCTGTAGCTACCTACGCCCTTTGGGTGGCAGAATTGGTGGGTATTAATGTCGCTCTTCATCAGGGGCACTCTATTTTGGGTGTTCAAAGTTTACCCACCCACAGTGTTACCTCAGCCTCAGGGTTAAAATCGGGCAATGGCCTACTCGCTACTATAGTAGCCTGCCTCTGGCCGAGCGAGCGAGTGTGAGTGCGTGTGGATGGGATGTTTCTTTTTGCCCTTTTGTGGTAAAAAAGACTGCAGGGATTTTCAACTTTCCGGACAGCTTTCTTACCTTTGCATGAGCTCATCTGCTCGTGCCTTTCCATTTCCTGTGTGCAAAAATGTGGGAGTGCTAGAGCACGATCTTTTTTGTGGACAGTGAACTGATGATGTACATCCTCTGGCAATTTAAACAAAAATAACCTAACAAATTCAAATAATAAACCTTCGAGCAAAACATTTCACACAGTCTAACCCTTTTTTGCAACTCCCGTCCGCACGGCGCTGCACACACGCCTGTGACTCCAGCACGCACGACACTGCAACCCTGCCACGCTGGCGCCAGCATGCACAACGCCGCAACCGATGCGGCATCGCCTGGCCAGGTGGCGCTGTAGCCCTGCCACGCTAGCTCCGTGGGCCCCGGCTGCGCAAGTGTGGCGCCAGTCGGGCCGGCGCCGCCCGCACGCCCTGAAGCACTTAGCCACGCGACACCTCCCCAACCCGACCCAACCCTAGTTCTTTCCCCCATTTCCAGGTCGAGCAAGGAGGAGGCGACGACGCGGCGGCTCTTCTCTCTCCCCTCCTCTAATCTCCACCAAAGGCCCAAGATTTGAAGGAAAAGTTAGGAGATTTCCTCCCCAATCGCTTCCCCTAGGTACTCTCCTCCACTTCCCTCCATTTTATCCTAAAATTTCAGGTTATTTATTCCTAGTCTGGAAAATTCGTCCAAACCCTAAATCCCATTGGATTTGTAAATTTGTATGGAGCAATGGCATGTTTGATTGATCTCTAGTGTTAGGATTGGTATATTAATAATTCATGTGTATACCTAAGAATGTTAGGGTTAGGGATTCGGGTTTGGGCAAGGGTAAGGTTTTGGTTTTAGTGAGCATGCTGTTAGTGCAAATTTTGGCATAGATACTTATTGAATTCATCTATTGTTTTGTTGTTATGGATGGCTAGAATTGTCCATGTTCATCATATGGACAAGGACACGTTCTTGAGAGGCAATATTGTGCTTGGTCTGAATGCGATTGACTTGATGTTCGAGCATAGTCCTACCTATGCCGAGGTGTTGCACCAAGTTCGGGTTGATTTGAATTGGATGGATCCGACTGATGTTGTTGAGTTGGATGGTAGGAACAATGTGGGATTTGGGTTACACAAATGTTGGAAGACAATGCGTATTAGCTCCGAGCAACGTTGGGTTGCATACAAGGAGGTGGTGGCCGAATCATAATACAAGGCTCTTGAGTTGTTTGACACATAAAAGGTTTATGCTAATTTATAAATGAGTATCATACGGGTTCCCTCCCCATATGATGCTCGGAGTCCTCCACCCATAAAACAAAAGGAATTGACCGAGCTTCCTTTGACCGAACATCATGAAGTGAGGACATGTGTGAGCCCCGTTTCAAAGAACAAGATGAAGCATTGGAAGAGGACAATGATGAGTATGGGAATAGTGAGAACAAGGTTGAACTCCATGACAACACTGTTGAAGATTTGGACCTATATCATACACAAGAGAACATGGATCACGACATCCCGTATTCTCAAATGTATGCACCGGACTTGGATGTGGATGGTCCCGATGAAGAGGTTAATGAGGAGGGGTTCACGAAGGATGAGGCCGAAGTGCATGAGAAGGTATTGGAAGGGATCCTCGGATACCCTTGTTTCGTGATCTTAGTCTAGCGGATGAAGCCACGGTTGACGGCGACAAGGGTATAGTGCTTGGACTAAGGCCAAATTCCTACCGGGATGATAATCACGAGAAGAATGGGATTTCAAAAGGACTGAGGTTTGTCACGTTGTTGGAACTCAAGCAATGGATCAAGGACTACTCGGTTAGGTATCATTGGCCATTCACGGTGGTTCACTCAGATATGAAGAAGCTTTACACGGTTAACTGTGAGGATGATGACTGTCCTTGGATTGTGTGAGCAAGACCATTCAAGGGAGGGCCCGATTGGCGCATTTCAAGCAGTGTTTCAACTCACATGTGCCATGGAAAAAGGGTGGACAACAAAGATGTGAAGCACCGACAACTGACCTCTGAGTTCCTCGCCTTTAAGCTTTCAAACCAAGTGTTGTCACTTCCAACAATGAGCATCAAGATGGTCATGGAGATCGTGGAAGCTGTCTTTCACTACGAGGTGAAGTACGGGAAGGCATGAAAGGCAAAGCAAGCCACATTTAGGATGTTGTACGGTGGTTGGGAAGAAGCATACAACCGAATCCCTAGGTTGTTTTTAGCAATGGACAATGCTAACTTGGGCATGGTTCATGTGGTCGAGCAATGGGTGAGGTCCTTTGAACATTGTAGGTGGTCATCTCCGTGGATGGCACCTTTTTGATTAGGCAGTTCCGTCGCACTCTCTTGATTGCAATAACAAATCATGCAAATAACTAGTTGCTTCCCTTGGATTTCTTTGGTTGAGGCGGAGAACAATGTTAATTGGGAGTGGTTCTTACGTCTTTTGAGAACTAAGGTATTACCTCTTGATAGGGAAATATGTGTCATCTCAGATCACCATTAAGGAATTCTCAACGCGGTGACGATCGACATTCCCAAGCATCCTCCCTTGCACCACCGATGGTGCATGAGACATTTTTGGTTCCAACTTATATAGGGCATGTAAGAGAAAGGAGTTGTCTGATGATATTGAAGATTGTTGTCTTGTTTTCATGGACTGGCGTTTCACAAAATTATACCTTAGATTGCTGAACAACAAAAAATTCAATTCAAAGGGTCAAGATTTTCTCAATAGGCACATTCAACTCCGAAGGTACGGTCAAATGACAAGCAACATGGCAGAGGCCTTCAACATGGTGATTTGCTTAAGGGTGTCCATGCATTTCCCGTGACTGCAATAGTTCGATACACATTCGACAAGTTGAATGAGTATTTTTTGAACTACTCACTTGAAATAGATAATAAGATTGCAGGACAAAACAAGAACAACTACAAGTACGAGTACCCACCCAAGGTTGACGACTGGAGGACATTTCAGACACGTAAGGCAGACTCTCAAGTTGCCACGGTTTTTTATAACGACGAGCTCATTTACCAAGTGGTCGAGCCTCGAGGAACCACTTCAGATGGTGTCTAGCACGGAGGTCGAGCATTCAAGGTCCCCCTAAGGGATTGTGATTGCACATGCGGAAGACCATTGTTGCTTCATCTCGCTTGCTCTCACTTTCTATGTGTGTCTTAGAAGCTTCATGTCGACTATAATCACGAGCACACCGTTAGAGAGTCCGAGTTCTCTATCACGAAGACCAAGGAGACATGGGCTCCTATATTTCACCCATACCTTGACCAATCGTAATGGCCGGAGTACCATGGAATCCAACTATGGCCCCATCCAGAATGGAAGGTGATTAAACATGGTAGACGCAAGACAAAGCGTTTTAGAAGTGACATGGACGGATGGGGCCATGATGGTGCATGGGAATCGGGAAACGGCCAATTTCAAGAGACTCGTGAGAGATCTCGCTGTGGAAAGTGGAGTGGTGAAGGGCACAATGCATGGAGTTGTACCCAAAGTAAGAGAGCAACAAGAAATGAAGCAAGCACAAGCGGTCCTAGCCAACAAATTTCTAGCCAACCAAGAAGTAGCCAACAAAATGGTCCAAGCCAACAAGTTCCTATCCAACCAAGAAGTAGACAAAAAAATGGATCAGGCCAACAAATTCCTAGCCAACCAAGAAGTAGCCAAAAAGTTTCTAGGAAACAAAGAGGGAGGCAACTTGGGATTACAAGAGGTCATACATAACAAGTTCCTAGGCAAGAAGCTCCTAATCGGAGTAGCATGTTTACATACCTAGATGGACCATTCCCATATGTATATCCTTATATATTGACATGTTCCACTATTGTTCAAATTGTTCACATTTATGCTTATCTATACATACTAACTTTTACCTTCCATTCTTATTATAGGTATGGCGACTCAACCCAACAAGAACAATGATGGGAAAGGTGTGAATTACTCGAAAGTGTGGGCGGATTCTTTGGTGGTGGTGAGAGAAAGGAAGGAGAAAGAGGAAGAGGAAGAGAGGAAGAGGAATGAAGTTGAGTAAGAGGAAGATAGGAAGTGGAAGGAATGAAGTTGAGGAAGAGGAAGATAGGAAGTGGAAGGAGAAAGTTGCTCGTGAATTTGTGTCGGTGGTTCAACTTGGTCATGACTTTAGGAAAATGAAGGAGGAAGAGGATAAAGGAGAAGGAAGATGAAGAGAGGAAGAGGAAAAAAGGAGGAGGAAGATGAAGAGAGGAAGAGGAAGTCCAATGATGATAGGCCACCTTGCGCTGATGATGGCAACAAATGCAGCCACTTTTCGTTGGGACTCCAAGTGCAGAGTGTTGTAGAAATATTCTTTTCCCCACAAAGGTGACTCGAGGGTTTATATGAAACTCTCGGGAAATTGTATGGATATTTGTCTTCTCCTCTTCAAGCAACCTGTAAAGTAAAATAATTTGTCTTGTGTACCTAACTCCACCAAGTGGTTGTCAAGCACAAGGTTTCATATTAGTATATGAAATAAAAATATAAAACAAAGTAAATAAAGTAAAGGAATACAAACTAGATGATATGGAAGATAGTAGAGTTGTTTTGGGTTTTTATGAGTGATTACAAGTAGAGAAAGTATTTTTGTATTTTTGAAATAATAAACTGCAGAGATTATAAATGATAGTAGATGCAATGGAAAGGTGTTTCTTATGATAAAAACCGAACCAGGGTTCATGGGTTCACTTGTCTACTCTCTCTTTTTAGGTTGTAGTGATCATAAAACAATTCATCAATGATAAAGATTCATGGAAATTCTATAAGTTCTTGATAAAAGGAATTAATATGGGCATCACATTCTAATATTGAGATGGAATACATCTCTCTCTTACACTCCTCAAGAAAGGGAAATCTCCGTGCAATCTTGATTTAAGAACAAATTAGAGTATAGCTTTAAGAAATATTATATGATGTTTGAAATACAAATATGCTACCTTGATCTAACAAGTTCATCACACTGTCACATGATAACTATAGCACATGATTTCACTTTATCCCTAGTGAGGTAGCAAAATAAAGGTAAAAACCAAAATAGATCTTGAATATTATGTGTCGTAATTCAATCTCTACCACCATACTACTCCATCTAGCACAGACTTATCCACATACAAGTTCTTGCATACAAGTTGGATAAAAAACAAGCAATTAAGAACGGGGTGCATGATATGCATCTATTAAAACATCTTGCACAAAATATATTCCAATCTCAAATATCAAATCATAGAACAAAGATCCACCACATAGGAATTACAAATATGACCATAATCATGTAGGGCAACTCATATGGTACTAAATCTATGAAGAACAAGAGAGAAATAGATCAAGCTACTGCCACAAACCCATATCCCGAAGGTGGACTACTCCCTCTTCATCATGGTGATGATGCTGGAGATGTTGGAGAGGGTGGAGATCTCCCGGGAGGTGACTCCGACGGAGTTTCCCCCTCCAATCTTCGCTGTATCTGACTCTATTTGGTGGTGTTTTCGTATCAGGTGGCTTCTCGTCTCTCTTCCTTTGAGGACTCCCCGGGGTCCATATATAGGGGTTTTTAGGTCAAGAGAACTCCGTGGACGAAAGAATCAAGGCGATCAGACGACCGAGGAGGAAACGAGCATGGGTGGCGTGCCCACCAGGCCTGGGCGCGCCACTTGGGCTCGTTTGGCCCTCCTGGCTGTTCTGGTGGGACTATTGTGCTCTAGATGCTTCTCATGGATAAATATTGGCATTCCCAAAAGTGCAGGTCCATTTGAATTCATATAGGTCCTGAAACATCAAAAACATTGAAAACAGGGTTTTTCTGCCCTGAAGGGATATAGCAAAAATAAAGGGGATCATTGATAAATCCCCAAAAATCAATATAAAATATGGATATAACATTATAGGATTTCTATTTTCATGCCCTTGGTTTGTTAGTTGTACCCAGTTTTCCCCAGCTGCTTAGTTTTTCCTTACTTTTCCCCTCCCTCTATTCTGAAACCCTCACAAGCGCTCGGACGGGGGGATGCCGTCAGGTCAAAGGCTTGACTGTTACATGCTGACCGGTGGGACCATGTTGGGGCGGGTCTTGCGTTGAGCGTTACGTTATGTCGCCTCGACCATTACATGCTGACAGGTGGGACCAGGATACACGGCGGACCAGCCATCCATCTCTCGCTGATTATGGGGGACGTGGCGTGGGACCTCGTGGGGCGTGTTTGGTGGTTACGTGGGTTTTCTTTTTTGTTATTTTTATGATTAGCCTTTTTAAGAGCGCCTTTTCCCCTCTCTCTCGCTAACAATTGTGTTTTTTTTGCCCAAAAAGGTAGCAAATCTAGAGCAGCTTCTCTCTTCATTCATTGTTCCCTTTGGCCCTTGTTTTTCCCCAATCCGGCAGCAAATCTAACCAGCACCATAAATAAATTCATTAAACAGAGCAGATGTAGATAAAGCAGCTAATATAGGTTATATAGTACAATACTTAACAAGGTTCGACAATTAGGCTGCTCAGCAGCAGCAGCAGCAGACAAGTTCAACACAGACAAGACAAAAGAAGCTGCTTTACAACAGCAGCAGGAGCTGCACAAGATCAGTGCCCCCTCATGACCTCCGCCTCCTCCTCCTCCCTCTGGCACCTCCTCCACTTCTTGCTGCCTAGTCCCTTGACCTTGGGCGCCTTGGGCTTGATCGGGGGCATGTGACCCTCCTCGATGGCCACCTTCTAGAGGTTTCGGAGGTGAAGGCCGAGCGCCTGGTGCTTAGCTCTGAAGCCGTGGACGTTCACGGACTTGCCGCAGGTCCTCACGTCCTCGACATGCTTCACGAGGGAGTTGAAGTCGGTGGCGCGGAGCCTCCTAGTGGTGCAGAAGGGGCACCTGTAGACGTCGCCGACGAAGTAGTTATCGTACTTAGTCTTCTTAGCACATGACGAGTCTTGGTGTCCTTGGACTCATCGTCGCTGCAGACGTCGCTGCTATCCTTCTGTTGGAAAAAACAGTACACTGCAGTAAGGACATGACTAAGATACTTTGATTATCGGGATTGATTATTTGCATAAATTAACCGATTGAGATCCCCTGATTATTCCCCAAATCTCAAACCAAATAGAATACTGATCCCAACTACGAACAGGGGGATTCAAATACGAACAGGGGAATCATCGAAATACGATATCTAACACAAGAGGATTAACTACTGTAAAAATACGAACAGCCGAACCCTAATAACATATGATCTAGCATCCAATGATGGGAATGGGGGAAGAATAAAGGAAGGGGAGAAAACCCTGGTTACCTCTGTCCAAGGGTCGGAGATGATGGTGTCATAGGGGTTCTCCGGCCTTACGTAATCAACCTCCTTGTAGGGGTCCTAGCCGAGCGGGATCTGCCCAAGACCGGTGGGGGCCTCCTCGCTAGCGGCAATGGTGGATGAGGGGATGGGGACGGTGGCTGCCTTCGATGCCTGGACGAGGGCCTATACGGGGGCCTCCTCGCCGGCGGCCTTGGAGGCGCCGATGGCCACCACACTGTTCTTCTCCATCACCCGCGTGCTTGGGGGTTTCTTGGGGGTTTGAAGAAGATGATGGGATAGTGGAGACGGCTGAGTGAGCGAGTGAGTGATGGGTAAGAGTGAGGAGGCCTATTAAAGGAGAAGGGAAGCGATGTTTCGTTGCACCATCGTGCACCACGTAAACGCGTATGCTAGTGCACCGTGCACAGCCACACGTGTCCGCTACCGCCCCGTGCACCACACATGCATACTGTGAGTCATGTTTTTTCCCTCGTGTCTAACCCTGGTGACTTAGTTCTGCTCAGTTTTGCCCTCGAGTGTAATGTCGTCAGATTGATGACAAGTACGCCATGAGGGGGTCCTCGAGGCATGCGAAAGAGAGTGGTGTGAGACGTACGGTGTTCCGGGACGGTGAGCACACAAGTTTACCTAGGTTCGAATCCGCCGGCTTTGGACGGATCCTACTCCTACTAGCAATCCAGTAATACGGCAGAGCCGGAATATGGGTTACAAGGGTTTGCCTGTGCGAGTTGAGATTTTAGACTATTGAGGTGTTACCCTAAAGGCTCTCCCTAGGACGGCTTATATAGATATCTGGCCTAGGGTTTATAGGAGAGATCTACCCGGCTACGACTAAGAGTCGGTTACAGAGTACATCTTGAACTATAAGTATTGGGCCTAAGTCGGTAAGTCTTCTGGGCCTTCCCGTAGCCGGATTGGACTCCATCTTTTCTCCCTGACTGGGCCACCCGTGAAGCAAAGCTCTAACCCAAAGTGGGCCACCCTGGTCAGTGAGGAACTGTGAGGATACCCGGAAAGTATATCCCCAACATCATGTTGGGAATATGCCCTAGAGGCAATCATGTATGATGATATTCCTGTGTATTCATAAGGTTGTGGTCCATGTATGAACTGCTGATATGTATCATCGAATATGTGATTTGATTGTGGAACTACATATTCATGTTGTTCATACTAATTGTCCTTGGTCATTGAGGTTGTGCCGGACACACAACTTAGACCAATGTGAAAGTTGGCAGATGACTAGGTTCCACTTGTCATGGGCATGGAGATGCTATTCTGACTTACACGGATTCGGCTAAAGAGTTTAGCGAGTTGGATTGACCCATATTGAGATGCAACGAACAAGCCATCATTTGCATGTCTCAATCAATGTAATCCTTAGACCTGAGGTTATTGCACAATCCGAGTTGAGGATCTCCGACTTAGGTTCTGTCAAACGCTGTTCCGTCACTGGGCAGTTATAAAGGCGGAGTTCGGGTCGACGGAGAATCAAGCTGCGTGATGTGAATAACCAAGACAGGATTTTGCCCCTCCATCTGGAGAGATATTCTCTGGGCACTCTCGGAAGATATGATTCGGAAAGCATGGCCATGCGCGTCACGGTTAAGTGTTAACCGAGGTAGCCGACTAAGAGTTAGTCGGATGAATCACTTATCTCGGATCGAGAAAGAGAGTCGGACTATTTAAGGGATGACGATCATTCACCTATAGTCCGACAAGGTATATCGTGAGGCAAAAGGGACTCAGACGAAAGTCGCATTGGAAGGTATGTCGTCATGACTTATTGGTACTTGGGAGTTGGCACGTTCTGCTAGGAGCCGCTACCAACTGATCGATCACGAGTGAGACTCGGAATCGTGCCCGAGTTACCATGAGCCTGTCGGGTCACACACTTAAGAGCAGGAGCAAGTTTGGGTTAGACCCAAACAGGAAACCTATTTGGATCTTGGGATCACCGTGTAGGGAAAAAGTTTTGTTTATCTCTACGTGGCCCAACACATCAGCCCCGGAGGCCTCCAAGATCCAAAGTCGGATTCATCATCGTCTAGCTTGATCTTCGGCTTGCAGAATCTTGAAGGGTTCCTGAAACTTCACAACAAAAAATATGATCCGGGTCTTAAAAATAAGTCAGACCTATCAACAGGTTACTCGGATTTTCCAGCTTGATTTCAAACTAAGCCGGAACTTGGTCTCTAACGCCACTTGACATAAGTCATGGTCAAGTCACGTCATCTGACAGACATCCTGTCAACACGACCGTTGGTGGGTCCACAGCTCGCAGAACCGAGGCGCCGTTTCAATGCGTACGCGGAGATCGAGGCGACGTAGTCATCGCGTGGGTCCTTCCCAGTTCCTTCCATGACGCGTGGCAGTTACACTGTAGCATTTGGACGAATCTTGGCGCGGTTAGGTGGATATAAGGGGTGAGGATGTCCTCCTCCTTTCTTCACATGTCCTTTGCCTTTTCCTCTCCTCCAAATCTCCCCCGCGCTCACTGAGGTCCTCTGCTTTCCCTCAAATACTCCCAGCGCCGCCCATCTTAGGTCAACTTCTCACCGGAGAAATGGCTTCTTCTTCCTCTTCCGGCTTGGCGGCAGCAGCGGCGACCGCGGCGACAGAAGCGTGGCGGAGAAGGAAAGCTTCCGCGGGGTCTGGATCCCCTGCGTCTTTGATGATGAGAAGCTCCGCGGCGTGGAGACAGAAGGGCTCCTCCGCGACGGCGAGACCATCCCCAACGCACACGCCAACGAACGGGTCCACTTCGGCACCCACCTCGATAGAGGTTTCTCATTACCTCCCTCAGAGTTCTTCTCCGAGATGATTGATCATTTTGGTGTTCAACTCCACCATCTTCCTCCCAACTCTCTCTTAGAGATGAGCGCTTACGCTTCTTTGTGTGAGGGAATTCTCGGCATTAGGCCGAGTTTGACCTTATTCCGGTACTATTTCCATGTCTGGAGTAATTCTATCACTGCCGGTGTTCCTTACATCATCGGTACTATTAGTTTTTCACTTAGACACGAGCGCACATATCCCAAAATCCTAGCTAGTGACTCGGTCAAACAATGGCCAGCCACATTCTTTTATCATAAGGATATTCCGGCTCCTGGCAAAACTACTGATTTGTCGGCTTTCATCGACGGAGCTGCCACGGCCCAACCGTCTTGGGACGAGGCTGCTTTGGCTCTCACTGACAATCTAATCCTCGCTAAGAGGCGGATCGAATACTTGATCAAACACAAAGGGCTGGAGGGATCCGACCTGGTCCAATGCTGGGTGTCACGTCGGATCCAGCCCCTCCAGTACCACGGAGACCGACTGATGCACTCCATCATGTCGTCCAAGAAAGACTCCCTCCGCATCAGCCCTAGAGCCTACACCACGCAAGGCTATATAAGCCAGATAAAATGGTTGATAAGGGAGTGGATCGAGAGGAGGATCTCGGAGATTTCTCTGGATATGCATACGGCGGAAAACCCTGTAGTGCCGGTAAGCTTCTAACAGTAAACCTTTTTATATGTTTCGATCTTTTAAGTTACATTGCAATACTGATATGTTTTCTTCTTTTTAGCTTGCTGACTTCCCCGAGTCGGAATTTGCTCAGCTCGAAGGATATCCTCCCGAGTTTTCTCAGGAGACAGAAGTGGTATCATTGCCGGATGCTGCGCTCAAGAAGCGCAAAGCTTCGATAGTGGCTGTTGGCACAAAGGAGGTGCCCGTCGTGAAGAGGTAACTTTCCATCACAACTTCCGCCTTTGCACTTTACTCGAATTTCCTTCCGAGATGTAATGTTTCTGGCTTTATCACATTCTCAGAGCTAAACAGCTCATCAAGGGCAAGGGGAAGGGGATTTCTTTGAAGCCCCTGCGACAGATGAAGCTTACCATAGCTTCTCCTGCCGTGGCTCCTCCGACTCCTGCCCCTCAGCCTTCCGCAACACCGGTGATAATTCCTTCTCCGGCTGTCGCAGAAGATCCGGCTCCTTCAATGGATCCTGCGATCCTTGAATCGCAAACTGACGTCACCATTGGTGAGTCAGGTTTAGATAAGGGTGAACACTCTTTGGGTAATGATCCCTTGGCAGAAACCTTCGCTGAAAACCTTCTCAGTAATCCGGGACTTGCCAATTTTGGCATGTCCCGGAAATCTGCTGAAGAGATCAAGCGGCTAGCCAGGCAATGCCTAGAGAAAAGAAACTTATCTGTCGAAGAAGAAGAGCAAGAAGCAGAGGACGTCAAGCACTCTGATCTTCTTGAACAAGTGCGTCTTCACAACGAGAGGATCAGGTCCAGGGAGCTTCCAACTACTCATGTAACCCCTCTGACTCTCGCTGAGAAGGTTGCAGTTGAAGTGAACGCGAGTTATGACAAACTTACTCGCGAACAATATGTATGTTGGAATTCCAACTCCTGTTTTTCCTTTATTTCATATCATATCCTCTAGCCCCCAAGCATGAAGTAGGATAAATAATCCAGGTTTATGCTTCCTTAGGATGCCAAAGAACAAACTAGTGTAGCCCCCAAGGCTAGTGCTGATATTAGCAAAAATATTAGCCCGAGTCTTTAGTAGCTTTCTGACTTTGGGTATTCTGACTTACAGAAAGTATATTCCTATAAACAGGATTTGTTGAAGAATGTCTGCGATAAGCGGAGAGAGATCAAAGCTCTCCGGCTTAAAAATGTTGAGCTAAAAGTTGCCAAGGATGAGGCCGAAGGTAAACATTCCGAGACTCAAACCTTGTCTTTCATGTTTTCATATTCGAATTTTTGCCGAACTGTTGTTCTTTTTTGACTTACAGCGCTGGTAAAACAATCCTGCGCTATGATCGAAGAGGCCGAGAACCTCAAGACTTTGGTGGTGGAGAACAAGGAGCTTCGCCAAGAGCTGGACCAGCTCAAGGCAGATCATGAAAAGAGCATTGCTCAAATCCTTGAGTCCTCCTCCATGGCTACTGATGAGCGTGATCGTAAGATTGCTGCTCAAGATCGAAAAATCTCGGACCTCAATAGTGAGCTTTGCAAAGAGAGGGACATTTCCGAGGCACTCCGGGCTGAACTCCAGAGTCTTCAGGAAGAGAAGACCAAAATTGACGATGTCATTTTTGGTACGTTCCATCTGTCTGACTTGTCTATTTTCTTTGACTTATTTCGATGTCGGATTTTATTTAACTGTCTTTGTTTACAGGTCCTCTGAACTTGACGGACTCTACCTCTGCTGAGCCCCGCACCCACCGGCTTACCCAAGTCGGTGACCCACTTCATGACTTCCGCCAATCCCTTGAGGATATTGGCGAAGCTCTCAAGATTCCGGACATGCATAGCATGTCGGATTTTTAGGTGCGGGACAAGGCAAAGGAGATGCCGCAGCTCATCCAAGATTGGAACATGTCCTACGTGCGAACCGCGGCGCAGAACGCTCTCACCATGGTCATGAGCCACCATGGAAACATGGAAATATGGCAAGTGACCAGAGGGTACTGCAAAGTAGATGAAGACGGTCAGGAGTAGAACATCAAGGCCATCATGGACTCCTGCGTCAGATATGGGTGTCACGTGGCTGATTTAACCAACTACGAGACTCCTTTCTTCACTCGCGTGGACACTCCGCCTCCGCCTCCAGAAGATTCAGCAAAAGTTTCCGACGATGAACGCACCACTTCGGATGCGGACATCTCAGAACGATATCAAGGCGACGTATCCAGCGAGCCGGCAGCTCCTTCCTCTCCTACATCATAGAATCCCGAAAACATTTATGTTATTCTGAAAAACATGATGGGCCTGTAAATATGCAGTACTATAATTTTGCTAGTGCTAAGCTTTTGATCTATTCAGCACTTTTGGCTTTTTTTAAATTTTTGCGTGCCTAAAAAGTTTACATAAGCACTTGTACTTTTTCGTCTATACTTATCGTTTATCTGGCTTTCCGCCTCGTCCCTTTCGTGAGCCGGCTAAACTTTCTGCCGGAAACTTTGCCGAGCAACGGAGCTCAATTGCTAAACCAGTTTAAACTCGGAAACAAAGCCGGCTTCCAGTACCAACAATTCAATACTCGGAAAATGCCCGCATCCAGCAATCAGACAAATAACCAAAGTAAAGACTAGAAACTTTAGAGTTATACCCGAGGGTAGCAGTTTTTAGAATCAGAAATCTAAACCAGAACGAACATGAGCATAAAGTACTTTCAAGCATTCTGGGATTTTCGACTATGACATGATCATTTGGAAATAAGATGGTAAAAACTTCTCAGAAAAACTTGAGGCAACCAAAACTTTTATTTCTCACAGAACATGTACATATATATGATTACAAAGAAGGATAAACTAAGAATAAAAGGGATGTAGCTGAGCAATATTCCACGGTCTGTCTAATTCATCCGGATTTGTACTGCCTCTAGCTCTCTTTCTCTTGTTAGTAGCAGATCTTTCTTTGACTGGCCTCATGTCAGTTTAGTAGTACGATCCATTGTGCAATACTCGACTAACTAAAAAGGGCCCTTCCCATACTGGGGAAAGTTTGTGCTTTCTTTGTTGCACAAGCTGGAGAACCAAATCACCTTTATTAAAAGATCTATTTCAGACTCTCTGGCTATGATACTTGCGTAACTTCTGCTGATAGGCTGTAGATCTCATTTCAGCAACGACGCGAACTTCTTCGACTAAGTCGAGATCGTTTTGTCGAGAAATCTCATCATCCTCCTAAATATACGCGGCCACTCTAGGAGAAGTATGAGTTAAATCACTAGGAAGAACTGCTTCTGTGCCATAGACCAAGAAGAAAGGTGTGTATCCGGTTGACCTATTTGGGGTTGTTCGTAAACTCCATATCACAGAGGGTAATTCCTCCGCCCAAGCCCCCGCGGCACGTCGTAGTGGTGCTTCGAGTCTCGGTTTTAGGTCTTGTAGGATTAAACCATTTGCTCTTTCGACTTGTCCGTTAGCCTGCGGATGTGCGACTGACGCAATGTCAATCCGGATATTTTGCTCATTGCAGAATTCGGCCAATTCTCCCATAGAGAAGTTACTCCCGTTGTCCGTGATAATGCTATGTGGATAACCATACCGGATTATAACATCCTCGACAAATCTTTTGGCTGTTGCTCCATCACTACTTGTGACGGGTTTAGCCTCAATCCATTTGGTGAATTTATCCACCATCACTAAGAGGTGAGTAAATCCACTTGGAGCTCGTTTAAATGGTCCTACCATATCAAGCCCCCAGACCACAAAAGGCCATGTTATAGGTATTGTTCGCAGCTGATCAGCCGGAACATGAGCTTGTTTAGCATACTTTTGGCAGCCTTTGCACATCTTGACTAATCGTTCGGCATCTGCCTGAGTTGTAAGCTAGAAAAACCCGTGTCTAAAAGCTTTTGCCACTAAAGATTTGGCTGCAGCGTGGTGACCACACTCGCCTTCGTGGATTTCCCTTAAGATTTCCACTCCTTTTTCTGGAGATACGGAACACTGAAAACCCCCAGAAACACTTTGCTTATAGAGCTCACCTTTAACTACGGTATAGGCTTTTGATCGTCGGATGATCTGCCGGCTCAGCACCTCATCTTCGGGCAATTTGCCATCTACCAGATAATCTAGGTAGGGTTGAGTCTAGCTGGGAATTACAACCAGAACTACTATTAGAGGTGAGTCGGATTTGGTCGGATATTCCTCATCTACTCCCTTTATTGAGGGAACTTTGAGGTGCTCTAAAAAAGCGCCATCCGGGACTTCTTTCCACGCAGAGCCTATCCGAGATAGTGCATCTGCTTCCTCATTTTCTGCTCGAGGGATGTGTTGAACCTCAAATCCTTCGAATGATTTAGATAGATCATCCACGACATCTTTATATGCTGCCATGTGTTTATTTGCATTACAAATATCTGACACTTGTTGGGCAACAAGATCCGAATCTCCGTAACACATCAAACGTCGGATGCCAATATCTTTAGCAATCCGGATTCCATGCAGCGGTGCTTCATACTCGGCAATATTGTTTGTCGCTGTGAAGTGGATCTGCAACACGTATAGAAGTTTATCTCCTTGGGGTGATTTGAGCACCACACCAGCCCCTGAGCCCCCGCAAGCCTTAGACCCATCAAAGTAGAGGGTCCAATATTCCGACTCAGGGACGGTCATATTTTCCTTCGTCTCTGTCCAATCAGCAACAAAGTCAGCAAGGATTTGGGATTTGATTGCTGTTCGGGGTTTATACTCAATATCGAAAGCTGAAAGCTCTATGCCCCATTTGGCGACGCGCCCTGTGGCGTCACTATTGTTTATTATATCTCTCATGGGAGTTGTGCTCACCATGGTAATTGGATGCTCCTGAAAATAGTGTCTTAACTTACGAGATGCTAGAAAAACACCGTAAGCCAACTTTTGATAGTGCGGATACCGCTGTTTTGATTCTGTCAGAACTTCACTAACAAAGTAAGTCGGACGCTGCGCCAGGTGTTCTTGATTTTCCTTCGGTCTCTCCACCACCATGACGATACTAACGACCTTATTTGTCGCAGCAAGATAGAGCAATATCGGTTCCTGAGGTTCCGGTGCTGCAAGGATAGGAGCAGATGAGAGTACTTTCTTCAGGTCTTGCAGTGCAGCTTCAGCTTCGTCAGTCCAAACAAAATCCTTAGTCTTTTTCAGGAGTTTGTATAATGGTGCGGCTCTTTCTCCAAGCCGGCTTACAAATCGACTGACCGCAGCGATGCAACCAGTCAGTCTTTGTACGTCCTTTAGGCGAGTTGGCCTGGGAATATTGAGTATAGCCTTGATTTTGTCTCGGTTCACCTCTATGCCTCTTTGACACACGATGAAACCTAACAATTTTCCGGCTGGTATTCCAAAGAAGCATTTCTTTGGGTTAAGCATGATGTTGTATTTTCGTAGATTGGCAAACGTTTCCTTCAAGTCGGAAATCAGAGTTTCCTTCTTTTTGGACATCACCACAATATCATCCACGTATGCATGTACATTACGTCTGAGTTGGTCGTGGAGGAAACACTGCATCGTGCGCTGGTACGTAGCTCCTGCGTTCTTCAGCCCAAAGGGCATCATAACAAAACAGAAGGTTCCGAAGGGGGTTATGAATGAAGTTTTGACTTTGTCAGATTCCTTCATCCGGATTTGGTGATAACCGGAATATGCGTCGAGAAAACAGAGGAGTTCCGAGCCTGCCGTAGAATCAATAACTTGATCAATGCTAGGCAGAGCGAACGGATCTTTTGGACAAGCCTTGTTCAAGGCAGTATAATCAACACACATCCTTAAAGCAGTGGTGTCCTTTTTAGGGAACATTACAGGATTGGCCGACCACTCAGTGTGGATGACCTCTTCTATGAATCCGGCTAACTCGAGCCGTGCTAGTTCCTTAGCTATTGCCTTACGCTTTTCATCGCCAAAACGTCGTAGGGACTGTTTGATGGGTTTAGCGTTCGGGTTTACATTTAAAGAGTGCCCGGCAAGTTCCCTAGGTACTCCGGTCATGTCAGATGGCTGCCATGCGAAGATATCTTGATTTGCTTGGGGGAACTTAACTAGCGCGCTTTCCTATGCGCTACCTAGGCCTACGCCTATCTCGGTCACCTTGGAGGGGTCATCATCCTTCAACGGCGTCTTCTTTGTCTCTTTTGATGCCTTGAACTCCGGATTTGGCTTTGTCACCTCCTTCTTTGTTGCGGGCATCTCAGACGGATCTATGCTCTTCTTGATCTCCTAGTACTCCTGGGCGTGCAACACGGCTTCAGCAAAGGCGGCATTTCCATCCTCGCACTCTCGCGCTTTCTTCGGGTCTCCCCCGATGGTGATCAGGCCATTGGGACCTGGAATTTTCATCATATTGTAAATGTAACACGGACGAGCCATAAAATCCCAGTAAGCCAGACGTCCAAATATAGCATGGTACGCACTCTTGAACGGGACCACTTCGAAGGAAAGTGCCTCCGTCCGATAATTCTTTGGAGTTCCAAAGGTAACATCCAAAGTGATCTCTCCCAGGGAATTGGCTTGTCTTCCTAGGACATCGCCGTGAAAAATCACAGTGCTGTGGTTTAGCTGGGTCTCCGAGATCTTCATCTGGCGTAGCGTTTCTACATAGAGAATATTGATACTGCTACCACCGTCCATGAGGGTCTTGGAGAAACCATAAACTGTCAATAAGTGGATTGACGATTAAGGCGTATTTTCCTCTCCTGTGCAACTTAGGTGGATGATCAGCGCGGTCAAATGTGATTTCCACCTCTGACCAGTCCAAAAATTGGGGGACAGCCGGAACTGTTGCATTGAGCTCATGTAGAACTACTTTCTTGACCTTTGCTGGTTGAGATCCGAGGAAGGTGACATAAGTGTCTTTTTTGGTCGGAAATTTTTTCTTCCCTTCCGGCTTGGGATTTGAAGCATCAGCTTCCTCCATGTCGGAATCTTCCTTGGTCTCCTTATCTTTTTCGAGATTCTTCTTTCCCTTCTTCCGCTTAGCTTTGTAGCCCGTGGTGTCATCTCTTTCGATGTCGTCATTGAAACGGCATTCAGCGTTAGTGTGGGACGAGCCCCCATTGGCGTCTAGGTGATGCACACATGGGTTATTGGCAATGTCGGCCCAAGAGTAGGTTTTGCCTGGTTGCTGGTCTCCTCTACCCTGGACCCTTGAAGTCCCACAGCCACGCCCGCGGCCTCTGCCGCGTCCTCTAGACCCGAAAGTAGTAGTGACCACTGCTATTTCTATGTTGGGTTTCTCTTCTGAGGTATTTTTACGCTTTTGAGCTTGTTGCTTTGGTTGTTTTGCTGACTGAGGAACAACTAGGGCATTGAGCAATCCCTCTGCATCATCGTCGGCATCTGCATACTTGCTCGCTGTTTCTATCATCTCTCCCAAATCAGTGACCTTGTCACACTTCAAGCAATGGCGCAGTAGACCAATTGGGAGTCTTGCGTTGAAAGCTTCAATCGTAGTTTGCTCGTTTACTCCTTCACAGGAGTTCTTGGTGTCGATCCATCGTCCGAGGTAATCCCGACAAGTTTCTCGGGCCTTCTGGATGCAACGCTGTAGGTCTCCGACCGTGCAGAGCCTCCGATATGTGCCTTTGAAATTCCGAAAGAACGCACTTTGCATGTCATACCAGTTGTGGATGGTGTTCTCCAGAAGTTCATTGAGCCATGATCGGGCCGCCTTCCGCAACATAAGTGGGAGATATCGGGTTGCGACCAGGCTGTTTCCGCCTTTGGTGATGCAGCAAGCTTGGAAAAAATCCTGTAGCCAGGTATCTGGCCGAGCAATGTCGTCGTAGGCTTGGATATGCCTTGAGATAGCAAATCCTTCCAGGAATCTTGTAGCTCTGATGCGTGGTCCGAAGCATTTTGGGCCCACGTAGATATCATCGTTTTCGTAGCATCACGCCTCTATGTTGGAGTTGATCATGTGCCTTGCATCGTTCGGGGATAGAGATCGTCCCGAATGTCGGCTGTGGCTGCGGTGCCTTGGAGCCGGACTTCGGCTTCTGCCGCCACCTCCTCCGCCACATCGTCCTCCCTGTCCCCCTTGAGAGCCGTTGTGATGACTGCTTGGTGGAGAGGGTGGGGCAGCTGAATTGTTTCCGGCTGATCGTCGGCCTCCGTCTGGAGCGTCATTATTCCGGTTCCGGGGAGGGTCTTCACTATGACGAGCCCCCTGCCGGCTTGTGCCAGCATGGTTTCCGTCGTTCCTTCGTCCGTCGTTCCCACCACGGTGAGGGTCAGCCGGACGGTTTGCATGTCTAGGAGGAGGCATTTTTGACGATCCTCCTCCCGACATTTCTCTTTATCTTCTCCCCTTCGATCGTTAGACTCTCATCGGGGAGGATTCCTCGGATTCAGTGCAGCACTAGCCTATTTTCGGCCGCTGGGGCGATGTTGCTCCAGTCACATGTAGTTCTATGATGCTGTCCTAACGATCCGGTTCTCGAATAATTATCTTCCTAGCGTTCGGGGTGATGATGCTGCTCCGGAACGTGATGGGGTCTTATGTGAGCCCATGCCGGATCTGTGCGACATTGGTTGGAATCCGTGACCAGTTTTTGACTTCCGGACAAGGCGACCTTTTGCTACTCCAGCCCCTTGTTGAGTAGTTTGATCCCCAAACGGATCTCCTCCGGTCCTAGATTAGCCGATAGAATTTCTCGGGCCGCCACGGTATTCTGTACTGGGGTTGGATATACCCAATCTCCTTTGATATCTTTCGGAGGCTTCCCCATCTCATCTCCGAAAAGGACGGCGTGGATCTGCGGGAACTGGTTGTCATTGGTATGACGCTTCCTGGTCTTCTGGTATTGCCTGGAGTTGTACTTCCCCGCAGATGCTATGCATTTATTTTCCTCCTCAATGTTTTTGGCTTCATCGAGGAGTACATGACGACGCGCTTCTAGGGCATGTACCCTCTCGTCCAGTTCTTCCGCAGTAAGTTCTGCAGCTGTAGGAATAGGTGTGGTTAATGCAGCATCGATGAGTTTACGCGCACCTTCTGTGATCACGTGTCCATCCACCGATTCTTCTTTTTTCGGCTCGTCTGGGATAAGTGCTCCATCCGAGTCTTCTTCGTATTCCTCGGCAATCACCTCTTCTGTCAGAGGGTCTTTTGCCGGGGTCTTGTTTTTCTTGTTCTTCTTCTTTGCCTTCTTGGCAGCGCTGGTAGCAAAGACGGCTTTGTGTCCGTTTCTCGGAGTCAAGCTCTGATCGGTACTTTCGGACATCTGGACCTTGGGATTATCTCCGACGTCTATTTCATCCTGTGCTTTGGGAGAGTGTTCCCCGGATCCTTCATCCATGGCTTCTTCTTCTGCAGCTCTGGAGTTATACTCCTCTTTATATTCCGCGGAGAACTTTCGGAAGTCCGCTGACGTCATCGATTCATCCGAGGATGCGGGTACGTCGGCGTTTGTTCCAATTACCTCCAGCACAGAGTCGGTGTTTTCTCCAGCATCGGCAGAGCCGGATCCAGATCCAACGTACCCGACGAAGTGCGACGCGTGCTTCGTGACGTACCTGCGGCTCTCGCGATCAGCCATGTCGAAACTTTTGATGGTCTCGATGATTGCATCTGCACATGCGCCCTGCAGTATCATACGTCGTAGTGTGTACCTCAGAAAGGCCTGTCTGTCCCGGCGTCATCAGAGCCAAAATCAGTGTCGTTGATATGCTCCTCCTGGATTTCGACTTCCGCGGGTGGGTCAATCTGGGATCCGTCTTCTCCAGGGAGATCCACTCCAGATTCGACTTGGACCGCTAGGTCTTCTTCAGGCTCAGATTTCTCCACTATCTCGGTAACTGGTGCGGGTTGGGTGGGATTAGGGTTTTCTGAGATCCGGAACTCTGCCGCCTCCGCGGACAAAGGGGACCCAGAAGATTCTTCTGCCTCTATCATCACCGCTCGGGTGGGTGGGGCAGGTTCAGCAAAGCCGATGTAAACATCGATCTCGCCAAAAGACATGATTGTGTAGGCAGTCACGGCCTCCCTAGCCGGAATCCAAGTCTCGTCGAGAACGATGAGAGGGACGTCGCTGGCGTAGAGGATGCGACCGACGGTGATAGTTTCGCCAATTCCAATTCTTGCAGATTCCACTCGGAACGTAGATCCGAAGCTCACTTGCCCCACGGTGGGCGCCAACTGTCGTCGGATTGATGACAAGTACGCCATGAGAGGGTCCTCGAGGCGTGCGGAAGAGAGGGGTGTGAGGCGTACGGTGTTCCGGGATGGTGAGCACACAAGTTTACCCAGGTTCGAATCCGCTGGCTTTGGACATATCCTACTCCTGCTAGCAATCCAGTAATACGGCAGAGTCGGAATATGGGGTACAAGGGTTCGCCTGTGCGAGTTGAGATTGTAGACTATTGAGGTGTTGCCCTAAAGGCTCTCCTTAGGACGGCTTATATAGATATCCGGCCTAGGGTTTACAGGAGAGATCTATCCGGCTATGACTAAGAGTCGGTTACAGAGTACATCTTGAACTATAAGTAACATTATGGGCCTAAGTCGGTAAGTCTTCTGGGCCTTCCCGTAGCAGGATTGGAGTCCGTCTTCTCTCCCTGACTGGGCCGCCCGTGAAGCAAAGCTCTAACCCGAAGTGGGCCACCCTGGTCAGTGAGGAACTGTGAGGATACCCGAAAAGTATATCCCCAACATGTAAGACTGGCAGTTTGGTTGTGCTCAGTTTTGCCCTCCAGTACTAACACTGCCGTGGGCAATATACTAAGTTTTACCCTCCGGTGGCTGGTCAACAGAGAGTCAACGAATGGGTTTTAGCTAGCTAATTCGGTCATTTTATGCACAACAAATTAAAAAAAATCAAAATATAGTGGCATCTACCCAGGGAGTCTTATCATGTGACCTGCCACCATAGGAAATGCATATAAATCATGTTTTAACCTAAATCAGCACTTCTCAAATCACCTACTCTCCATGAAGGTTCATGGCTTTCTACCCAATCCTCTTCCCAAAACATCCCTCCCCAAAACATAGTTTGTTTGAATGAGGCAATAATTGTCAAACTGGTGTATATTTGAATTGCAAATAGTTTGATGTATGCCAAGATGTATTTTATTGTATAAAAGATGCATTTTCCATTTTTTAAATCTTTTTCTATTTTCTATTTGAATCCCTTTATCAGTGTTGTCCTTGGTATTTAAGTTCTACTCAGTTTTGCCCTTGGCTCTTAACTTCTACTCAGTTTTCCCCTCTCTTGGTCACAATATCTCACACATGTGCTCATCTTCGCTGCTACGCTCTGATTGGTTGAGACAGTTGTCACGCGGATCGTGCCCACCAACCGTTGATCCTCCGTGATCTAGCGGATAGGATAACCCCTATATCTGTCGGGGGGCACCCCTCTATCCATGCAAAATAACAAGTTTGCAACTGGTACTTTACCTCCATACACAAATGAACTTGAATATAATTTGAAGGGAACGTGTTCAAAGGTGTATAATTTGTGCATTACATTCCAATCTATGAAAATGATAATCTTTCAAGATTTTCTTAGCACGACATTATCACGTATTAAGTGCGATTTCAAAGAGTTCAAAGGTGTATAATTTTCGTATACGCAAGTTTATGCATTATATTTCACTCCATGGAAATGATTATCTCTCTCAAGATTTTCTTAGCACAACATTATCATGTCCTAAGTGCGATTTCAAAGAGTTCAAAGGTGTATAAACTTTGTATATGCAAGTTTACGCATTACATTCCACTCTATGAAAATGGGGGGGAAAATAATAATCTCTCAAAAATTTGTTAGCACATCATTATCACGTATTAAGTGCGATTTAAAAGTGTTCAAAGGTTTATAATTTTCGCATATGCAAGTTTGTGCATTACATTCCACTCTATAAAAATGGTAATCTATCAAGATTTTCTTAGCACAACATTATCACGTGTTAAGTGCGATTTCAAAGAGTTCAAAGATGTATAATTTTCGTATACGCAATTTTATGCATTATATTTCACTCCATGGAAATGATAATCTCTCAAGATTTTATTAGCACAACATTATCATGTCCTAAGTGCGATTTCAAAGAGTTCAAAGGTGTATAAACTTCATATAATTTTCATATATGCATTACATTTCACTATATGAAAATGAAGCTAGACAAAGGGTCGCCGTCACCGGAGACAATGGCATGGGCGCGGACATGGGGCTGGCTCGGGCGCGGACATGGGGCTGGCTCGGGGTCCCATCTTGCAATGCCAACCTGGGTAAGATGTGGGTCCGGTGCTCACGTGGATAAGCTGTGGTTCCGATGCTCACGTGGATAAGCTATGGGTCTGATGCTGATCTGGATAAGTTGAGAGAGGTGTCCACTACGGGAACCGACTGAACATGACCCCACTTGTCAGCATGTAACAGCAAGGGTCCACTATGGGACCCGACAGAACACCGCCCACTTGTTAGCACGTAACAGCAAGGGTCCACTACGAGACCCAACTGAACGTGGCCCTACTTGTCAGCACGTAACGGCAAGGCTGACGGACGACGAGTTTCAGACCATGTGAGAGTTTCTTACAAGGAGATGGGCAAAAGGGAGGAAAAACTAAGCGGATGGGGAAAACCGAGTACAACTAACGAACCGAGGGTACAGAAATAGAAATCCCAACATTATATATGATGCAAATATGTGGGAAAACATGTTAACAAACTACAAAGTTCATGTATGCATTTTACATGCATCAACATCCCCAAGCTTAACCTATGCTTGTCCCCGAGCATGAAGGTGATAAAACTAAACATGGACTTTGGAGTTTGTTACCTTAGCTTCCTTCATTATCATGTAGAGGTCATAGGCTCAATTATTTTCAATGAAACATAATATGCAAGTGTACTATTAAGTTGTATCTTTTACACATCTATAAATATGCTAAACAATAAGTGATGATGTGATAAAACAAATGATGAACAAAATAAACTTTCAAGCACACTTTGATGAACCTATAGAATTAGAGACTCTTTTCATGATTGGCATTGGTGTTTTCATGCCTTTATTTTTAGGCTACTTCTTAGTTTCATGCCCTTGACTAGAAGACTCACTTCTTAGTTTTATGTCTTCCCTTGAGATGTTTTGCATCCCGTACCGAAAGTAAGCATTGAATACATATGTTAATCCTCCATAAAGAATAAAAAATAAAATTTTGAGCTATGTAATTCATGTCAACAATACTAATAAGGACGGGGTTCCATGTATCTTTTTATTTCACTTTGTTTTAAAGCTTCATTTGGTTTATGTGAAACATGTTACAAGTTGATTGTTTCATGCACCTAGTCTATGACCTTGCACTCCTCATGCTACTCAACTTAGGCATGTCATTATACTCATGTTGGTCTATGAAACCATATCACTAAAGTACCTCTTGCCCCTGTGTAGCTATATGCCCCCATTTTTGGCATTTATTTATTTGCTTATTCATTCAGCATAAAAGATAATATAATTCCTTGATTGTATTCAAGGTGGCCGGAGGGGCAGTATCTCTACTCTAGAAGAACAAGAAAAACAGACATATGAATCATATCAACAAGGATCATCATGTTGTATGTTTCCACCATGTCATACATGGCTTTGGCTAGCGGTTCAGGAGCATTTTCTACCAACATGCCTACTCTAGTGTAAAAAAATTATTTCACATCATTGGAATCCATAGGTAGAACTTAAACATGATTAATATTCAACATTAACATTGGAAGCTTTATGCCATGCTAGTCATGGTTTATCTAACAACCACTAATTAGATGTGAAGAACAAAATTTTCCATAGCGGTATCACCCCAAACCTTACTTTCTTATGAGCTTTATGAAGGGAATATGCCCGAGAGGCAATAATAAAGTGGTTATTATCTTATTCCATGTTTATGATAAATGTTTATTTTGCATGCTATAATTGTATTAATTGGAAACGTTAATACATGTGTGTTTAATAAACAAAATACAAAGTTCCTAGTACTGCCTCTCATATAAACTAGCTTGTTGATTAACAAGATGATCAAGGTTTCCTGATCATGGACATTGGATGTTGTTAATAACGAGGTCATAAAATTGGTGGAATGATGTGATGAACATTCATCCGAAGTATAGCATTACGATCAGAGTCATTATGTTTATATTGCTATAACATCATACGAAGTAATCTTAATCCTTAGACCATGAGATCATGTTAATTGCTAACACCAGAAGAGTATCTTGATAACATCAAACGTCACACCGTAACAGGGTGACTATAAAGGTGGGTTCAGTGCTATGAAGGTGTTATGTTGAGGATCATGGATCTAGAGTGGGATTTGTCCATCTCAATGATGGATAGATATACTCTGGGCCCTCTCGGTGATATCACATTAAGATAGCTTGCAAGCAAGTGATGTGATCACTAGAATGTTATATCACGGGAACGAGAAAAGAGTGCATGTCGGTAACGAGATCAAACTAGGTATTTGGATGCCAATGATCAAATCTCGGACATGTAATATATCGCGAGACAAAGGGATTTAGTTACGACGTTAAAGGTTCACACGATCACAAGGGTCATCGTTGAATATGTGGGAGTCAGTACGGATCTGCAGGTCCCGCTACTGATTATTGATCGGAGAGGGGTCTCGATCATGTCTGCATTATTCGCGAACGGTAGGGTGACACACTTAAGGGATACCGACACCATTTAGGAGCAACTATGTTTCAGATAAAGATTAAGAAAGCACTGGAATTATTTCAATAGACACCGAAACTGTTTTGGGTGAAATTACTGAAATTGGTTCTGCATGTAATATTGAAATGTTGCAGGGGGTATTAAATGAGAGAGCATTAAATTTAGAGAAATTTAATGCATTTCCCGGTGAAGGATCTCTCTCACTCCTTCTTCCTCACACCTCTCACTCCTTCTTCCTCAGACCTCCTCGTGAAGGATCTCTCTCCCCCTCTAGTATTATTCCCCATGGTCTCGGATTAGCGAGATACATTTTCCCGGTGGCTTTATCTAGAAAGGAGTTGCTTCTTCCGCTGCTTTGCTGGAGCGAGGGACGGAGGTTGTCGGGGTACCGGACATGTGTGCGATCACAGATGCACTGCTGCTTTGCGGTGCTGGACTTGGTGGTGCTGGACTTGCTGGAGCTGGATCTGAAGGACGTGCTGGAGCCGGACCTGCTGGACTTCATCACGATCTTGAGATCGGCAAGTGTACGACTATATCATCCACGAGTTCCAACTCGTTAACATAACTTTGTTGTCTTCGAGGGTAAGTTCTCTATGGATGTATATCCACCCATTGCTTGTATCTAGTAGATAGATCTTGGCGTATAGTTCCCATCGTAGGAAATTTTTTGTTTTCTATGCTGCAAACCCAACACTTTAAAATACATGAAAAAGGGTGTTTTTAAGAGTGTTTGGAGGATTAACGTACATACTATACTTGATAGTAGATTTTTCCACAAGTAGGTGGATATGCCTAGTCTAGTTTTAAGGGGCTTGGAACAAGTCTTAGCTTGTGTAGAAAAGGCTTAGCAAAAAGAGATCTAAAGAGTGTGCAATCTAGTTTATAATGTCAACATTTATTTTCTCACCTTGCTTCTTAATGTTGAACATAATGCACAAGCAAAGGATACACATTAATAGGCATAAACCAGATCATGTTTCATATAAAGTACTCGAGCTTAAGAACTAGACACAACATGAATTTCAGCTTTTGTTTTTATCTCCCCTTTTCTTTTATTCCATGGCATCATTTTTCAGTTTTAATACCAATAAGGTAGATTTTGTTTTCAGATGATCATAAACATTTATAATAATGGTTGTGGTGGTCTTTTTAATGCAAAACAAAAATAAAATGATAAAACAGGCGCTCCAAGTTTCTAGGATAGTTCTTTGTTGCTCGAAAAACAAAGTTTAGAGGTTTGCAAATCGAGAGTTGAATTGGTAAGTGGGGTGCCTTGCGAATCCCTAAGCTTATGGTTTTCACCATCCTTGGATTGATCTTGGTGTGATGTTTCTCTATTCCCTGTCAAAAATCTTCAACACAAAACCTTTTCTCCCATCTCTTTTCTGAGAGGTGACATTAGTGACACACGAATATAATAGTTGCTGCATATATATCAAAGACAAAATTATTTCTAAATGTTCCAGCAAGAATATAATGTTCCTACATATCCCTATAATATAATATGACTCATACAAATCATCTTAGGACACTTGGGAATGGTTAAAACAAAACATGGCAGAATCTGTCCAGATTTTTAGCAACAGAAAAACGAATTTATTTTGCCCACTTAGACATGTCAGGAATTTTAGCCAATTTTTTTCATACATAGGATGAAAAGTTGTAAATTCTATATGAATTTTAGCGCAATCGGAGTTACAGAAAAAAATTAGAAAATCACGCACCAAAAACTGTTCTACAGAAATTTGCTACTCCATATGTTCAGTAACTTTGAAAACATCCAAAATTGGTTCCACTTGGTACTTTATTAAAAATTACAAAAATAAAACCAAAAAAAACTCTCTTGCTACATCAAGAGTTCAAAAAAAAATCCAAAATAAAAATAACCGGGTTGCCTCCCGCAAAGCGCTTTCCTTATAGCCATATAGCTAGGTTTTACTTACTTGGTTTAGGTGATGTGGAACTCATGGGATAGCTTGTGCTTCTTATCTACCTCCTTCTTCCTTGGAAAGTGTTCCATACACTTCTTGTGAGGAAATTGAAACTTCACATTTCCTTCTTTTGTATCAATGAATGCACCTGTTGTTCTCAAAAAAGGTCTACCAAGTATTATAGGACTTAAGGTATTGCTCCCCATATCCATGACAATAAAATTTTCAATTACAAATGTGATATGTAATTCAACCATAATATCTTGAACTTTTCCTAGAGCATGTTTAGTTGAATCATCAGCAAGTAAAAGGTCTACTGAGCATTTTTCCATAGGTTTCAAATCAAGTAAATCATATAGATCCTTAGATAAAACTGAGACACTAGATCCTAAATCTAGAATAGCATGATGTGTCTCTTTTCCAATAGTGATTAATGCCTTGGTGATCCATACATTCCCAAGCTTAGGTGGTATAATAGATGCTCTATTATATCTTTCAATCCTTTCTTTTATAACATAATTTTCTAGGTAGGAACCAAATTCTGCTTGATGACCATTAAAGGATGGATTATTAGAAAACTTTTGTAATAAATGAATGAGTTCATGCAAGCTACATTTATCAACATCAAGTAGAGGTTCTTTCATTTCACTTAGCATTTTAACTTCCTCTACTTGTTTATCATTTGTTGGTTCTTTTTCATTTTCAATCATAGTAGTTTCACTGTCCTCTTTTAATGGTTCTTCTACCACTTGGATCTTGAGTTGTGATAATAGTGGCTAAAGGGGATCATTATAATTCATTGTAAGTTTCTTCCAAAGATGGTGTACTTGTGGTGATGATAATAGAATTCATACCTATGGCTGGAGGTCCTTGTGGTTTTTCTGCAGACATACTCAACAAGGTTGCTTGATTATCAGCTAGTTTTGATAAAGCTTTGTCCAAGCCAACTGCTTGGTTTTGTAAACCCTTAGTATCAGAACTTATGGATGAAAATGACTTATGAAATTCTTCTATCATGGTGGCATGGTGAGATACTTGTTCACTAAGATTTTTATTAGGCTCTCGTTGTTTCTCCAGGTTCTCATTATCTTTTGGAAGGGTGGTAAGTTTCCATTTACTTTCATTAGCATTAGGATATGGAACAAAGGGACGGCTACCATAGTTGTTTGGAGCATAAGGTGGCCTACCATATGAGTTATTATAGTTGTTCCCATATCCATTACTTCGAAATTTTCTTATGTAGTTGACATCTACACTTTCATCTGTGTTTGTTACTAACTCTTGTAGAGGAACATTATTGGTATTTTGCTTAGATATGTAGGCAACTATGGCATCAAGTTTAGTTCATGTGGTGTCCAGTTCTTCAATGGCGTTTACTTTCTTAGATGGGTTTGATGCTCTTTCAGCATGCCATTGACTATGGTTGTGGAGCATGCTTTCTAGGATAGTTTTAGCTTCAGACACAGTTTTACTCATAAATGCACCCCCCGCAGTGGAATATAGAATGCTTCTTGATATAATATTTAGGGCATTATAAGAATGCAGTATTGTCCATTCATTTACTCCATGTGATGGGCAAGATCTAAGCCTGTTTTTTAACTCTCTCCCAAGCTGTTGCTACATGTTCATTATCATTTTGTCTAAATGATAGGATACTATTTCTATTTTGTAGGATCTTAATAGGTGGGTAGTATTTATTAATGAAAGCTTCTTTTAAGTCATCCCAAGAGTTTATACTAGCAGTAGGAAGTTATAATAATCATTCTTTAGCTCTACCTCTTAGTGAAGATGGGAATAGTTTAAGTTTCACAATGTCATTTTCCACATTTTTAAACTTTTGCATATCACAATTTTGACAGAAATCATGCAAATTCATAGAGGCATCCTCACTAGCACTCCCCATATTGTTCTCTAGTTCTAAGATCCAAAAGATCAGTACTTACTCGAAAAATTTCACAAGTAATTTCAGGAGTGGTAATGGGTCTAGCCATGAATTGATCATTAGGGGTGTTTGTGTAGTCACAAAGTTTTGTTCCTCTTTCTCCCATGTTTGCAAATAAAAAGGTAATACTAATTTTTATGTGTTTTAAGGAATACTTATAAAGACTAAAACAAAACAAAATAAAATACTTTAAAAATCTAAAAGGATAAGAAAAAGTTCAAAGTGGTGCAACCTCCCCAAGCTTGGGTTGTTGCACAAGTTGATGAAGATGATGGTGCCAGAAAATAGTCTGGCAGCTGCCGTGGGAGTTTCACCACACTGCAACCCCTATGATATGTCCCCACCAATTCCCCGGCAACGCTACCAGAAAATAGTCTTGATGGCAACAAACGCAGCCACTTTTCATTGGGAATCCAAGTGTAGAGTGTTGTAGCAAGCTTCTTTTCCCTACAAGGGTGACTCGAGGGTTTATATCAAACTCTCGGGGAATTGTTGGATATTTGTCTTCTCCTCTTCAAGCAACCTGTAAAGTAAAATAATTTGTCTTGTGTCCCCAACTCTACTAAGTGGTTGTCAAGCACAAGGTATCGTATTAGTAATATGAAATAAAATATAAAACAAAGTAAATAAAGTAAAGGAATATAAACTAGATGATATGGAAGATAGTAGAGTTGTTTTTGGGTTTTTATGAGTGATTACACGTAGAGAAAGTATTTTTGCATTTTCGAAATAATAAATTGCAGAAATTATAAATGATAGTAGATGCAATGTAAAGGTGTTTCTTATGATAAAAATCGGACCAGGGTTCATGTGTTCACTTGTCTACTCTGTTTTTAGGTTGTAGTGATCATAAAACAATTCATCAATGACAAAGATTCATGGAAATTCTATAAGTGCTTGATAAAAGGAATTAATATGGGCATCACATTCTAATATTGAGATGGAATACATCTCTCTCTTATACTCCTCATGAAAGGGAAATATCCATGCAATCTTGATTTAAGAACAAATCAGAGTATAGCTTTAAGCAATATTATATGATGTTTGAAATACAAATATGCTACCTTGATCTAACAAGGTCATCACACTATTACGGGATAACTATAGCACATCATTTCACTTTATCCCTAGTGAGGCAGCAAAAGAAAGGTAAAAACCAAAGTAGATCTTGAATATTATGTGTCACAATTCAATCTCTACCACCATGCTACTCCATCTAACACACACTTACCCCCATACATACAAGTTGGATCAAAACAAGCTCCATGATATGCATCTAATAAAAAATCTTACACAAAATAGATTCCAATCTCAAATATCAAATCATAGAACAAAGATCCACCACATAGGAATTACAAATATGACCATAATCATGTAGGGCAGCTCATATGGTACTAGATCTATGAAGAACAAGAGAGAAATAGAGCAAGCTACTGCCATAAACCCATAGCCCAGAGGTGGACTACTCCCTCTTCATCATGGTGATGATGTTGGAGAGGGTGGAGATATCCCCGGAGGTGGCTCCGGCGGAGTTTCCCCCTCCAATCTTCACCAGATCTAACTCTGTTTGGTGTTGTTTTCGTCTCTGGTGGCTTCTTCTCTCTCCTCCTCCGAGGATGCCCCGAGGGGTCCTTATATAGGGTTTTTAGGTCAAGAGAACTCTGTGGGAGAAAGAATCGAGGCGATCGGACGACCGAGGAGGAAACGAGCATGGGTGGTGCGACCACTGGGCCTATGCGCGCCACCTAGGCTCGTTTGGCCCTCCTGGCCCTTCTGGTGTGATTCTTGTGCTCCAGATGCTTTCCGTGGATAAATATTGGCATTCCCAAAAGTGCAGGTCCATTTGACTTCCTATAGGCCCTGAAACATCAAAAACATTGAAAACATGTTTTTTCTGCCCTCCAAGGTTATAGAGAAAATAGAGGGGATCATTGGTAAATACCCAAAAATCAATATAAAACATGGATATACCATTATATATGATGCAAATATGTGGGAAAACATCTTAACAAACTACAAAGTTCATGTATGCATTTTACATGCATCAGCCGATCGAGAGGAAAGGCCACGGAGGGTGCATCGTACATCCGAGGCCCATGGAAAGGTGGTTCCACTTTATTAGTGCAACGATCCTTTTATTATTAAGAGGTCTATCGACTACAATTCCGATACTAGAGTCCAGAATTTTTTCATGTGTCCCAACTAATCTCGCTCTCCCGAGCATACCTGCAACCCATATGAGACTCCACCGGTATGCATAAAGCTATTTAGTTTAAGAACCCCTATTTCGTATCATATAACTAACATGCACTCTTTTCTTGTATTCTCCCCCTCCACTTTGCAAGTACTACACTTGGATAGATCTTGAGCAAGATGAAGCTGCATTGGCTATTATGTGTATCGAGGGTTAAATAGTTAGACAACGGTGGAATAAAATTGTGCGCAACGAGGAGGCGACAGAGAAGCGCAAGAAGCGTGAGACCGAGCGTCGCGAGAAAGAGGAGAAAGAGAAGCGCATCGTTAAGCAGGCCCGTAATGTAGAGAGGCAAAAGAAGCATGAAATGGCGAGGCGCTCCATGGCGGAAGACAAAGAGCGCGACAAGAAGGGAAAATGGCCTCGTGTTCTACACTTGTAGATGGAAGCGCTCCAAGACGGAAGCCCATCGCTAAGGAAGCTCGTGGACTTTCCATTAAGTTTGTGTCAAAAAACTTATGTGTGATGTTGGATTATGTCAGGTTTTGGATTGAACACTCGCTGTCTTTATTTATGTCGGATTTCTGATTGAAGACTCGTTGTCTTCATTTCTGTCAGATCTATGTTGGATTATGTTGCCACTATATATTGTGCATGTCTATTGAATTATGTTGACACTATATATTGTGCATTTGTGTTGCGCAATTTTTCCACTATATATGTTGCCACTAGCTAGGAAGCAGTCAGGTTTGTGGTCCTAGGAATGTAAGGCTTCATGTAGCACGGCGTGTAAGCGAGTCTGTAGCGCCAGGTAGAATGCGTGGCAAACCTGATATTTTTCGCCGGGACCTGGCAGCATGCGGCGCAATGCAGCACAGCGTTGCAAGCAAACCTGCAGCGCCAAGTACAATGGTACGGCAAACCTGACATTTTCCGCTGAGACCTGGGAGCGTGTGGTGCCGCGGACAACGGCGTGGCTTGCGAGCATGCGGCTCTAGGCGCCGCTTCGTTTTGTCCTGTAAGTTTGGGTTGGGCATGGGCGCGTCTGCGGAACCAGGCCGATCGACGTCGCGGTCTTACATGCGGCGCTAGCCCATCCGACGCGGCATCATCCCATCCAGCGCGGGCTCAGCTATGACGTTGTGGTCTTACGCGTGGTGCTAGGCCACCTGGCGTGACACCTGCCCATCCAGCGCGGGTTCATTTGCGGCATTGCGGGCTCAGCTGCGGTGCCAGGCTACGGGGCATGGTAGGCGCAGCAGCGCCATCGGCTGCGGTGCGGCAGGATCAGCGGCATGAGGCACTGCAAAGTTTGGTCCTAGGAGGTATTGCTGCAAAGCATGCCAACCTAAGGCATTAGGTCGAGCGGCACAGTTGTCCTCAGAGTGTGCAGTGCCAGGTCGATGACACAGCATGCTTGGGAGCGTGTCGTGCTAGGTCGAGCGGCGTGGCAGACCTGGGAGCTTGTGGCGCCATGCCCATATCTGCGGTTCCATGCCCCATGGTGCCACGTGTTGATAGTTTTCAAAAGAAAGACATATTCCAATCATAAAATGGCAGATTTCAAGTAACATCATACAAAGATAAGTTGACAAATTTCAAGCAACATCTACTCCGACATGAACATAAATAAGCAACATCATCTCCAACGAGCCAATTTCACGACATTACAACCACATCATCTCCAACATGAAGCACATCTCTCCAACATGAACCACATCATCTCCAACATGAACATAAATAAGCAACTTCATCTCAAATGAGCCATGTTCACTTCATTACAGCCACATCTACTTTCTCGCACGCTTGCTCTTGCCTCCTCTCCTCGGAGCAATCTTCTGGCGTAGCTCCATAGCACCATCGTCATCATAGGACTCTACAACAGCCTTATTCCTTGGCCTTAGCTTGATTGTGGACCATACCTTTACTCGATACTTCTCCAATGGCATGTCGCCAGGCACGTCCTCACCTTCATCTTCGGCCTTTAGAATAAGAAAGAATGCATGGATCTCATTTCAGTGATATATGGCAATTCATACGAGGATGTCATTGGTAAGGGCTATGTCATACCGTAGTAGAATGCTCATCATCGGATCTACCTTCCTCTTCTGAGGTCGACTTGGCCCGTTCCTTGGACGACGTCGCAACCTCGGGGTCCTGGCAACCAAGCAAGTTTGCGAATCAACGTAACTTTTGGGCCTACCGTTGTAACAATAACAACTCCTCAATATATAAGACAGTTAACACATAAGTTTTGCCCAGGTAGAATGGGGTGGTATGGACATACCATAATGAAATCCCTAAACTTTGTCTGGCCCTACTCATCCCTTGGGAACTCCAAAGCGCCCTCCAATTCATTCGCTGCTTCTTGACCTCCATCTGCTGACATGAAAGTAAATAAAGACATAGATTATACAATTTTTTGAAGTAACACGAATAGAAACTTCTGAACATACCACAAAGTTGATCATGGGAGCAAAGGAAGTTTGGCACCCTTCTCTAACAAACTGGATGTACAAGGCTTCCTAGCTTGTCAAAACAAAATGACTCTTCCAAAATGTTTCCCGAATAGGCATACGGCAGGAGCTTCACACAAGTGCTCTCTAGAAACCAACAGAGGTACTCGTTCAAAGTGTCCTCACAATGGGTTTTTGCGAGCATTATTTTTGTTCTCTTAGCTTATTTCATATAAATGAGAAACCTTGACATGTGCTTCCTGTGAATGTTGTCCCAATCCATCTTCTTGCTCTTGTGTTTGTCCAAACTATATATGAACATCAATTTTAGCACACAAGTATCATACATCGTCTTGGGAAAGATGTGTACAACCAATTCTTACCCATGAAGAGTGATGCCAGTGTCCTTCCAAGCCAGAGGCATAGACTGATACAAATCAAACTGTCTCATAACCCGCTATGGCATATGATGCTCAACAATCCACATGCATATAATGGGACACTCCATATACCATAGATTACATTCCGTGTCGCACATTGGGTTAAGTCGAAACTCCTGCAACCAAAATTGTCCCTAGGACCATATGGCTCCCATACAACCTTAATCATACGCAAAATATTTTAATGAGAAAAGTATATGAAGGGAATGCAGTATGGTGATGGGTTGGAAATTGTTACTTGTTCTGGGAGAAGGTTATCAAACTCATTGGTGTATCTTAGATACGTCGTGTTTTAGTCGGTTGGGGGCTTGGAGACCACCTTCCAATTATAAGCCCATGTGGGCCACCTCGACTGGTTACCACCATCGTTATAATCTAGGTGAGGCATATGTTTCGGCTGTCCAACTGGAAAACGTTCCCACATCCACACCGAGAGAAGTAGCAACGAACCACCAATGTAAGCCTCACCATGAGTCCTTCGACAAGCCTCGTCCAGCTGTGCACTAAAGCAAACAAAGTTCAGTCATGAGGAAATTTGAAGAGCACATGTAAAGATGGGAAAATATAAACACTTCATTACCTGCCGGTACAAGAAGGCCAATGCTGCCGAACCCCATCTCCATTTTTATCCATTATAGTTAAGGCCTTCATCCAGCGCTAGTAAGAATTGTTTCCCTTACCATCAGCAGATATAGTCTTCATGACAACATACCACACGTACACACGGGCATAAAACATGATATCATCCTTCCTAGCATTCTTAGGACATGTACCGAAGTTCTGTGCTATCCACTTGAAAGTAGCCCCGGTGGTGACCCTTAATTCCCCCTAGAGTTTTTAGTGTCCCCGAGACACTTACCACCAGTAAGACATAAGGTCGCGCCAGTTGTGAGAGGATGTGTTAATACATAGAGGATCCCCCTTGATAGGGAGTGCAAGGATCATCGACATGTCCTAAAGAGTCACTGTCATCTCACCAGTACGGAGGTGAAAAATGTGCGTCTCCGGCCTCCACCGGTCGACAAGCACAGTGATGGCAGCATGGTTCATGTGCAGTGTCGACCGGTTGACCATATGGATGAAAGGGAGCAGTCCTAGCGCTTCGATGTGCAACGTGTACCACTCACCGTATCGCATCATCTCTGAGAAATGCCCGTGATACCTCAGTCATAGGGGAAGAATAGGCTACACACATACAATCTTGGTTATAACATGTCCACTACAATACCTTTATTTTCTCAGCCATCAAGTAGTCACGGTGACGAATATCATAGGCCGGATCAAGAAGAACCATGCCTTCCACAAACCCGGTTGGTACATGGGTTTTTCCTCTTATGCTTCTGACATCCTAGGTATTTACAAAAAGGTAATACATACAAATATATGAGCATATTATAAACTACCTAATAATATGAACAAACCATAATATGAATAAATTTCTCTATGGCCATGGGCATCTCTATGTGAGAAAATTTTATAAACCTTTCTTTCTATGTGGGAATCTCTATGTGAGCAAATTTTATAAACCTTTCTTTCTATGTGGACATCTCTATGTGAGCAACAAATTCGAACTAACATGTATATGAGGGATTACTATACCAACAAATTCAAACTAACATGTATATGAGGGATTACTATACCAGCAATTCCTAATATGAAGGCTTACTATACCAAAAAAATCACGCCATTGCTAACTCTAGAGATCAACCAATCCTAGTATTAACAAATATAGGAAGGATTAATATACAAATCCTAACCCTAGATATCAAACAAACATGCCATTGCTCCATACAAATTTACAAATCCAATGGGATTTAGGGTTTGGATGAATTTTGCAAATAAGAGGCAAATAAATTGAAATTTGTGGATGAACTAGAGGGATGTGGAAGAGAGTACCTTGGGGAAGGGACTGGGGAAGACATCCCCTACTTTTCCTTGAGATTTTGTGCCTTTTGGTCAAGATTGGAGGGGGAAAGAGAGTGCATCCGCTAGTACCACGGGTTAGGGATAAGAACTGGGAAAGAACTAGGATTGGGTTGGGTTGGGGAGGTTCCGCGCGGCTAAGTGCTGCAGGCATGCGACGCCAGCCACCGCGGTGCGGCGGGTGTGTGTGCGGTGCTGGACCGACTGGTGCCACACTTGGCGCGTCCGGGACCCACGGAGCCAGCGTGGCAGGGCTGTAGCGCCACCTGGCCTAGCGATGCCGCAACGGTTGTGGGCCGTGCATGCTGGCGCCGCACGTGTGCGCCAGCATGGCAGGGCTGCAGCGCCGTGCGTGTTGGAGTCGCAGGTGTGTGTTCAACGCCATGCATGCGGTTGCAAAAAAGGGTTAGACTGAGTGAATTTTTTTGCCCGAAGGTTTATTATTTGAATTTTTTTGACTTTTGGGTTATTTTTATTTAAATTTTCCATTTTATTGGAGAAATATGGGTGACGAGGGTTTAACTCATCAATGCCCATTGTTATGGACTTGGGTTTTGGAGAAGGAGGTAGTGCTGGAGACATTATCGGCTAGCAAACAAGTACACAGGGGACAAAGGATTTACCCAGGTTCAGGCCTCGTAGAGGTCCCTACTCCTGCTTGTCTGCTCGTGGAATTATCAAAGGAGTCGAAAGTTACAATGGTGCGCAGATGCAATTGATGGGTTCGTAGCATGGAAAACAAAAAAATTCTACCGCAAGAACGAACAAAACCCAGATCTAATCTAGATAAAAGCCAAGATCTAATCTATTAGACATGAGCAACGAGATAGATAGGAACTAACCCTCGTAGATCCGAAAGCGTTAACGAGATTAGATCTCGTGGTTGATGTAGTCGATCACTTGCCGATCTCAAGATCGTGTGGACGATCCTTCTGGCGTCGCGTTCCAGCAGCGCTTCCGCAGTCGGTCAAGTGGACGATCCTTCCGGCGCCGCGATTCGGCAGCGCTTCCGCAGTCGGTCACACGTGCGGAGTCGAAGCAGACCTTCCTCTCCCTGTTCCAGCGAGCAGCGGAGGTAGTAGATCTTCTCCACGGAATCCCAGTAGCACGACGGCGTGGTGGTGGTGGTGGAGTAGAGAATTCTGCAGGGCTTCGCCTATGCCTGTGCAGAAGAAAGGTGGAGGAGAGAGGTGGCAGAGATTGGGTGTTATGGGAGAGGGCCAAGAGGGGGCGCCCCTGCCCTTCTATTTAAGGGGGGTGAGACGCCATGGGAGGGGGAGTCCTTGTAGGACTCCCCTTCCTCTAGGCCGGCGGATTGGGGAGTGGGGGGAGGAGTCCTCCTCCCCCACGACTCCTAGTCTTGACCCACCAGGACTCCTTGATCCCTTCCTTGGTTTTCAAGCAAACTCCAAGAAACCTTCCAGAACCTTCCGGAACATTCCGAAACCTTCTAGAACCCTCATACAAATACTCCGGAACATTTCCTAACTCAGAAAATGATCCCCAATATATGAATCTTATTCTCCGGACCATTCCGGATCTCCTCGTGATGTCCCGGATCCATTCCGAGACTCCAAACAACATTCGGTCTCCAACGCACATTCCATATCTACTTAAAACAACTTCGAACCTTAAGTGTGTCACCCTATGGTTCGTGAATATGTAGACATGATAGAGACACATCTCCTATCAATAACCATCAGCGGGACCTGGAGATCCATAATGGCTCCCACATACTCAACGATGACTTCGCGATCGATTGTACCACTTACATACGAAACCAATTCCCTTTGTCTCGCGATACTATACTTATCCGAGGTTTGATTGTCGGTATCTCCATACCTAGTTCTACCTTGTTACTGATAAGTACTCTTTACTCGTTCCGTGATATGTCATCCCTTGTGACCCAGTCACATGCTTGCAAGCTAACTAGATGACATTCCACCGAGAGGGCCAAGATCATATCTATCCGTCATATGGATGGACAAATCCCAATCTTGGTCCATGCGCTTCAACACATACTTTCAGAATACCCAATGACACCTTTATGACCACCCAGTTACGAAGCGGTGTTTGATGTCATCAAAGTACCCATCCGGTGATGGTGATTAACACAACCTCATGGTCGAAGGATTAGGTTACTATGCATTTAAAAGCTTACAGCAATACGAACTTAATAACTTGACCTAATGCTACGCTTACTATGGGTGTGTGTCCATCATATCATTCTCCTAATGATATAACCTTGTTATTAATCACATCCTTATGTCCATGATCAGGAAACCATGATCATCAATCAATCAACAAGCTAGTTCAACAAGAGGCTTACTAGGGACTCTTACATGTTTACAAAACACACATGTATTAGTGTTTCCTAATAATACAATTATAGCATGAGATGTAAACATTTATCATAAACATAAAGATATAATAATAACCACTTTATTATTGCCTCTTGGGCATATCTCCAACAGTCTCCCACTTGCACTAGAGTCAATAATCTAGTTAAAAACTTGTGCATTCAACACCTATGGCTTTCTGGTGTTGTATAGATACTATTGCTAGTGGTAAACATAATCTTCGGATCTGACACTTCCAGGTCCGTGTGTATTTGCATGTCCTTGCGTCTCTACATTACTCATTCTCCAATGAGATGGCATTGTATAAATTTGGTCCTTTGGTGAGACCTTTAGTTCCTCGGGATTAAATCATGTTGATACAATTGTCATACAATGTATCTTCATAGTATTATCCCGCTATGAACCACACCTAGTTTGATAACAAACTAATTAACACAAATGCCCTCCTTTGCTGCTACTATAGCAGTTATATACTTAGCCTTTTGTTGTAGTATCCGTCACAATATCTCAACCTTGGAACTCATCCAAATCCATCATGGAACATCCTTTCCATTATATTGTGCCATCCATAGTCTAAATTGAGATAAATTTAATTTGTATCTTGTGACAAAACTAGTATCAATGTAACACTTTACAATGAACTACCTTTAACTGTTTGTCACTTATACATGATATATTCTTAGTTCTTCCAAAGATCATAAGAATATCTTTACTATTGTCCAATGATCATCTTATGAATCATTCTGGTATATGCTCATAACATTTAGAGCATAGGACATATCTGGATGTGTACATCTCAAAGAATGATTGATCAAAATATTCTTGTAATTTCACCAAGTGTCAAAACACTTGAATCTCGTGTCAACACACTCGAATCTTGATTCAGTCCTTTCCGTGCGTCAAGAACCTTTCTTGTTGTTTCCATATTGAACTCATTCAACATCTTATCTATGTATATTTGGCAAAACCATATTAGCGCCTCAATCTATTCATATAGACATTCATGCCTAATTCTTGGGTTATGCCTAAGTCTTTCATCGAAATCTTATTTTAATGAAATTCTTAACGTGTGTCAATACAAGATACATCATTTCCAATTAACAATATGTCCTCTACATAATGTATTAGAAATATGTCTCAGCGCTCCCACTTAATTTCTTGCAAATGCAAGCATCTTCATCATCTTCGAAGATTCCAACTCCGCGATGCTCACTTCAACCATTGAAGTTTTGCATACTCTTTTAGCATCCTTTGAATTAACAAAACCCTTTGGATCGTGTCATGTACACGTCCTAGGTAACCATTCTATTAGAAGAACTTGTTTTGTTTGTTCAACTACCATATACCAAAATATATGTAGTGGTTGCTACATTAATCCGTCCAGACTGAATATCGCTATGAAAGATCAAATCTTATCATAGTCAATTCCTTGAACATTGTCGTAAACTTTTTCCGACATGTTGACTATTTCATAGATTTGAAACATCCATGTCTATTTCTTTATAGATCCAAACATGACCGATAGGCTTCACGCCTTTCCGGAGGGTCTTCTAAGTTTAGAAACTTGATTTCTCGTGTATGGATACTATCACGGATTCCATGACTTCTAGTCATTTTATGGAGTCAGGGCCCATCATCGCTTCTTTGCATGTAGTCGGTTCATCATTGTCAAAACAATAACGACTTGCTTATCAAATCTTACTATTTGATTCTTACCGACCCACATGGTTCTATAGGAACTCTAATCTCCGAGATCACACCTTTTGTAATCACGAGAGCCATGAGCATTGTGGCCGCCACTGGGACACTTTTCGGCGTTGCGCTACTTAGCACATATAGCTAAGGTTCAACAACCTTATCAAAGTTCTATTGTCCTCCCACTTAACTTTTCACGAAAAATTCCTTCTCAAGAAACTTGACGTTCCAAGTAACAAACTCTTTTGTCCTCAGTGTTATGGAGAAATTCCCAACAAATTCTTTGGGATAACCTACAAAGACGTGCTTATCCGACTTTGGTTGTAAACATTTTACTTATGCATAACATACCAAAATTTAAGAAAAGACAATTCAGGTTTTATCCCAAACCATGACTTATATGGTGTCATTTCAACGGATCACGATGGAGCTCTTTTCAGTGTAAAAGCGGTAGTCACTAAAGCTTTAATCTTTAATATATAATGGCAGTTTTATAAATGACACCCTTGATCTTACCATCTCAAACATGGTTTGATTTCATCTCTCGAATATGCCATACTCCTATGGTTTATCGGGAAATACAAATCATGGAACAATTCCTCAAGTCTTAGGTGTTTTTGCTAAACATGTAACTCAAATATCTTCCTTTATGATCGAATCATAAACTCTTTATTTTCTTGTTACAATGATTTTCAACTTCATCTTGAAAGTCTTTGAACAACTTTCAAATGTTCCATACTTCCTCCTTATTAAGTAAATATATAGATATATTCACTCAAATTCTCGGAGAAAGCATATGAAGCAAAAAGATCCATCGCATATGGCTACACATAATGGACTATGCACATCAGCATGCTCAATTTCCAATAAGCTAGTCATCCGTTCCTCTCTGGCCCATGGACGGAGTTTCAATTATCTCGAGGAAAGTCTCACATGCGTCAATTGATCAAAATCAAAAGACTCCAAAATTCCATCAACATGGAGTTTCTTCATGTTTTCTTTCAAATATAATTTAAACAACGATGTCACTTCATAAGTGATCTTTCAATCATTTGTCTTGCGACATTTTAGCAATAGTGTTTATGGATGTGATTTCTCCCACTAGACTTGTAAAAGTTCATCCATCCTTTATGGAATACGGTAATTATTTGAACAACCATTGTTCTCGTAATACCGGAACAAAATAACAATTATTAAAACAAATCTTGAAGGCTAGCTTTGATGTTAACGAGCAACACAACAACCCTTTGTTTGTTTTCGATGAACATCATCACATTTTCTCTTGCTAGTTACTTAGGCCATTGCAGTTCATAAATTGTGTTGTCCTGTATGACACCTCATACCAACCAATTCGGTATCCAATACCGGAGAACCACATTGTTTAACAAGCAAGGAATACAACCATAACATGTATATCTTCTATATGCCTAAGTTGGACATCTCCAACCTTTTATTTTCTGCCAAATATTTTATAGATTCTCTTTCAGCAATTCCTTTTATTTTAAAAGAATCTATCAACATCAATAGTGGTGTCATCAGCATGACACATGGTACAAAGCGTATATAGTCAACTACTAATACCTTTGGACTTGCACTTTGAGGTGGATCACCATCATCAAATGTTTGGTGTTCTTTCAAAATTCCATTCTTTAGTAATCTTTTAGTGTAGTAAACATTTTACTTACATCTTCTATTCATCCTTATCATGACAACTTTCATGATCAAGCTGCTATAGCTTATAAAGGTGAATTGCGAGTACAATGTTTCTTTTTCGAAACCTTTTGGAGGATTAGGACGACTAGCGTCTCCACCCTTCACAAATTCTCATCAAATATGAGGACGTATACTCTATCATGTTGTAACCAACACATTGTTTTAGATATCGCAATACCTTTCACATATGATGGTTTCTGAAACATTGCTTTCAGCTCTTAGATAAACTTGATATTAAAAACAATCTTTTGAGTATCAAGAATTATGGAGGCAAACATGATACATTAGATATTAACACTGGAATTGTTACTCTTGATTCAATACTATTTATTAAACTTCATGGAGTAAATGGAGTTTGCTGAAAGTTTGCAATAGGACTTATAAATTTTAAATTGACACTCAAAACAATACGATACCAGTTCGTAAAGCAAATATCCAGAATTTCTATAGTTCCACTATCTCAACTATAACTAAGCGTAAGGTGGTGAACGGATGCCAATGACTACAACAAACTATGCAAATTCACTTTGATTGTGTTTATGATAAACTGAGTTTGACTAATCCAAATTACAAATAAACTCCCACTCAAAACAACATCCCTCGAGTTGTTTTAGTGATTACATGAACCAAATCCACTACACCAAGTCCGATCATCACGTGAGATGATGTAGCTTTAAAGGCGAACAATCAAAATGTTCATCATATCATCCATATGACTCATGCTTTACCTTTCGGTATTCCGTGTTCCGAGACCATGTCTGTACATGCTAGGCTCGTCAAGGTTAACCTTAGTTTCTGCATGTGCAAATCTGGCTTGCACCCGTTGTATGCACACGTAGAGTCTATCACACCCGATCATCACGAGATGCTTCGAAACGACGAGTCTTAGCAACGGTGCCAACTAAGGACGAACACTTTATTACTTGATATTTAGTGAGAGGGATCATCTTATAATGCTACCGTCGCGATCTAAGCAATACAAGATGCATAAAGGATTAACATCACAGGCAATTCATAATAAGTGTGATATGATATGGCCCTATCTTCTTGCGCCTTTGATCTCCATCTCCAAAGCAAGAACATGATCTCCATCATCACCAGCATTGCGTCAAGGTCAGTGGCGCCGCTTCATGGTTGTCCATCATCACTAGCAACTATTACAACTACTTGGAACAAAGCTACTACAAGATGAATAGACACGCAGGTCTTAACAGAATTAAAGACAACCATTAGGCTCCTGCCGGTTGTCATATTACAACAAGGATCATTGCATACATGAAATATAATCATAATCACATGATGGCCATATCACATCACAAAACCCCTGCAAAAACAAGTTAGACGCCTCTAATTTTCTTTGCATGTTTTACGTGGTTTGGGGCTTTCGCATAAGACCGATCTTACCTACGAACACGGACCACAACGTTGATACAAGTGTTGTCAAGATGCTCATTGTAAATTGAATCTTAACTATGGTGGGAGAGACAGACACCCGCAAAGCCACTTGTGCAAAGCAAGTTGCACGTCAAGCGTGGAGCAAGTCTCATGTGCGATGACATGTAATGTTAGCCCGAGCCGCTTCATCCCACCATGCCGCAAGATGCAAAGTACACGCTAAGACACCAACAACAAAAGCATCAACGCCCACAAAAACATTGTGTTCTACTCGTGCAACAGATCTACGCATAAATACGGCTCTGATACCACTGATGGGTTCGTAGCATGGAAAACAAAAAATTTCTACCGCAAGAACGAACAAAACCCAGATCTAATCTAGATAAAAGCCAAGATCTAATCTATTAGACATGAGCAACAAGATAGATAGGAACTAACCCTCGTAGATCCGAAAGCGTTAACGAGATTAGATCTCGTGGTTGATGTAGTCGATCACTTGCCGATCTCAAGATCGTGTGGACGATCCTTCTGGCGTCGCGTTCCAGCAGCGCTTCCGCAGTCGGTCAAGTGGACGATCCTTCCGGCGCCGCGATTCGGCAGCGCTTCCGCAGTCGGTCACACGTGCGGAGTCGAAGCAGACCTTCCTCTCCCTGTTCCAGCGAGCAGCGGAGGTAGTAGATCTTCTCCACGGAATCCCAGTAGCACGACGGCGTGGTGGTGGTGGTGGAGTAGAGAATTCTGCAGGGCTTCGCCTATGCCTGTGCAGAAGAAAGGTGGAGGAGAGAGGTGGCAGAGATTGGGTGTTATGGGAGAGGGCCAAGAGGGGGCGCCCCTGCCCTTCTATTTAAGGGGGGTGAGACGCCATGGGAGGGGGAGTCCTTGTAGGACTCCCCTTCCTCTAGGCCGGCGGATTGGGGAGTGGGGGGAGGAGTCCTCCTCCCCCACGACTCCTAGTCTTGACCCACCAGGACTCCTTGATCCCTTCCTTGGTTTTCAAGCAAACTCCAAGAAACCTTCCAGAACCTTCCGGAACATTCCGAAACCTTCTAGAACCCTCATACAAATACTCCGGAACATTTCCTAACTCAGAAAATGATCCCCAATATATGAATCTTATTCTCCGGACCATTCCGGATCTCCTCGTGATGTCCCGGATCCATTCCGAGACTCCAAACAACATTCGGTCTCCAACGCACATTCCATATCTACTTAAAACAACTTCGAACCTTAAGTGTGTCACCCTACGGTTCGTGAATATGTAGACATGATAGAGACACATCTCCTATCAATAACCATCAGCGGGACCTGGAGATCCATAATGGCTCCCACATACTCAACGATGACTTCGTGATCGATTGAACCACTTACATACGAAACCAATTCCCTTTGTCTCGCGATACTATACTTATCCGAGGTTTGATCGTCGGTATCTCCATACCTAGTTCTACCTCGTTACTGATAAGTACTCTTTACTCGTTCCGTGATATGTCATCCCTTGTGACCCAGTCACATGCTTGCAAGCTAACTAGATGACATTCCACCGAGAGGGCCTAGAGCATATCTATCCGTCATATGGATGGACAAATCCCAATCTTGGTCCATGCGCTTCAACACATACTTTCAGAATACCCAATGACACCTTTATGACCACCCAGTTACGAAGCGGTGTTTGATGTCATCAAAGTACCCATCCGGTGATGGTGATTAACACAACCTCATGGTCGAAGGATTAGGTTACTATGCATTTAAAAGCTTACAGCAATACGAACTTAATGACTTGACCTAATGCTACGCTTACTATGGGTGTGTGTCCATCATATCATTCTCCTAATGATATAACCTTGTTATTAATCACATCCTTATGTCCATGATCAGGAAACCATGATCATCAATCAATCAACAAGCTAGTTCAACAAGAGGCTTACTAGGGACTCTTACATGTTTACAAAACACACATGTATTAGTGTTTCCTAATAATACAATTATAGCATGAGATGTAAACATTTATCATAAACATAAAGATATAATAATAACCACTTTATTATTGCCTCTTGGGCATATCTCCAACAGCAATCTGGCGAGAGTTGTGGAAACTAGGGTTGCGTGTGTCCTCTTCGCCACCCCCTCCTAGCCTTTATATAGATAGTCTAGGTCTCGGGTAGCAGGTCGAGTCGGTAATTAGGGTTTTTCCCTTCAAACTTTCTATCTTTAGCTTCTTCTTGTCTCTCAAGCAATCGAGAGTCCGCAGGTTACTCGAGTCCTTTCGTCTGGGCCTTGGCGACACCGTGGGCCTGTACGTATTTAGACCGTATATACCAAGCTCGAGTGCCTATAGGGTATACCCATGTCAGTAGCCCCCGAGTATCTAGTGGAATCGCAGATTTGACTGGGTACTTTTTGAAGTTTTCGAGTGCCTGAATGAGTACATTTTTCGACTGCTTTCATTTATGTCATAGGGATTTGTTTATATACGTGCCTGATGTAGCCGAAGTATCGGTATCAGTTAACCACCTTAGGGTGAAAAAACGCAATCTACTCGAACTCGAGTCCCCGGACTCGAATCCGGAAAAGTGCTGGCGTAATTCGACTCAGGCCACGGAGGTCTTACAGGAGTCGAATTCCAGTTATATGGGTGTGAGCACTTGACGCGTCCGTCAAGGCATGTTCGTCGTGCCTGTAGGCACGGATATGTTTCTGGTAGTGCGTAGTTAAATGCGTTGCCAGGCCTTTATTCAGGTCTTACCTTCACGCTGTAAGCGCGGTATCTGAATTTTATCATCGCGGAGATGATTCGGGCAACCCATGAGACATAATCTCTTTGTAGGGAAAATTATGAGGCGGTGTTGCCATGATCTGCGAGTGCTGATGTAATCAACGCACAGCTTTCGTGCAAATAATCATAGGGTGCGCGACCAGCGCTCCCTATGGGAGTAGCCCCCGAGTGCCTGGTTGAGTCAAAGACTCAGGCAGGGACTAAAGAAATTTTGCGACTGCTATCATTTTTGTTTGTTTGAGTCAAAAACTTGGGTTGCGACTGCTGTCGTCTTTTGCTTGCTTGTTTCAGTCGAAATTGTTTCCAGCGCTCCCTATGGGAGTAACCCACGTCCATAGTCGAATCGTTTTTCGAGTGGTTGGGTTTGATTGTGATTGCCTGTATCCCTGCCATAAGAAAAGAAAATCATAGGGTGCGCGGCCAGCGCTCCCTATGGGAGTAGCCCCCAAGTGCTTGGTGGAGTCGAAGACTCTAGCAAGGACTAAAGTAGTCGTAGTTTTCCGCTGCGTAGCTGTTGATGACGTCAGTGCTGATGCTTTCATGACCTCAGTTGCCCGCGTGAGCGGTTTTGACGGGATTTGACGAGCGGTGGGTCCCACTTTCTGACTTTGACTTGACTGGGCGTGCGTAATCTTATGATTAACTGTGCCTCCTTGATTTCTGCGCGTAATGGGAGCAGTGGAGGGATGGTTCGCGCTTCCTGTACTCCACGTGTCGAGCGCGATGCGTGCCACACGTCCAGTAGGGTTTTTGTGAGCCGTTGGATTGCATCTCCTAAGGGTTAAGTAGCGATGCTACGGCGGTAATTTTCCATCTGCGTCCTTTTCTTCCTCGCTGCCATCGCCATTGCTGCTGCTCCTCTGCTTTTGTCCTGCGCTCATCTCCTCCTCAGCTCTGGACCATCTCCGCTCGTTTCCAAGTTATTTCCTGCGTTCTCATCGCCGCCGCGCAATGGGAAAGAAGAAAGGAGGCGTTGCCACTGAATCTTCCGCCACCGCTGCTGCGGCGAAGAAGAAGGGTGGCCCTGCTACTGCGGGCACCAGTGCCGCCGCCGGCGGAAAAAAGAAGGTCGCGGGCACCCGCATGACCAATGGAGCGTGGCGCCCCTCTATCGTCAAGGCGTCCGATCTCCATCTTCTTTGCCAAGACGGAGTTATTTCTGCAGCAGTCGCCGACGCGCGCGTCCCTAGCGGTGAGACCATTCCTATGCCTCCTGCTGGTTTTCGAGTGATGTTTCTTGCTTTCATCATTCGCGGCCTTTCTTTGCCTCTCCACCCCTTTCTTAGGGGTGTCCTCTGTTTCTATGGGCTCCAGCTCCATCAGCTGTCCCCAAACTCGATTCTTCACATCTCTTGTTTTATCACCCTTTGCGAGTGCTGGCTTGGAATCGAGCCGCACTTTGGCCTTTTCAAACGTTTATTCAAGCTAAAGCGTCAGTCCGCATCTGGCTCTTTAGTTTATGACGTAGGTGGTTGTGGAATCCATGTCGACCCATCCGCCACCTACTTCGACATCAAGCTCGCCAAGTCCGTCCAGGGATGGAGGGACAGATGGTTTTATGTTCACGACCAAAAGTCCAAGGACGAGCATTTTGGACTCGCGCCTTTCGATCCCGCGAGTCCCTGCAAGAAGATGCGTTCTTGGAAGAACGTGATCGTGCCCTCTGAACTCGCGGAGACAGACGTGCTATATCAACGTGTCTGCGACCTTGAGAGTCGCATAGGCGCAGAGGAGGGAGGCTGCGCCCTTGTCAGGACTTGGCTGCGTCGTTGTGTCCAGCCTCTCCAAGCTAGAGTCCATCCCATGTTTCAATGGGGTGGTGCTGATGATGCCACTCGCGTGTCTGCCGATGGCATGTCCGCGAGTGAGGTAGATAAGAGGGTGCGAATGGTTACGAAGTACACCTTCAAGGATGTGCTTCCGAATGAGCCCGTCGTTCCTCCTTTTGATGCTTCGAATCCTCCTCCTGAGGTACAGTTGTGCTACGAAGTAGCTTATTTTCGTGATTGCTTTTTCTGTTGCTTACTCGGTCCTTTTGCTCATCTTTGCTGTTTGTATGCAGGATTGGGCGGTGTCGCCTTGCATGCCTCCTCTCCCTGAGGGTATTATTCCTCGCGAAGCTTTGGAAGAGGATGAGTCTGAGTCGACTGTCCCTTCTGATGTGGAAGAGGAAGCCCCCGAGTCTGGGAGCCCGGATACTCGCAAGCGTTCGCGCAGCGAGGATTCCGACGCGTCAACTCCTTCAACTCCAGAAGGCACGGCTGTTGGCGCGGAGTCCCCAATTCCAGCTGTTCCTATGAGGGCTGTGGCACCGTCGACCCACAAGAAGACGCGACTGCCCAAGGAGTCTTCGTCGGAGTCGGCGGAGGCCACATTTGATCTTGACAAGTTTGACTGGTATGTAAGCGAGTTTATTCATTCTTTTCTATTTTCGTCTTGCTGGCTTCGCCCTGGAGTTTGCTTTTTCTCAATGCGAATTTCGTCTTGTAGTCAGGAGTCGTCGTCATCTTCTAGAGACGTCGAGTTTTTGAAGGAATCGGGAGTCGCGACCTCAAGGGCCAAGGTAGAGGTCAAGCGCACTCCTTCTCCTCTGGCGGCGGCCCACTCCGGGCATAATTCTTCGATCTCTCCTCACGGAGGGGAGCATCGAATAGTTGCTCGGATGACGGCTCAGCAGACTTCTTCGGAGTCGTTAGAGGGCCATGTGAGTATATTTTTTCCTTCTCTTGTAATTTTGCAGTCAACGCCTTCTGTTGTCTTCTCTGATTCCTTGTTTGGTGCAACAACTCCTTGTAAAGGAGGCTGCGCAAGTGGCGGAGCAGGTGATGGAAATGGGTCGTCAGCATGCGATGCTGGAGACGCGTCACCGTGTGGTCGAAAGTGAGTGTTCCACGCTTGTACTTTTCATCTTCTCTCTGTTTTGGTATATTCGACTGATAGCCGATTATTGACTGCCACGTAGCTAAGCATAACGCTTTACTTCGCAATGTCGCAACATTGGAGAAGACATTGGCTGCAGCTGTGAAGGGGCACGATGAGGCAATCACGGCTCGTGATGATGCCCAGAAGCGCGAAGAGGATCTGCGCGCCTCCTTTGTGGCTAGGGAAAAGCTGTTTGGGGAGCAACTGCTCTCAGTCGCCAAGGCCCTATCAGGTACCTTTACTGGTGGATATTTTATTGTTGCTCTTTTCTGCTTCTAGATTTTTGCCGATGGCACTAGAGATTTGATCCATGTTTTTTGGTGTGGATGCTGGCGACTTGAGTTTTGATCCGCAGGCCCTTCGTCGTGATGACGTTCTGGCCGGCACGGTGTCCGCGGTCGAAGACCGAAGCGCCGCCGTCCAGGATACATTATCCAAGGCCAAGGTCGCCCTTAGTCGCCTCCAGGAGGAGTTGATGCCAAAGGCGGAGCAGGTCGATACTATGGGCGAGCTGGTGGAGTCACTCGCCGGGGCGTGCCTTCTTCTTACAAGAACTCCCTCCGGGCGGCTGGTGCAACGATGTCACTCGCCATGGTGCAAGCCCACGGAGTCGAGATAGATCCCTCTGCGGTGTCGAAGACAATGCCTGTTGGCGCAGATGGTTAGCAGGTAGTCTTCGCTCCCTTTGCGACTGCCTGTGCCAAATATGGCCATTCCTTGATTAATACCGTTGCCAAGTATTCGGAGGAGCTCCAGCGTGCTAAGAAGGCGGCAAAATCTTCGGCCTCAGGGGCAGGCGGAAAGTCAGTGGCGTCTGATACTACCACGGACTTGATGAAGCCCCCGAAGGCGTCGAAGTCGAAGAAGCCAGTTGCTCCTTAGTTAGCTTTTGTAATAGATGATGAATTGTACTTTTGGTCTAAGAACATGCCTGCTGGCGAGTGTGCTTGTGAATATTTATGCTTATCCTGAATGCACATGTTCTCCTTGTCATTGTGTTAATTTGGTCGCCTTATTTGCTTTTGTCTTGAGTTGTGGTAGGGCACATCGAGTGGTCCCGTAGGGGGGAACCAGGACTCACCATCTCTTGATGAGACAGTGGCACCGCCGCGCTCCAGGGTAGAGGAGCTGTCCTTGCTGACGCGACTTCGTGACCGCGTGAAGCAGCTGGAGCGTGAGTTACCCCTGATCCGCGGTAACGCAGATGTGTGGAAGTCAAAGGCGGAAAAAGCCGCCGCCCGCGAGCAATATCTGCTTGGCGAGGTGACGCAGCTGGGCGACCAGTTTAAGTGTTAGTTTGCTCGTCCTCATTTTTTCCTTTGCAGTTAGTCGCAGAGGTACGTTGTACTCATGCTGTTGGTGATGCTTCGTGTATTTGTTAGCGCACGCCATCCGCAGGAGGAGAGGGATAGGATTGCCATCCGCCTTCATGGTCTCACCCAGGAGCAACTTCAAGAGAGTGGATACTTCTAGGTGGATCATGATCGTGCGACTGCATTGGCGACCCTGCAGGATCACGCTTCGCGAGTACTGCTCTTCCTGAAGAAGTCGCAGTCATGTTTGAAGAATATCTACCGGGCGATGTTCCCATTGGATGACACTCCATCAAGCCTGTTGGCTCTCCTGGCCAAATTTCAAGATATGTCCGCGGTTCGCGAGTGCGTGAGGCAGCAGTTGGTGGCTGGTGCCAAGGCTGCCCTCTCGATGGTGCGATTGCACATGCCTGATGTGGATGTCGCCGTCGTAGCTTCCGGTCTCCCAGTGCCGCCAGCCGGATCTGCTTGGAATATGGTGCCGCACTATCAAGCGGTGGACCGTCCAGCAGAGGAGATTGTCGACTTCTTCGAGGAGCAAACCAATGTTCTTCTGTTGCAGCAGTAACCAGACTTGTATCCTGCACATAAGTGTATTTGTGTTGTAAAGTTCATATATATATTTGTATGTAATTTATTGTTGAACGTGTACAAATAGCTTTTGTAAGCGTAAGGTGTTGCACTATGCGAGTCCTTTTCGTTAGCCTGGCCATCCCTTTTATCAACCTGCCAGGTGCGTTGCAGCTGGGTTGAGTTTGCGTTAAGGGGTTCAATTGATGTGCCATCTACTCAGGATGTCGCGTTTATTAGTTCGAAGAACAAATGTGTGTAGGGTGGCGTAGCCCCCGAGTACAATAGTAACAGAAGTGAAAAGAAAAAAAACAGAGTTTTGGGGCACTTAGCTTTTATTTATTTGGAGAACAGTACGAGGTACAATGTGTGGCTAAGTAGCCTTGGCTGGGTAGCCTTATTTGCGATGTAAAAGTAAAAATAGCTAGGGGTAGAAGCGTCGCAGTTGTGCGACGTTCCAAGGGTTGGAGTATGCGACTCCTGTTTCTAGGTCTTAAAGGCGATAGGCGCCACCTGGGATTACTTCTGTAACCAAGTATGGTCCTTCCCAGGAGGACTCGAGCTTGAGATGCCCCTGCTGCTTCAGTCGCAGGACCAGGTCACCTTCGACGAAGGATCTGGGGCGAAGCCTTCTACTGTGGTAGTTGCGCAGATTCTGCTGGTAGATCGTGGATCTTTCTGCGGAGATTTCTCTCGCCTCATCGAGGAGGTCGATGGAGTCTTCGAGTGCAAGAGATGACTCTTGTTCGCTGTAATCGACTATGCGCGGCGCCTTGTACCTTACTTCAGCGGGTAGTACCGCTTCTGCCCCGTGCACCATAAAGAATGGCGTGTAGCCTGTGGCGCTGTTTGGAGTTGTACGTAGGCTCCAGAGTACGGATTGGAGCTCATCTGGCCAGCAACCCGCAGCTTGTTCGAGTGGTCGAAGGAGTCGCTTCTTGATACCGCTGCAGACGAGCCCGTTTGCTTTTTCCACCTGACCGTTGGTCTGTGGATGCGCGACTAAGGCACAACTGATGTTGATCCCCAGGTTTTCGTAGAATTCTTGGAACTCCTTGGATGTGAAGTTCGTCCCGTTGTCAGTGATGATGCTGTGTGGCACGCCGAAGCGGTAGATGATGGACTCGAAGAACTTGACTGCGCTGTGCCCTGATTGCTTGGTTATTGGCATGGCCTCGATCCACTTGGTGAATTTGTCGACTGCGACCAAGAGGTAGACGTATCCTCCTTGCGAGGACCTTGGGAGTTTGCCAACCATGTCGAGACCCCACTGGGCGAAGGGCCAGGCCAATGGAATAGGCCGTAGTTCTGCGCCTGGTGCGTGTGGCTTGTCGGCGAATCGTTGGCAAGCGTTGCATTTTTGGACTATGTCCTTGGCATCACGCATGGCCGTGGGCTGGTAAAATCCAGCTTGTAAAGCTTTGGTAACGAGGGCGCGACTGCCGGCGTGGTGTCCGCAAGTCCCCTCATGTATGTCGAGGAGGACTGCTCTTCCATCGGCCAGGGAGACGCATCGTTGTAACACGCCTGTGATGCTGCGTTTATACAGTTCGCCGTTGATAACGGCGAATGCCTTAGAGCGTCGCGCGATGTGCCGTGCGTCTGTCGGGTCGTCCGGTAGGCGCATGCTGAGGAGATATGTAATGTACGGCTGCGTCCAGGATTGTTCGATCATCATGACGCTCATTGGCCCTTCGAGTCCTGTGTCTGGCTCCAAGTTTTCGAGTGCCATTGGCTCATTGGGTGGCGTAACCCCCAAGTCTGTTGCTACGCTTGTTTTCTTCTCTGTGGCCTTTGGCTTGATGGAGCATTCGCAGATGCGCTCGAGAAATACCCCAGGTGGTATGGGCACGCAGGTAGAGCCTATGTTGGCGAGTGCGTCCGCCTCCTCGTTGCTTTCATGACCTACATGTCGCAACTCGCAACCATCAAAGTCTCCCTCGAGTGTATCGTAGAGGTCGCGATATGCAATCATGTTGTCATTGAGTGCGTCGCACTCGTGCATTGTTTGGTTGACGACTAGCTTGGAGTCGCCATATATGATGAGCCTCTTTGCACCGCAGGCTTTTGCCATCCTCATCCCGTGCAACAGGGCCTCGTATTCAGCCTCGTTGTTTGAGGTTGTGAACTGCATTCACGGGATGTATTTCAGCTTGTCTCCTTGAGGTGACGTCAATATGACACCTGCTCCTGCTCCGTCTTTCCGCTTGGATCCATCGAAGTGCATTGTCCAGAGGTAGGACATATCTGGCTTGTCCGGGAGTTGGTTTTCCATCGAATGCACGAGAAAGTTAGGGAGAACTTGCGACTTGATTGCGTCGTGCTTTTCGTATGTGATGTCTCGTGGAGACAGTTCGATTCCCCAAAGCGCGACTCGTCCCGTGGCGTCGGGCTTATTGAGGATATTTCCCAATGGGGCATCGCTGACTACCACGATTGGGTGTTCCTGGAAGTAATGGCGCAGTCGCGGGTGGTCATGAAGACACCGTACGCCAGCTTCTGGTAGTGCGGGTACCGCTGTTTTGTTGGCGTGAGGACCTCGCTGAGGTAGTATACTGGGCGTTGTACGCCATGGACCTTGTTTTCCTCAGCCCGCTCGACGACGAGCACTGTACTAACCACTTGGTTGGTAGCGGAGATGTATAGCAGTAGTGGCTCCCTTTCTCGTGTTGTCACCAGTACTGGCGAGGTGGATAACAGGCGCTTGAGATCTTCGAATGCTTCTTGCGCTTCCTTGGTCCACTCGAATTTTTCAGCTTTGCGGAGGAGCTGATAGAAGGGCAGTGCCTTTTCCCCCATTCGACTGATAAATCGACTGAGGGCCGCTATTCGTCCGGCTAGTTGCTGGACGCCTCTTATGTTCTTTGGCTTCTCCATGGCCAGTATGGCCTTTATCTTTTTCGGGTTTGCCTCAATCCCTCTCGCGGAGATGAGATACCTGAGCAGCTGCCTAGATGGTACGCCAAAGGCGCATTTGTCCGGATTGAGCTTAGTCCGGTAACGATCGAGGTTGGCGAATGTTTCGCGCAACTCGTCGATTAGAGAGGCTTCCTCCTTGGTTTTGATTACTATGTCGTTGACATAGACTTGGATGTTGCGACCCAATTGCTCCTTGAGGCAAGCCTGCATGCACCGCTGGTAGGTGGCTCCCGCGTTTTTTAGCCCGAAGGGCATTGTGTTGTAGCAGAACGCACCGAAGGGCATTGTAAACGCGGTCTTCTCCTGGTCTTCCTTCTTCATTCGAATTTGGTTATAGCCTGAGTAGGCATCGAGGAAGCAGAGGCGCTCGCATCCAGCGGTGGAGTCGATGATTTGATCGATCCGTGGTAGCGGGAAGTGATCTTTTGGGCAGTGCTTGTTTAAAGAAGTGAAGTCCACGCACATCCCTAGGATATCCGTGTCCTTTTTTGGCACCAGCACCGTATTGGCGAGCCAAGTGCTTTCCTTGATCTCGCGTATGAATTTGGCCTCGAGGAGTCTGTTGATCTCCATGCCAACTGCCTGCGCTCGTGGCTCAGACAGTCGCCTGATTGTTTGCTTGACTGGCCTTGCGTCGGGGTTTACGTTGAGTGCGTGCTCGGTGAATTCCCTTGGAACTCCTGGCATGTCCGCAGGACACCAGGCAAAAATTTCCCAGTGCTCACGGAGGAATTCGACGAGCGCGAGTTCCTATGCGGGACTCAAGTTGTTGGCGATGAGGGCCATTTTGGCAGGATCTGTCAGATGGACCTGCACCTTCTTTGTGTGCACAGATGAGTCGAAGGAGAGATCAGGTGAGCTTGGCCTGCTCGGGGGAGGCAGGCCATTGTCTGTCGTTTCCTTCAATCGCGCGAGCTCCTCCTGCATGCCTAAGGACTGGGAGATTCTGTTGAATTCCCTGTCGCAACTGTCAGATCGCTCAAAGCTTCCATTGATTGTGATGACGCCGTTGGGACCTGGCATTTTCATCTGCAGGTAGGCGTAGTGGGGTACCGCCATGAACCTAGCGAACACGACGCGTCCGAGGATGCAGTGGTATTGTGAGGGCCAGTCGACGACCTAAAAATCGATGCGCTCGCGCCGGAAGTTCCTTGGCGTGCCGAATATGACGTCGAGGTTGATTTTGCCCAGGGGGTATACGCCTTTCCCTGGGATGATGCCGTGGAACGTTGTGTCCGATACCTCCAAGCAAGTTAGAGGGATCCTCATTGCTCGCAAGGTACTCGCGGATATGAGGTTGATGCCGCTTCCGCCATCCATGAAGACGCGACTCATGTCGAAGCCTCCAATTTGCGCCTTGAGTACGAGGGGGCAATGGCCTGGGCGAGGTACTTGAGGCGGGTGGTCTCGTTTATCGAAGGTGATGCACGACTCACTGCCACTGAGGTACTCAGTGGTGGATGGTGGTGAGTGCGTGGCCAAGTTGACTTGGCGAGTGATGGCTTTCTGCACCCTGTTGGAGGGGCGCCCCTTTTGGATCATCATGGTACCCATGGCCCGTGGGTACAGTTCTCCTCCGTGGTGTTAGTCCGGTGCAGCTCCGTTCGGTGGTGGCCCTGGTGGAGGTGGCGGTGCGCCATGTGCCACGGCGCCTGGAGCGGCCCTGTAGCCTCTTTCGACTGTGTTGCGGTTGATCCGAACCAATCCCTCGTGTAGTTTGAGGAACTCGCGGCAGTCCTTGAGGAGGTGGCTGGACTTTCTCTTGCTGTCATGCTTGTCGATGTAGAAGTGTACCATGCATGGTCCGGGTAGTTTTTCCTCGATGGAGGTCGCGGGTGCCTCGTCGCGAGTGCGGCGTTGCCATACTTGCATGGTTTTCCCAGAGTCGCGGTATCCACTGCTGCGGTATCCGCTGTTGCGGTTGTCGTCGCGTCTATCGGCGTAGCCGGCTGTGACCATGTTGACGTCGTCACGATCGTCGTAGATGCGCATGCGGCGTTTGCCTCGGCGGTCGCGTCTGCATTCGAGTTCTACCTCCTCGTCGGAGTGAGCGCGGTTCTTTACCAAATCTTCTCCATCAGCCCACCGATTCGTGATCTCCATCAGGTGGTCGATGGTCTGGGGCTTTGAGCGGCCCAGCTCCTCCCTGAGCTCTAGACGACGGACGCCACCGTTGAATGCATCAATCGCGCGGTCTTCCGAGATGTTTTCCGCGGAGTTCTTGATGATGGAACACCTTCATATGTATGAGCGCAGCGATTCGCCAGATCTTTGCTGGCAGCATCTCAGTTCTTCGATTGATGCGGGCCGTTTGTACGTGCCTTTAAAGTTGCGCACGAAGCTGTAAACCAGCTCATCCCAACTGCGAATGGATCCGCGTGGGAGGCTATTGAGCCATGCTCGGGCGGCGCCCTGCAGTTGTAGCTGCAAGCATTTCATGGCAGTACTTCGACTGCCTCCGTGGAGCCTAACGGAGGAGATGTGATCCTCTAGCCAGATTTTAGGGTCCTGTAGACCGTCGAACTTTGGATTTTCTGACGGAAGTTTAAACCCCTTAGGCATTCGCTTCTGCCTAATGGATCTGCTGAAGCATCTAGCGCTGCAGAGTTCCCCGTCTTCCTCTTCGGAGTCAGTCGACCGAGCACGTCGTGCTCTTGACTTGTCGATCTTGCGTTGTGTGAGGTCGTTGCGCGCATCGTAGTCGCGATCGTGTCGCCGTGAATGACGGCGTCGAGACAGGTTGAAAAAGCCGCAACATCAGCACTCCCGATTCCCACAGACGGCGCCAATTGACGAGGGTTTAACTCATCAATGCCCATTGTTATGGACTTGGGTTTTGGAGAAGCAGGGAGTACTGGAGACATCTATCGGCTAGCAAACAAGCACACAGGGGACGAAGGATTTACCCAGGTTCAGGCCTCGTAGAGGTCCCTACTCCTGCTTGTCTGCTCGTGGAATTATTGAAGGAGTCGAAAGTTACAATGGTGCGCAGATGCAATCTGGCGAGAGTTGTGGAAACTAGGGTTGCGTGCGTGTCCTCCTCGCCGCCCCCTCCTAGCCTTTATATAGATAGGCTAGGTCTCGGGTAGCAGGTCGAGTCTGTTACAAGTAAGGGTTCTTCCCTTCAAACTTTCTATCTTTAGCTTCTTCTTGTCTCTCAAGCAATCGAGAGTCTGCAGGTTACTCGAGTCCAATCGTCTGGGCCTTGGCGACACCATGGGCATGTACGTATTTAGACCGTATATACCAAGCTCGAGTACCTGTAGGGTATACCCATGTCAATGGGCAAGGGCTTACATGTTTCTCGTCTCTCCTGTATGAATTTCTAGGGCTTTCCGGTTCATGATTCACATGATGGGGGTTAGGGGAAAAAAGTAGACTACAATGTATTACCTAATTGAATCCTACATGACTAAATTTACACCATAATTCATTTGATTGCATCATTCTTGAAAAGAAGAGTTATTTCCAAGAGGTTGGAGTCAATGAGAAATTACTTACGAGCAGTTTTGCAAACTCCTACAAGTTAGTAGAATCATGCCAATCAAACAACTCTTAGTAGAAGGGTTTTATGTTGCAAGATTTTGAACTACGAGAATGGAAGAAAATGTAGGGTTACAATGTTGAGCTCACATGAAATCTACATGATTACTTGGTTAAAGTTGCTCCCCAAACCCTAAAATAAAGGTCTATAAAGTGGTTTGTGTCAATGACAAGGATCTTTTGAAATTCAGTGCTAAATAATACTTTGGAAAAATCCTAAGGAATTATTCAATCTAAAAGTCAAACAACCAAAGTAGAAAAATGCTAAGAGTCTAAATTAATACTATTGGAATCCTCTGATTCAAAGAGTATTGTGGGGTAAGCCACGGGTTGGCCAGATCTTTCACGGTCTCTAGAGGGGAAGCGAGGGATTCACGAGGAAAAGGAGAGAGGGGATGGATTCAAACTCACGCCACACGAAGAACATAATGAACACACGCAAGATCCAACATGATACATGCATTTGGATCACTCTGGTGTTTACCAGTCCAAAAAAATCCCTAGGATCGATATCAAACAAAGAATTCTCTCTATCCCAATCGAAGAGGAATAAGATCTTCGGTGAGAATCTTGACAACTTTACTAGAGATCACTCAAGTTGAAGGCCTTGTACAACTTGGATGCCAAAGTCCAAGTTCAAAGAGGTTTGTGATAATATCACTCTCTTACAAGGAAGGTTAGACCAAACTAGAAGGATTCCTCTATTGGGGGTTTTCTAGTTCTATTATCAAGTCTAAAGACAAAGGGTGAGCCATAGGGACTATTTATTGTACTTGGGGCGAAGGGGTAAGTAAAGGGAATATTTTAGAACATCAAACCTAGATTTGTGAGCAGATAGACTAACGTCAGCGTTTAAATAGGTGGCACCGGAGCTATTTCCGGATGGGTCAGCTGCTGGGTCGGCACGCCGGACCAGTCACCGGAATCAACTTGGCAGTGTCGGTTCAGTCTAGTTATACCAAAATGGCATTTTGAAGGCGATTTTAGTAAGGCGCTGGTTTGGGGCTTGGTCCACCAGGGCTGGCGCCATTTCACTAGGACATTTCGATGGTAGGGCTAGTTCAGCGGTTCTGGAGCTTGTTTAGCCAGTTTTTTCTCTTCCCCGTATTGGTGTGGCGATGATCCATCTTGGCGCATCTCTTGAGGCTCGTACCGAGGACACATAGGGAAGTATTATGGAGTACTAATCCATCCAAGGTAGAGTCAAAATCACACATTGAGAGAAGTGAGTTCACCTTATTTTGTAGGAGCTTGGCTTGGGAACAGGTCACGGATCCACTTGGGGGACTCAGCAGGGTGGATGTAGATTCATCAGTAGGACAGGCTTCATCAACTCCCCCCTTGGGAAAGATTTATCATCGACTCTTGATCTTCCTCATCTCCATGAAATGGGGTAAGATCCTCCACATTGAATGTGTTACTCACTAGGTACTTTGACGTGGGGATGTCGATGATGTAGGCGTTATTGTTGATTCTCTTGAGGGCCTTGAACGGACCATCACCTCATGGCTTGAGCTTGGAGTCTTGCTTTTTGGAAAAGAGGTCTTTTTGGAGCACACGAAGTCACCTTCTTCAAATACCATTTCCTTCCTATGCTTGTTGAGCCTTACTGCTTGCGAAGAGCTTGTTGCTCAATTGTAGATCTTGTCCCTTCATGGACTGTAATAATCTAGGAAATAATTTTAGAAAAAGGGTAGAAGTGTGAATTATTTAATTACGGTGCATGCATTTTAAAATTTAGGGTTAACTTGAATTTCCAAAATCTTGATTTGAATTTGGCTCTAGCGAGGCAATGTAACCAAATTGTCACTAGGAATTGAACCAAGTTTAGTTGAAGATTTCAAAATATTTAAATGAGTTCAAAACTGAGGTTTGACCAAAGTCAAACTTGAATTCAAATTTCAAACATACAAACATTAGAGTCAATAATAGCGCATGAAAGTTTCGGCTGAATCTGCTATCCACGTCTCCCTGATTCTTTCTGGTCGTGGGATGGACGACGAGGAGGATACGCAACAACATCGCCACGAAGCCCGGTTCTCCCGGGGAAGCGGGCCCTGTGACCCGAGATTCCCTAGCGCGAGCATGTCGTGCGTGCTTTGCTGCCCCGCTTTGCTGGAAGGTGGGCCGCGCGACGTCTCCTGGCCCACACATCAACGATTGTGCACGAATGCGTGCCATGTGGGAGGCATATGGAGGGGAAAGGCGCTCCACACCCACTGGGTAGTGGGGCCCATCGATGGTCGATGTGGCAATGGAAACTCTCGCCTTCCCTTGGTTCTCGCGCGTGAGAGCCTAGCTAGTAGTGGAAACCCTCTCCCTCAGTGGGTTCTCACGGCGAGGTCATGTTGTGGGTCCCATTTGCACGGGAGAACCGCCCTCTTACATGATGATCGTACACGTGGTTCTGGTGGTGCGATCCGAGCTAGCAGCGTGAGGTCGTCGTCATACACGGGTTTTTGCGGCAAAATCATGTTGTGGATCCTGTTGGTCCACCAGAACCGGCCTCTTCGTGTGGACAGTTTGTGCTGGGGCGCGGGAAAGCTTTTCTCACATATGATACACATCCTATGGATTCGGCTATGGTCTATACTGTCATACGCTATGCTTACGAGATAGAGCAGAATCGAGGCGCACAGCTTTATAGCCATGCTATTTTATCGTCTGCCTCGGCCCCTCATTGTTCTCTCATTCTTATCTGGTCGTTTTTGTTTTTTGCGTCCTCTTCTCTTCCTACCGCCTACACCACACCCCTCACTAGAGCTTATTATTACTTCCCGTTCAGTCTTCAAGATAGCTTTCTACTGCACTCTACTGCTCGACCATGCTCACAGGCCCATTCCTTCTCTTCCGGTGGCTTCCGATAGAGAAAGACCTCCAGTTCACCGATCCGTGCCAACTTGAGCTTCCAGCTACTTTCGATGGAGGACGAGTCGTTCGACGTTTTTGTGAAGCACTTTACATTGGCTTCACTTATGTTACTTTCCGCGTCTATGTATTTCTTCCTTTGCAGTTCGGAACCATAACTCACGTTTGTTTTTTTGCATTCTAGCTAGAGTCGTTTGTCTCTTTGATAACACTAGTAGAAAACAGACCTTTGGTCCAGGGGTATTAGCCTCGGTTTTGCTACAAACCGGGACTAATGCCCCGGTCCAACGGCTAGAACTGGCCCCAGGGGGTGGTAGACACTAGCCCCGGTTCAAACGGGACCTTTAGCCCCGGGTCGTATAACAAACCGGGGCTAAAGGGTTTCAGGCAGGCTAGGTCGGGCACCAGACCCTTTAGTCCCGGTTTGTTATACGACCCGGGGCTAAAGGTGGACCTTTAGCCCCGGTTCTAGATACGAACCGGGGCTAAAGGTCTGGCTATATCTTCTTCCCCTGCCCGAGCCACCATTCAAGCTGGTGGCTCTCCTCTCTCTCTCTCTTTCTTGCTTCAAGCTCGAGTTCATGCCCTTTTTTTCCTCAAGATTTGTCTATATTTTGTGGTGCCCCATCTATCCAAAGGTTCTAAAAGGTGAGCAACTTCATCCTTTGAACTCTCATTGCTATATTAGCTCATTTCGTGCTCTATCTTATAGATGGATTTGTGGATTTAGTTTGGTAGTAATTTTTGCAATGATAGGATGAGATCGATGTTTAGATTCTATCTATATCTTGTATTAATGTAAGGAACTCTAAGGTAAATATCACAATATGTGGATTCTATCTATATATATATTGTTTTGGCACATAGTCTTGAAATTTGATTTTTTTTAAGCACACACATGCGTGAGTTCATCATTCTAACTAGCTAGCTGGGCAAAATATCCTTCTTCGTCTACCTGCGTTCAACAAACTGAAAAAATTGTAACAAAGATAGGGTTAATTCATAAAATCTTGATAAGAAGACATCACAATTCACATATTAGGGAGTGCCTCTATGGCGAGCTCCTCGAAGATGTCTGAGGACAGGATCCTAAGACATCTTCGAGAAGCTCTGTCGTAGTGGTGTCCCTGCTCTCCCACACCATCTTTCGGTTTATATCTTCTCTAGCTAAATCAGTATGCTGGTGGAGCTAACTAATTTCACATATTAGAGAGTGCCTCTACAGTGAGCTCCTCGAAGATGTCTGAGGACGAGGTCCTAAAACATCTTCGAGAAGCTCCGCCGTAGTGGTGTCCCTGGTCTCGCACACCATCTTGCAGTTCTTCACAAGAATGCATACCTATTTATAGATTAAGCAGCACAACATAGTGTCGGGCACTGATGACATAATGTAGACACACTCACGCTAGCATAGTGCTGCCACCCACCCAAAATAGTGTCGGCATTTAATTCACTGGCTTAGTGCTGCCCACTGAGGACATAGTGTCGACATGTTGTCTCCACATCTACATTTAGTCCCGGTTGGTGCCTCCAACCGGGACTAAAGGTTCATCATATCTTTAGTCCCAGTTGCTGGTTTTAGATTAGTACTAATTAATTATGATTATGTTTGATGTACTTAATTAATTATATATTGCAGATGAGCCGGCAATGGATGTACGCTGACCGACTCTCTAACGAGTTCATTAAAGGCGTGCATTCTTTTCTTCTTGTGGCCGAGGCAAACAAGGGGAATGGTTTTATGTCTTGTCCATGTGGCGTCTGTCGGAATCATAAAGAATACTCTTCCTCAAGAGTCCTTCACAGCCACCTGTTTCGGTCCGGTTTCATGACCGGCTATAATTGTTGGACCAAGCACGGAGAAAGAGGGATTATGATGGAAGACAACGAAGAAGAAGAGAATGACAATGACTACCCTGGATACGATGGTACTACAATGGAAGACATTGATGAAGAAAAAGATGAAGAACGGGCATCAGATCTGCCCAATGATGATCTTAGTCGGGCCATTGCTGATGCCCAGGAAGAATGCATAACTGAAAGGGAGAGGTTGAAGTTCAAGAAGATGTTAGAGGATCACAAAAAATTGTTGTACCCAAATTGTGAAGATGGGCACAAAAAACTGGGTAGCACACTAGAATTGCTGCAATGGAAGGTAGAGAACGGTGTGACTGTCAAAGGATTTGAAAAGTTGCTGAGAATAATGAAGAAGTTGCTTCCAAAGGATAACGAACTGCCCGCTAGTACCTACGAAGCAAAGAAGGTTGTCTACCCTCTAGGATTAGAGGTGCAGAAGATACATGCATGCATTAATGACTGCATCCTCTACCGCGGCGAGTACGAGAATTTGGATGCATGCCTAGTATGCACTGCATTGCGGTATAAGATAAGACGAGATGACCCTGGTGATGTTGAGGGCGAGCGCCGCATGAAGAGGGTTCCTGCCAAGGTGATGTGATATGCTCCTATAATACCACGGTTGAACGTTTATTCAGGAACAAAGAGCATGCCAAGTTGTTGCGATGGCACATGGAAGACCGTAAGAAAGACGAGATGTTGAGACACCCCGCTGATGGGTCGCAATGGAGAAAAATCGAGAGAGAGTTTCCGGACTTTGCAGGTGATGCGAGGAACTTATGGTTTGGTCTAAGTATATATGGCATGAATCCTTTTGGGGAGCAGAGCTGCAGTCGTAGCACCTGCTTGTGACTCTATGTATCTATAACCTTCCTCCTTGTTTGTGCATGAAGCGGAAGTTTATTATGATGCCAGTGCTCATCCAAGGCCCGAAGCAACCCGGCAACAACATTGATGTGTACCTAAGGCCATTAGTTGAAGAACTCTTGCAGTTGTGGCACGGACAAGGTGTACGTGTGTGGGATGAGAACAAGCAGTAGGAATTTGACCTACCATTTTAGGACAGAAAAACAAGGGATACAATGCATGCACACACTGTTTAAACGATACTGAAAGTATATATTTGGATAAATGTAAGAAGAATGTGTACCCGAGGAATCGTCGTTTTCTTCCGCCCTCGTACATCCTAAGAAAGAAAGGTAAGCATTTCAATGGTGCGGCAGACAGTCGGTGTAAGCCTATCCGCCGTACTGGTGATGATGTATTTGACATGGTGAAGGATTTAAAAGTAATCTTTGGAAAGGGTCCTGGTAGACAATCTGTTCCGAAGGACGATGTCGGACACGCACCTATGTGGAAAAATAAATCTATATTTTAGGAGCTACCCTATTGGAAAGTCCTAGAGGTCCGATCTGCAATTGACGTGATGCACCTGACGAAGAATCTTTGCGTGACGCTGCTAGGCTTCTTGGGCATGTATGGGAAGAGCAAAGATACACCTGAAGCACGGCAGGACCAACAACGTATAAAATACCGAGACGGCATGCATCCAGAGTTGTTTGAAGGTACTACTAGCTACGCTCTTACCAAAGAAGAGAAGGAAATCTTTTTTGAAGTTCTTTACAGTATCAAGGTCCCGTCTGGTTTCTCGTCGAACATAAAGGGAATAATAAATATGCAGAGAAAAAATTTCAAAACCTAGTCTCATGACTGCCACGTCCTTATGACCCAGCTGCTTCCGATTGCATTGAGGGGACTCCTGCCGGAAAATGTTCGAGTACCCATTATGAAGCTATGTGCGTTTCTCAATGCAATTTGTCAGAAGGTAATCAGTCTAGATAGTCTACTAAGGTTACAGAAAGATGTGGTCCAATGTCTTGTTAGCTTCGAGTTGGTGTTCCCACCATCCTTCTTCAATATTATGACTCACCTCCTAGTTCACCTAGTCGATGAGATTAACATTCTTGGTCCTGTATTTCTACGCAATATGTTCCCCTTTGAGAGGTTCATGGTAGTGTTAAAGAAATATGTTCATAACCGTGCTAGGCCAGAAGGAAGCATCTCAAAGGGATATGGAACAGAGGAGGTCATTGAGTTTTGTGTTGACTTTATTCCTGACCTTAAGCCCATCGGTGTTCCTGAATCACGGCATGAGGGTAGAATTAGTGGAAAAGGCACGCTAGGAAAGAAAGCAAGGATATGTATGGACGGAAATTCTCTCACTAAAGCACACTACACAGTTCTGCAAAGTTCCACCTTGGTGGCTCCGTATATCGAGGAACACAAGAATATTGTACACTCCAACAACCCGGGGAAGCCTGGCTCCTGGATTAGAGATGACAATATGAGGACTTTTGGCGGTTGGTTGCAGACACATCTCATGAATGACGTAAATATTGGAGAGCAGTTGTACTTGTTGGCCAGGTCACCATCTTCGACTATATTGACTTTCCAAGGGTACGAGATAAATGGGAATACATTTTACACGATCGCCCAAGATAAAAAGAGCACCAATTAAAATAGTGGTGTCCGATTTGATGCAACAGACGAGAATGGGCAAAAGGATACATATTATGGTTTCATAGAGGAGATATGGGAACTTGACTATGGACCCTTTTTTTAAGGTTCATTTGTTTCGATGCAAATGGGTCAAGCTGACAGGAGGCGGGGTTGAGGTAGACAAGAAATACGGAATGACAACAGTGGATCTCAACAACCTTGCGTATAGAGATGAACCATTTGTCCTAGCCAATGATGTGGCTCAGGTTTTTTATGTGAAGGACATGTCTACCAAACCGAGAAAAAGGAAAGATAAGCAAAAGAATACAGCATCCGATGAGCCAAAGTGCCACACAGTTCTTTCAGGAAAAAGAAACATCGTGGGGGTGGAGGATAAGACAGACATGTCAGACGATTATGATAAGTTTCATGAAATTCCTCCCTTCGCTGTGAAGGATGACCCAAGCATCCCGTTAAGTAAGGAAGATGCTCCATGGTTACGGATTAGAAGAAAACCCTAACATGTGTGGATGTTGGTGATGTACAATATTATTAAACCTTTATTTTTAATGATCTTCTTATATGTATATGGATATAGAACTATCTCGATCTCAATAGGTAGTATTGCTACTTGTTGTGGCTAGACATTTATTAATATTAAAACGTAAAAATTAGTCATAATCATATCTAGCCCTGTAGTACACAGCTTCTGGGTCGTCTTCGGAATCGTCACCGTCATCGTCATCGCTCGTAGCACGCCGATGGATCCTCAGCCCTTCCTCATTACACGCGGATGGATCCTCTGGCCTCGGATTCACGACGCGTGGGGGAGGGGGCTCCCGGATGATGACCCCAGTACACCCTAGGCCTTCACCACCACCACCATTCTTGTGGCTATGCTGCTAGTGAAAGTGCGGGTACCTCAGGCGAGGATGGTCTCCCATGGCGATGTAGCGCATCACACCGGCGATAGTCCGGTTCGCCCACCACAGGCGGTGACCAGCCTCGTTGTGGTTCACTGGGGGCGGGCCGTCACCCTCGTACCTAGCGAGGTCCCTTTCCTGCCGGTTTGTGAAGAAGGCATTCCAGGTGTCGAGATTGTCGGGATCCCAATGGGGATCCATCCGCTGCTCCGGCGTGAGCTCGAGGTAGAAGTGGTTCGTGATGGCCGCCTGGCGGGCCGAACCTTGAGACATAGGAGGAACAGGAACCCCTCCAGCGCTTAGCATCTAGCCAGCGGGCAGCCGGTACCCCGGCGGGCATGGGTAGCTGGAGGCGCACAGCGCCTCGGTCTCCTCGAGCGTCAGAAAAGCCCAGTAAGCGGTGTCTATTGTTGTGAGAGAGAAGGTGTGGATGTGTTGATGGAAATGGCGGTCGGCCTAGATATAGAGGGACATGGCGGGAGAATATGGCGGGAAGCGGGGGAAATGGTGGGAGAAACATGGCGGGAAGCGGGGGAAATGGCGGGAGAACATGGCGAGGGAGAACATGGTGGGAAGCGGGGGAAATGGCGGGAGAACATGGCGGGAAGCACGGGAAATGCTGGGAGAACATTTCTACTATATTTTTGTGAATATTTTGGTATATTATATGTATTTTTCCATATTTAAATAATAGATAATTTCATTTAAGTTGTATAATAAAGTATGATAATAGATTTAAATTATAGATCTTCTTTTTCTAAATTTTTTGATATATAATACATAATTTTCTGAAAACTATAAACCATTTTTGGTTTTGGCACCAAAAATAACCTTTAGCCCCGGTTTGTAATACAAAACGGGGCTAAAGGGTGACCTTTAGCCCCGGTTTGTACAAACTAGGACCTTTAGCCCCGGTTCGTATTACAACCCGAGGCTAAAGGGGGTGGTATAAATACCACCCCCACCCCGGGTCGAGCCACGACCCGGAGATCCCGCGATTCACTTCTTCCCCAGCAGAGACGAACCGCGCCGTGCCGTCGCCCACGTCGTTGACGCCCGCCGTGCCCGTGGAGAGGCTCGCCGCCGCCGCCATTGCCGCCCGCCGCGCCCGTGGGGAGGCTCCCCGCCCCCGCCGTTGCCGCCCGTCGCGCCCGTGGAGAGCTCGCCGCCGCCATCCTTGCCGCCCGCCGCCGCGCCCGTGGAGACTTTGCACAGCTGCGCCATATGTCTTCCTCCCGCCGCGCCGCCGTTGCCACCCGCGCCGCCGCCGTATGTCTTCCTGCAGGTGAGGTCAATTAGTTAGTATAGGTTAATTAGCTATATTAGTATTAGGTTAATTATAGCTAGTATTATTAGGCTAGCTAAGTATTAGGGTTAGAATTAGAATTAGTATATAGGTTAATTAGCTAGTATTAGTATTAGGTTAATTTCCAAGTATTAGTATTAGGTTAATTAGCTAGTATTATTAGGCTAAGTATTAGGGTTAGAATTAGAATTAGTATATAGGTTAATTAGCTAGTATTAGTATTAGGTTATTTAGCTAGTATTAGTATTAGGTTAAGTATTAGGGTTAGAATTAGAATTAGTATATAGGTTAAGTATTAGGGTTAGAATTAGTATTAGTATTAATTATTAGGCTAATTTAGAGTTAGAATTAGGGGTATTGGTTAAGTATTAGGTGTGTTGGTTAAATATTAGGCATATGATTGGTTAAGTATTAGGGGTATTGGTTAAGTATTAGGGTTAGAATTAGTATTAGTATTATTAGGCTAATTTAGAGTTAGAATTAGAATTAGTATTAGTTGTTAGTATTAGTATTAGTTAGGTAAATACTGTGTTATTGTTATTAGTGATAGGTTTAGGGTAATTGTTATTAGGACAATATATACTTAGTGATTTAGTTATTGTTTATGTTTTATGATTATTTATTGCTATTATTTAGTTATGCCGCGTCCACCTCATCCGAGCCTACTGGACTCCGTTTGGGATGTCCGAGTCTGGGCTCCGTCGGGTTGGCACTGGGAGGTGCTACCTGTCGGGACTCGTACCTTGGTGAGGAATCCGGGTATCATCGTCAACCCGGAGCTTCTTTGGTGGCGTCCACGAGGTCTAGGAGCTATGCAGAGGGAGCCGGCCCCCGAGGAGGTGGTACGTCATCGTATCAGGGAGGAGGACGAGCATGTACGACGATACATGTATCTTTTGGAGACTAGGTTCTCCAATATCTGGTAGGTTCACGGATCTCACCCGAGCTATTCTCTGGTGATGGTTCCTCTTCTGTGGCTGTAGAGCTCCCGTAGCACAGAACGCGGCAACCGCGTTCGCTAGTTTATCTTAATAATTTACTTTATCTTATACTTTATCCTATAATGCACCCGAGCTATTCTTCGGTGATGTATTAATAATGTATTTTATCTTATACTTTATCCTATAATGCACCCGAGCTATTCTCCGGTGATGTATTAATAATGTACTTTATCTTATACTTTATCCTATAATGCACCCGAGATATTCTCCGGTGATGTATTAATAATGTAATTTATCTTATATTATTGTACTTTATCTTAATCACTAAGTACTGTATCCGAGTTGTCGCAGTTGTAATATTCTTTTACTTAATGCAATATTCTTTTTCTGTATTAGTTAAGCTATGGATGGTAGACAGAATGAAGAGGAGCTTCTCAACATGATAGATGAGGGTACTGGGGGGTCTTATTATGATGGCTCCGAATATCTTCATTTGTCTGGAGGAGACGATGGTGGAGAAAATAGTGGAGACGATGGTGCTGACCATGGTGGAGACCATGGTGAAGACACCATAATAATGACAAACTCCGTCGAGGTATATCAAGCCTCTATCGATCGTTCACTAGTATAGATGCACTAATTGATTCGTATATATGTACTGACGAATGTTTCTTCTCTTAGACCTTCGCTTCCGGCCAATCTTCTACAAAGACAAGAGGCCCGACACATAAGTTGCCCGCTGATGTCCGTTTCAGCATTGACTTAGTTTCTCCGCAGGGTCAACCGCTAGAGCCCAAAGAAGATGCGAATGCATTTACAAGTCAATGCGGAGTGATTGTTACAGACAAAGTCCCGATCACCATGCGAAACTGGAACAAGCCAGGAAAGAAAAAGGATCCAGCTGGGGCTAGTTTTGTAGATGACAAAGCGAAAGATACGATGTGGAATTCACTCATGACACATTTCACCCTACTAGTCTTGGAGACTGATGAGCTCACACAGCAAATGACGAGGAAAGTCAAGCAGTTTGCTCTTAAGAAGATGGCCGAACTATTCAAGGAATGGAAAAAAAGATTGTACCACAAGTATGTCTTGAAGAAAACAACTCCATTCGTTGGCCCACTAGAGTTGCAGCAGGATAACTGGGCCGCATTTGTGGAATACAAGACCTCGGCAACAGCTAAGGCAATATCAACAAAAAATAAGTTAAATGCAGCCAAAAAGAAATATCACCATCATATAGGCACAGGTGGCTACAGGAGTGCCATGCCTAAGTGGGATAAAGCTGAGGCTGACCTGGAGGCTAAAGGGGTCACTCCAGTTACGTCTAGTTGGCCCTTGAGGTCAAGAAATTGGGTATTCGGGCATGGGGCATCATTAGACACAGAAACAGGCGAGATTGCTGCAGCCAAAGAAATTTCTTCACCCAAGAAAGAACTTGTTAAAGTGATAAAAGAGGTTGAAAAGGGAACGTTTGTTTCCGACAGAGAGAACGATGAGCTAACAAAGGCTCTCGGGAATCCTGAAAAGGCTGGACGAACAAGAGGGTTTGGACCTTCTTATCCATGGGTTATCGGGTTTCCCGAGCACCGTGGCACGTACAGAAGCCGATCGAGAAGAACAAAGCGGCAAAAAGAGGAGGATACGGAGCGGTTCGCGAGGTTTGAAGCCATGCTGCAGGAGCATCGCTAGGAGCTTAATGAACTTAAAGGACTCCGACAGCAAGATCCTACACCGGACAGTACGGTCAGCCCATCGCAACGGAAAAGGAGCGTGGCTTCCACGGAGGGCCACGGTAATGATGCAACGATGGATGTGTACCCCGTGGATGCAATTAAGGAGAAGACTAGTTGTGAGCTGCATGTTGAATGGAAGAATATTTCCATGAACGTGGCGGTCGGCTTTGCTTTACCTTCTGCACCGGGAGCGACCTACCATTGCAATCCGATTCCAGCTGGCTATGCTCGTGTCGATGTGGATGAAATTCTACCTATGTGTCAGTCACTACAGCTTGACATCCCTGGAGGTGAAGGGGAGACGACACTGGGAGAAGTCACGAGTGGCTTCATTCTTTGGAAAAAAGAATACATCAAGTTTCCAGGCTCGACACCATGGCCACCTTCTCCACCGAGAAACAATCCATCACCTCCAAGGCAACCGTCTCCTCCCAGTGCACCATCTCCTCCAAGTCCACCTCCAAGTGCACCGTCTCCTCCCAGTAATAGTCTAATCCATGACCCCAACATGAGTCCATCTCAATCTACGCAGCCGCCTCCACCCACTAAGGGCCAAAAGCGGAAGAATACCACCGCTCCGTCGAGCGATAACCAACGCCCGAAGCGACAGTTGTCGCTCCTCCCAAGAATACCGCCGGTTCCTCCCAAGAGGGCTTACGACCTGACCGATGAGGAGACCGATGCGGTCGTATGGGCCGAAGTGGATGTTCATTTTAAAAAGAAACAACCTGAGCCAGAGGTCCAAATAAAACAGGAAACCAAGGAGCACTTTAGGAAATTACTGACACAGCCATCCCAAGCTCAGTTAAATGCGCTAGATGACTATACACGATGTCTTCAGAAGACACTGAAACAGAAGAGATCAAGCGGTAGAGGAAGCATCAAAAAAGAGGTTCCCCAGCAGGGGGAACTAGCAAAACAATCGAGTGGTAGCGGAAGCATCAGAACAGACGTCCCCTAGCTGGGGAAACAAGCAAAACAATCGAGTGGTAACCGAAGAACCAAAAGAGATGTTCCCCAGCTGGGGAAACAAGCAAACCAATCGCTCCCCCCACTCCAGGTGAACATACTCGAACCTCAACTATATGAGGAAGAACCTATGGATCCGGAAACGGCTAGGATATTGGCCGAGAAATGTGGTATGCCTATTCATGAAATTATTCACGGCGATATGTCCAAGGCTGAGGTAGCACCCAAATTTGTTAACGGGGAGCCTCTGGTCAGTTCTGAGAGTCAGTTCGGGATATGCCAACACAAATGCGACGATTCCATAAATGGTACATGAAAGCATCAAAAGAACAGCGAAATTGGCTCATACTGAAAGTTCGAAAATCGCATTACTTCATTGAAGACGAGGTCCCTATTGAATTTACAGAATTATTTCAGTTATTCAATCTAAAGGAACTCGACAAAACTATCCTCAGTTCGTATTGTCTGTAAGTGATTACTTTATTTATGTAATTAGGTCTCTATCTTAGCTTGTTCAATTCATTGCCGGTAAGTATAATCACTATATTCTTTTGTACGCTATATATAATGATGCAGAATGAAGATGCTCGATTGTAAAAAAAAGGCTATCAACGGATTTGGGTTCATTGACCCACATCGAGTTCATGGAGCTATACTAAAGGATAAACCACTGGAGACCGAGCACAACTTGTTGCGGTTTCTCACGAAACAGCATTTCTTTTGCTTACTATTCCTTACCACGACGGCGGGTGAGTTTTTATACACATTAACTTTTGCTTACTCGATGTTCAGTGTAAATGATGAGTTACTGACGTATGTAAACCTTGCGTAGGTACCACTGAATTCTTCTAAGCATTTCACTTGACTTGGGAAGAGTTCACATCATGGACTCACTAAACAAAGACATTGAAAACTACCGCAGCATTATCGATGCGCTCCAGAGGTAATTTCAACCATTATCGCACTATATCGGTTTCTTTCGTTCATTTTCTGGGATATCAAGTAGTTATTAACTCATGCATTAATTTTCTTTGTCGGGTAGGGTTTGGACACAGTTCAAGAAACATGTTCGCGGTCAATGGCGTGAGGAGCTATTTTTTAAATCACTCTCGGTAAGTAGTACGAGCTAAGTCTGCGCATCTATTTAATTCTAGTTTATGTGCATTTATCATGCTAGCGTTATTATTTGATTGAATTCTATTCTTGTAAAGTGTGCGAGGCAGCCACAGGGAACTAATCTATGTGGATTCTACGTGTGCGAGTTCATTCGCATCAGTATTGAGAAGCCCTCGGAAAATGTTCGAGTAAGTAAACAATATATTCACCTTTTATTTTTATTACAAAAAGTCGTATTGAGTCTAATTCATACGATCTCCTTTTTATATAGTTGGACGCGATGCGGGACAAGCTCCTACCAGAGGACCGCCTAATAGCAATCCAAGAGGAATTTGCTGCATTTTTTGTCGACGAGGTCATAGACCCACGCGGAGAATACTGTATAAGTAGACCCTAAAGCATCCATGTAATGATCTCCATGTAATCAAATAGACATGCTCTGTACCCGGTTGGAACTTCATATATGCTTGTAAGAGAAATTATATTATATATTGCGTCAATGTGTATAAGTACTGTATAGTAGCATTCTGTATGTATACGAAAACTTGTTTCTAATGAAAACATAGAATGAAAAATAATTGAACACAAAACACAAAATGAAAAGAAAAACACAAAACCCTAAAACCCCATTCCCTACCGCGACAGCCAAATGGTCCAAAATGCTGCCGTGGCAAGGAACCTTTAGTCCCAGTTCGTAACACGACCCGGGGCTAAATGTCCTGTCGCCCAGCGCGCCTAGCAGGCCACGTGGTTGGACCTCTAGCCCTAGTTTGTAACTGAACCGGGACTAAAGTTTGAACCTTTAGTCCCGCTTTCGCAGCCCCGGTTCTCCGGGGCTAAAGGCTCTTGCAAACCGGGGCAAATGGCCCGGTTTCTACTAGTGTAAAACAGCTTCAGCTTTAAAATATGCGCCAGCTTCATATTTAGGACTCATCTAGCGGCTTTCCATGGAGTATCAGACATCAGGCGTTTGGGTGAAGCATGGTGTCGACTTAACTTAAGTTACTTTGCGCGTCTGCGTGTTCCTTGCTTTGCAGTTCGCTTTGTTACCTCACATTTTTTTGGCTTCTAGAGTCGTTTCGTGCTATCATAAAGCAGCTTGAGCTTTTTAATGCGAGTCAGCTTTACCTTGAGTACGTACCCATCCAGCGGATTTCACTGGAGTACGAGCCTTCGGATGTTTCGATGAAGCACGGTATGTCAACTTGGCTTACATTACTTTGCGCGTGTGGTTTGTTTGGACGATCAATACCACGATGTATTCATAGAAACATATACTCCCTCCGACCCATATTAGTTGATTTGGATTTATTTACATTCGGATATATCTAGTACTAAAACATGTTTAGATACATCCGAATCTAGACAAATTCGAGTCAACTAATATGGGTCGGAAGGAGTAATACATGGTAGAGATACATAGGCAGTCTCCAATAATTACAAAATAAAGTCTAAAAAAAACACTATGATCTTCAAACTCTTTCTTCTTCCAAGACACCATCTTGAACTTTTTTAAAGGCAGCCAAGAACTAACATATACCATACCACAACCTGTAAATACCGACGAGGGTTCTCTCATAATTTTAATTTGAGCCGCAGTGCCAAGGCTGCGTGCACGCGCACAACCATTAGAGTAATCAATCAACATCGACAAGAGTATCAACACCAGTATTCCGGTCCAATGTAAACGAACAGCCTGGTCGATTCGCTGACGAACCGATAGTACGAACCACCATTGTCGAGGTCGTAGCAGCCGGGACAAATATTGCAAGGATAATCCTTGCGGTAACCATGCGAAAAAAATCTAAAATCGACTTGACGAAGTAAGATCTGAAAGACCATACTTATAGAACTGTAATCTTACAACACTGTCATTGACGCCGGGAAGAAGATCCCGTCGTCGAACGAAAAGAAGAAGATCACTTATTATACACGATGTCATCTTCATTGACGTAGAGGCCAAAAAGATGCCTATAAAACTCTAATCTAATCTGTCGAAGCACTAATTTTACTGAAAACTCCACCCATAGATCGTGTTTCCCTCCTCTCCTGACGCCGGCGAGACCGGCCGGAGGAGGGGAAACCGATCTATGCAGGAGGCGGAGGAGAGGTGGCGGCTAGGTCAACAGGTGGCAGCGGCTGAAAGTTCCTTCCCACGCGATTATTTTTGGGTTGAGGTATATTTTATTAATTGCTAGTTGGATGTCCTACAATCTGGCTGTTACCAGCCATGGAAATCGATTTTACTGATACAAGATAAGAACTGTGGTTCTTTCTTCCTTTGTAGTTCGTTTTCCTCTTTTAGTCGATGGTAGTCCTCACGCACTACTTTGATAGACTTTTCTTGTGTTTGCTTTCCGATGTCTTGATCGATGTTGTAACGGTTCTGCTTCTCAAAATTGCGAACGAAGGAGGACATGTTGCGCGTCATAGGCATGTAGCTATGTGGATTATGACCTTTCCCTTCGCAGGCTTTTATGACATTCGCTTCCTAATTTGTTCCGGTGGTGTTTAGGTTCATCTCTCGCACACGTTCATGCTCCAACCAATGGTTTTCTCGGCTCGCCGGTGTCTGACGATAATCATATGATGGAGGTAGAGCGAGGGTCCTACTAGCATCGCTGACGGGTGCTAACAGATGACACGCAGATGTGAATATGACACACAGTATGCTTATCGTCCATATCAACTACGTCCGCGAGGTAGGATTGCTAGGGCCATGTACCCTTTTAGGAGCTTGACTTGAGCTTGATTTGTAAACTTTTATGCACCTTCTCTTCTGTAAACTATTGGTTTATTAGCGTCTCATATGCTAAGATTTACGCGTATTCTTGTCTTCCTTTTCAGTTCGGCACTCGACGCTTTCCAAAAACTAGGATCGACTTCTCCTGATGTGCACGTAATAGTCACACATTGACCAACAAGTGGTTGACATATTTATTCTCTTATCGACGTGTACATAGAACGCGTTCGCGTTCTATATACCATCTGGCCACGTGACTATGTGCATAAGCTAGATTAGAGCACCATACATATATCACGCACATGTGAGGACGCCCATATGTATATCACGCACACAGAGGATGCGGTTTCCCTTCTTATGGGTTCCTCCCAACCTTGTCGTGTTTCTTCCTATCTAAATGTCGTGCCTATCAACGATCTTTTCAATGCATGTTGTTTTTGTTGCCGCGTGTAGAGGTCGTGCCTTTGTGCAGTGTCCATGCTTCTAGCTGTTTCGGTACATTTTTCATCATTATGTTTAACAGCCGCACCCTAGGGATGCAAAGAGGAGTATAGTATAATGAATAACCTAGAATTTAAAAGAAAAGAAGTCAAATGGATAAAAATGATCTTTATTCATTTGAATAAAAGTACAAGAATCTTTACAACTCAAATATTACAAGGGAGAAATTGAAATCCTAAGTACAAACTACAGAAGTAATCCATAACTTATAAATTTTCTCATCTATTCATAATCATTCTTCTTGACTCAAGTCCTACAAGAAAAACATCGCGTCAAGGGAATATATATATATATATATTAGGGATTAGAATGTTGGATCCACATAAGTGACTCCATTTGTTGTAGAATTCAAAACCAGAGTCCAGGGGCTAGTCATGAACCCTGGTCCTGAGGTTTAGGGAACACAAAGATCACAACACCCAATATAAGAAACAATCTCACAATAGAAACTTGTTCACATGAACCTTAGGACATGATTATGTTGCATAGTTGCATGACAGCAAACCAGAAAAACATAGAACTAGAACAAGTAACCATGAATTAGTACAACATCTAGAAAATCCAAGTTTATACCAATGAAACATCACTATACTCAGATAGAAAACCTTTGACCAAAGGAAATCACTCAAGCTAATAAATTCTTTAAAAACTCAAAACTCAAAAATTCAAATGGTTGAACACTAGACAGTTCATCCAATCAAACTAAAGAGTATCATCTACTGAACATAATCAACCAAAAGGAAATGGAATAACTCTCAAGTAAAATGAACCCACCAATAATATTAATAATGTTAATTAAACTTGTCTCTGTCCAAAGAATGGATAGGATAAACATCAAACCTACATGCCCAAAATGGCATATGCATATGCTATGTATCTATTTGGCAAACCCAGATAGTACAAACCTAGTATGGGCTTGACCACTAAAAGCATAGGTGTCACCTACATATAAGACTTGCTACAAATCTGGTTACACACATAACCAAGCAGGTGAATCATGTAAATGCATGGTAGTGCTGTCAGCAGCATAGTGTTCTCAGAGCACTATATAAATAGCTGGGCATCTGACACCCTAGAGCTCACAACTCACCAGTCTAGCTCATACCAAAAACACACACACTCGAATTAGAGAGAGATCTGAGAGACAAATAAGCTAGGAGGAGAGGAGGAATAACAAGAACGGGAAGGAGAAGGCTACAATAGCTGCAACAGATCTTCAACAAGCAAGCTTAGGAAACTTCAAAGGTTTATAGAAGTCTAGGATAGGACCATAGTACCTAGGGATCCAATGTGATCCAGGAATTAAGGAGAGAGTGAGAGATTAGTAGCACCTAGTGCACTTAAGGGGCCACAACCAGTGCATCTTCACTAAGTGAAGAACACCAAGATAAGCCTACCTTAAACACTGGCACAACCATTAGAAATTAAACACTTGAATCAACCACAAGAACAAAAATTCCATATCTAACCTATCTTCCTTAGATTAGATCCTAAGATCGACCTAAGGAATAAAAGGTAGATAAAGGACAAGAATTTTGTAAACAATAAGTGAACCTAGATAAGAAGAATGTAAACCAATCTTAAATAACACACTTACAGAAATAACTTGAGCTAAAGGTTTAGGAATAAACATTTAAACTAAATAGTAATCACTGAAGAGATTCAGTTAAACTTTTAAATTTATCTTGAGTGTGGATTTTGACTAAGATAGTAACAACTAAACATTAACACTAATGCATGAACAACTTGAGGATTATCTTAGGAACACACACCTACACTAATAGTCACTAATAGAATACACAACACCGACTAACTGAATATTGACACCTTACACCAAACATAGTGTCAATTGCACAAGTTCAGTACAAGACAGTAACCTAGAACTAGTGCAACTAATTACTATACCAAAAGTACGAGAGACACTACACTTAATCCAGAACCGACTAGATCAACCCAGAAGCAACTATATACCCTAGAACCATAGTACTAAACCAATGCTGAGGAAGAAACCCTAGAAACTATCACAAGTACTAGGAGTAGAAAGCTTAGAGGAAGATGAAATAGAGAGAGGATTTACCTTTGGAAAGTGAGAGCCTAGATCACCACTAACTGAGTAGAGGAAGAAGAAGCAGTTGCGACAACTGGTGCATAGGGAGTACCCTGGGGAGGGCATCTCAACCTGCGCCGGCCACACCAGCAATAGGGACGCACTAGGAGCAAACTCCAATGCCATCTCAACGGAAAGGAAGCACTGGAGTTGCGCCGGTGAGCGGAATAATCATGAAGCCGAAACCCTAGTTAGGGATTAGGGTTGCATTAGTGCAGTAGAATGAGAGAGAGATGAATCTAGTCGATGGAGAGAGAGAGAGTAGAGAACAGGGAGTAGTCTGAGTGGAGACGCGACAGTCTAGCCGTTGACATAGTCGCTAGTGAGTCGATGAAGAGTGAGTGAGAGAGACACGAGTGAGTGAGAGAGTGGGAGCAACGTGGTCCAGTTGGACCGGGTCCAGGGGCTGGTTTTGACCTAGAGGGTTTGCCTAGTGGGCCTAAGTCCATAAGGGTATTTTGTTCATTTCCTAATTAGGAAATCTTAAAAATAATAACTGTCACATAATTCATTAGAAAAATAAAATAAAAATATTTCCGTGTAGAAAAATACAAATGATCCAAAAAGTATTTTTGGTATTTTTACAATACTTTTGTTTGGTTTGAAAAATATATAATTGAGAAATCGATTTTAAAGTCTTTAATAATTCAAAAAAATACTAAGAAATTATGAATTAATATGTACACCAAATTTTCATAGAAATATGAAAATTCTAAAGTGAAATTCATATTGGTAGTATGAATTCAAAAATTGAATTAAGATATTAAGGTAGAACCCTTATAAAACCCTAAAAAGGGGAAATTTCACTAAAATACAAAAAATTCAAATCAAATGAAATCCAATAAAATATACCAAGAATTGTACTACATATAGAGCATTATTTAGTTTTTATTAGAACATAGTCTTTATCGGACAATGATTGTGATTTTCAGAACCCGAGGTCTAGGGTCAAGTAAAACTTTCGAGCTGCATTATCTTGCAATTACTAGGAAAGTTCATTCTTGCATTATCCTTGTAAGACCAAACTTTCATATGTACCATTTGCGAGTTCAATCTTGCATGTCCTTTGAAATAGTTTTCAAAATGTTTCAAAACTTTATCAATTTCATTCAAAATAAAATATTTCTTTAATGAAATAAACTGAAAGTGGTGGATGGTGGAATCATAGTTGATAACATGATTGAAAAAATCATGTGGTGGAGATTCCATTGTACTTGGAAAGTTAGGATTAGCAACCAAAGTAGTCACTCATTCTTGCACCGTACAAAAAAAATAGACCACAAATATTTTTATGGGGCGGGCGAGTCAGAAGTACCTTCTTCCTTTCATCTGTCCTCATATACTTAGTCAGGATGTGATCCAAAGTGGAGATTAGCAGGTGGGAGCCTGTAACATCCCTATCCTGTGATGCCGGGTAATGACCTAGTACATTAGAAGGGATAGTAATTGATCGTAGGTCCCATGACCGAAACTTGTTACAATGGGTGGGCAACGGGGTCATGGAGGGGGACTCGACATGACTTGGATAAGCTTGGTAACCGACCCTATAACTAAGGAATTATGGATGGGAGCAATAGGGCCAAGGATGTTTGTGGGAAAAGTAGCAAACCTCTTGAGAGTGTACAAACGTGACATGTTACTACCTATCCTAGGGAAGGACTATGATTGCAACGTCGAAAGGAACTCCACAAAGTTCAGACAATCCGTGAAGATCGACAAACTAAGAATTTTAAAAATCTAAAACTTACCTTTTCTGAAAAATCATTTTTGAAAACTTGCATGATGCTTTGATCATGGATCCATGGCTATAGCTAGGGCATCAAACAACCACCATAGGATTGCTGAGTGCACTCGTACTCAATCTATCGTTCTTAAACCCCTTATTAGGTTGTGAAGACAAGACGATCGACATAGAGGAAGCTTAGTATTACCATTGATTGGAAGATTCTTCTATTACATTTGAATTTCCATCGTGTTATGAATCCTCATTGTACCAAGGAGGATATCGAAGCTTTTGTACACTTTTGGATTTTTGTATGAATAAATAAGAAGTTGGACCTGCAATATTTCAGCTGTACCACTCTGAGAGATGTAATATTTGTGAAAGAGGACTTCCGTAAGTGTTATATCAATGAAGTTTACACTACAACATGTAGTGGTGTACTTGTTCACCGCATGGAGTTTCTTCATTTTTTTGGCTCGCTTGTCGATGTCCATGTTGGTGCGCTCATGAAATGGAAGTGGTAGAATGTCGAGCGCGGTCATAGGCTCGAAACCATAAATGATCATGAATGGATTCTTCATGGTTGTGGAGTAATTGGCACAGTTGTAGGCGTACTCCGCATGAGGGATTCATTCTTCCCAATTCTTTAGGTTGCTATTTATCAACACTTGGAGAAGAGTACCAAGGCTTCGGTTGACAATCTTTGTTTGGCCGTCGGTTTGATGATGTGAGGCAGATTAGAATAGTAGATTCATACTTGCAAACGTATCCATAATTTTTTATGTTCCATGCTTGGTTTTATCTACTTTCTTATGTTTTGTCCACACTTTAGAGTACTTTCTATACACTTTCTTGGACTAACCTATTAACAAGAGTCACAGTGCCAGCTGCCTGTTTTCTGCTGTTTTTGGTTCTAGGAAAGTCAGAAAATGAATATTCTCGGAATTGGATGGGACAAAACCCAAAGTCAGTTTTTCACCAAGAGGGACACGGAGCTAGACTACGAGACGGAGGGGGGCCAGGAGGCCGCCAAGCCTGGCCCACGCCAGGGGGTGGTCTGGCCGCATCGGGCACCCCCTCGGCCTCCCCTTTCGCCTATAAGATGCCTCCGATACAGAAACCCTAAGTACCCGATCAAAATTCCACGAAAGAGTCTGTAGCCGCCGTCATCTCCATCCCTAGATTGGGAGGGATCTGAAGCTCTTCCTGGCACCCTGCCAGAGGGGAGAATTCACCCTGGAGGCCTTCTTCATCACCATGCAAGCCTCCGGTGTGATGGGTGAGTAGTTCATCCTTGGACTACGGATCCATGTAGTAGCTAGATGGCTGGTTCTTCTCCTTTGTGCTATCATGTATAGATCTTGTGAGCTCCGTTCATGATCAAGATCATCTATTTGTAATTCTACATGTTGTGTTTGCGGGGATCCGATGGATATTGAGATGCTATTTCATATTGGTTATTGATTCTATCATGTCTTTGTTATTTGTGATCTTGCATGCTTTCCGTTGTTAGTAGCTATCTTGGCCAAGTAGATGCTAGCAACTCCAAGAGTTAGTATTTATGCTCGATAGTGGTTTCATGCCTCTAGTAATCTAGGGAGTGACAGAAATCTCTAAGGTACTAGATGTGATGTTGCTACTATGGAGAAAACAGCAATCCTTTGTTCATAGAACAATCGTATTGTTTACTTTACACGCAATGCATAATGCAATTATCTGTTGCTTGCAACTTAATACTGGAGGGGGTTCGGATGATAACCTGAAGGTGGATTATTAGTCATAGATGCAGTTGGATTACGGTCTATGTATAATGTTGTAATGACCAATCAAATCTCAAAGGAGTCAAGATGAGTAGTATATGCATATTGCTTTCTCAATGTTTGTCAATTGCCCCGCTGTAATTTGTTCACCCAGCATGTCATCTATCTTAAGGAGAGCCACCACTAGTACAGTATGGACCCTGGTCCTTTCTTTTACCATCAATCTACAACTATTTACTGCTTACTGTTTACTTTCTGCAAGCAATTACTTTCTTCCCCATAATACGTTTAATCCTTTGTTTTCAGCAAAACCGGTAAGATTGACAACCTCACTGTAAGTTGGGGGCAAAGTTATGTGGTTGTGTTGTGCAGGTTTCCACGTTGCTGCTGGCGCCGGTAGTGCGCCCTGCCAAAGTCCAGCTAGCAACACCTTGGAGGTGTTTCCTTGATCCTACTGGTTCGATAAACCTTGGTTTCACAACTGAAGGAAAACTTGATGTTGTGCTAATCATACCTTCCTCTTAGGGTTCCCCAACGAGCTTGATATATTTTGGGCCATCAAGGACTTTTTCTGGCGCCGTTGTCGGGGAGTCAAGGACATCTTCACAAGGGGAGTCCCTCATAACCAATCCCTTTACTTTGTTATTTTTGTTTTGCTTAGTTTATGTATGCTTTGTTTACTTGTTTCTTTTTCAAAAACACAAAAAAATAGTTTTACTAGTTTGCTTTCTTTATTAAAAACACAAAAAATGACTACTCTTGAAAACATTAAGTTGTGTGACTTCACTAGCACCAACAACAATGATTTCATGTGCACACCTATTGCTCCACCTGTTCATGAAGCTACTTTCTTCGAAATTAAACCGACCTTACTCAATCTTGTTATGAGAGAACAATTTTCTGGTATTGGTAATGAAGATGTTGCTGCTCATCTAAATAACTTTGTTGTACTTTCTGAGATGCAAAAGCATAGGGATATAGATGGAGATATTATTAAGCTTAAATTTTTTCCTTTCTCTTTGAGAGGAAAAGCTAAAGAATGGTTGAATTCCTTAACTAGGAATAGTATTGATTCTTGGACTAAATGCGAAGATGATTTCATTGGAAAATACTATCCTCCTGCTAAGATTATATCTATGAGAAGTGAAATAATGAAGTTTAAACAATCTGATAATGAACATGTTGCTCAAGCTTGGGAAAGAATGAAATCTTTGGTAAAGAATTGCCCCACTCATGGACTGACTGCTTGGATGATTATCCAAACCTTTTATGCAGGATTGAACTATTCTTCAAGAAATCTATTGGATTCTGCTGTTGGAGGTACCTTTATGACCATTACTATGGGTGCTGCAACAAAGCTTCTGGATATTATGATGGTTAACTATTCTAAATGGCACACTGAGAGAGCTCCACAAGGTAAGAAGGTCAATTTTGTTGAAGAAACCTCCTCCTTGAGTGATAAAATTGATGTTATTATGTCTATGCTTGTTAATGGGAAGGCTCATATTGATTCAAATCATGTTCCCTTAGCCTCTTTGGTTGCTCAAGAAGAGCAAGTTGATATGAACTTTATAAGAAATAACAATTTTAGCAACAATGCCTACAGGAATAATTTTGGTAACAACAATTATAGGCCATATCCTCCCAACAATGGTAATGCTTATGGAAATTCCTACAACAATAATATGAGTGCTCCCTCTGAACTTGAAGTTATGCTTAAAGATTTTATTAGTAAACAAACTTCTTTCAATAAAACTATTGAGGAAAAACTCTCTAATGCTGAAAGAAATATAGCATCATTGGCTGAAGCTCAATCTTCTTTGAATAAAATGGCTGCGAAACCTGAAACTATTGATAATCCCTTTGCTGCTACTAATGCCATACAAGTTAGAATTGATGAAAATGTTAGACTATTAGCTGAATTGCATGCTAAGTGGGAAAGAGAATATGAAATTGCTAAAAACATTAGTGTTTATACTATCACTACCACTAGGGTTGAAGCTAGTAATAACTCTACTACTTTAGATGATAATTATGATTTTTATCTTGATGGTTACAATATCTCTGAAGTTATTAAGTTCCTATAGAAGCTTGCTAAAAGTCCTAATGCTAGTGCTATGAATATGGCCTTTACAAAACACATTACTGATGCTCTCATAAAAATTAAAGAAGAAAAGATGAAACATAAAGCTTCTATTCCTATAAAACAAGAAGATGGATGGGAACCCATCATTAATATGAAAGTGAATGATTTTGATTTCAAATTTTGTGTGATCTTGATAGTAGTGTTTCTATTATGCCTAGAAGGATTTATGATATGCTTGATTTGCCACCATTGGAAGATTGTTATTTGAATGTCCCACTTGATGATAATGCTAAAAATAAACTCATGGGGAGTATTAATAATGTTCTTATTATGGTTAACAATGCCTATGTCCCCGTTGATTTCTATGTTTTGGATGTTGAATGCAATGCTTCTTGTCCTATTACTTTGGGAAGACCTTTTCTTAGAACTGTTGGTGCCATTATTGATATGAAAGAAGGCACCATTAAATATCAAATCCCACTCAAGAAAGGTACAGAACACTTCCCTAAGAAGAGAGAGAAGATTTCTTTTGCCTCTCCTATGAAAACAAAATTTGGTCTTAATGCTTCCTCATTTGAGAACACTTGATTCTTTTTCTTGCTTCTTATGCCTAACTTAAAGGCGTTAAAGAAAAGTACTTATTGGGAGATAACTCAAAAGTTTTAGATGAGTCTTGGAAGTTATTTCTTTAGTAATAACCGCTCATTATTCTTTTTATTTGTTTTTTGTGCCAAGAATAACCTCTAATGAGAGAGAAGTAATGATTGGAAAAGTTGCTGTCTCGAAATAGATTTTTGTGCTTCATCGTAAAAATGCGGGTAAAATCTCTGTACATTTTTTTGAGGCATGAATTTTTGTGTTTCTGCCCCAGGTTATTATCTAACTTTCGTTAGTTCAATACTTTTTGATTTGAGTAACATAAGGTCTTCGAAAAAATTGGTTTTTATCTGCTAGTCTGTTTTGACAGATTTCTGCCATTATTTGCATTTGCTTCTTGTTGGTTCCTTTTTGAGTTCTTTTGGGGAATTGAGCTTTTTTAGGGAAGTGCTACAGTAGCTTGTGTTTTAATGGAAGTTTTTTTGGTGGTGAAACTGAACCTAAATACTTATTATCTTGAGTGCACTAATGTTGCTAATAAAGATTGTGTGAAGTTTTGTATGAAGGAAAAAATTCAGGTGTATGGAGAGAATGATGTAATGAGATGAAGAATGGACTAAAGCTCAAGATTGGGGATGCCACCCCGTGTCACCCCAAGAAATATTCAAGAGGTACAAGCATCAAATCTTGGGGATGCCCAAGGCATCCCCTTCTTCATCAATAAAAATCCCAGGTTTCTTCCAAACACTTCATTTTTATTGTTTCATGCACAGTTGTGTTGTTCTTGGAGCGTCTTCTTTTTAGTTTTTGTTTCTGGTTTTCATTTGCTTGGTTTCTTAGTTTGCTGAATAAATTGTTTGGACCCCCTCTTTCATGCATTTGTTTTCAAATAGTTTGGTTTGGATTGGAAAGGAGTAGGAAAAGTTCATGCTTAAGTGGTAAAAGGAGCTTGTTTTTGACCGTGGCCTATGCTTTGTCATGCCATGCTTGATATTGTTTTGGCTTTATGCTTAGTGATCTTTTATGTAGCATGACATGTTATAAACAATTGAGATTGCTTAATGTGCCTTGGAAGAATCATGCGTTGTTTTGGCATATTAAAGCATAGTATTGTGGTATTCTCCTTTGATGCTTTATTTGGGTTGACTTAGCGCATGCTCACACCATGTTATGACTATCCCAAGTCACCAAAGCCTTTATGATCCTTTAGTTTTCGACTTGTAGTATCACTCTATGCTTTGATTAATGATGTTTTGTCGCTTTACATGATTATGGACATTATTGCTCTCTTAGTTGGTCGCTCCCAGTCTTTTGCTAGCCTCCATAACCAAGTATGAGTTCCACTCATGCATCCAACTCCTAAAACCAAGTTATTCCAAAGAGTCCACCATACCGACCTATTAGCATTTGCTATTCCAAGTATATTCATGTTTTTATCTACCTTCTGAATTAAACTTGTTATGAGAAAACTACTATTAAAGCTCTCACGAACTTGATGGCACACTTTACTTTTCTTGCCCTTAATAAACTTGAACCATTGTGTCGTCTATGTTGTATACGCTTGCACTTATATGTTGGGGTTTAGCAGAACTATGATGTCATGGGGAACGCTTTCAACATTGCACTTGTACTTTGTACCTAGTTGATATCATGCTCTTTGGTCTATGGATGTCGTCGGTGTGAAATGAAAGGGAAGCTTGTAAGTCCATGGAGTTATGTATGTGTGTTAGAGAAATGCCTGGGCCGCTGGTCTAATCTATGCTGTCATTGTGGAAACCCGCAGCATAACCATAATGAGTTGTCTATGAAGTATTCTTCTTATAAAAAAAGAGTCGGATATTGAGAAAAAAGAGAAAAAGAAAAAAAAGAGATATGAGAAAAGAGGAAAGAGAGAAAAAAGCACCATTTTCCCATGGTAAATAAGAAGATTGCTAAGATGCTCGTTGTCTGCTTGCCTTGTCATTTTGATACGGGGATTCTTTCGTATCATCGGGAAAGGGGTACCCCGTTGGCGGTTCTCTATGATACATATGTACTTACTATGACAAGAACTTACCGGTAACTAAACTTGAGTAGCATGAGGAGCGGCCCTCACATGAGATTTCCAACTTATACTTTGTCAAGCATATACTCCATAGTTTGTTCACTTTAATCTTAATCACCTAAAGATTCTTATGATAGGGGCAATGAGAGCTGAAAGCTAAAAAGTACCATAATTTTTGGAAGCTCTTTATGAAACTTGAATCCCTACTTCCTTCTATGAAGGCATTTCTTTTACTTTTATGTTGAGTCTTCACCTTCTATCTTTATGCACCTACTTTGAGAGCATAGTGGCCATTCTTAGTTCTATGTGCATTGTCCCAAGACTTGTTGATTGATGCATAACTTTGATATTGCTTGTTCTTAAACTATTTGTATCTAGTCACTCTTATGAACTTTGAAGGTGTCCTATGCATTTATGTTCGCTACTCTATGAGGGACAAGCTGAATGCCACTATGCTATGTTTTCTTTATGTAAAACAAACAAACGTCCTGAAAAGCATTGTTATTCATGAATCTTTTGTTTGTGCATTTTCATGTTGCAACATAGGTGCTATGTCTTATTGTTAGAACTTTGTCTTTCATGTTATGATTGAAGTACTATGATCCTAGCTATCATTGTTTTACAAATACTTTGAACAAGTTTATGTTGGTGCATGCTCCTCAAAAATTATTCTTTCTTTTTATCACTTACCTACTCGAGGACGGGCAGAAGTTAAGCTTGGGGATGTTGATACGTTGCAAATGTATCCATAATTTTTGATGTTCCATGCTTGGTTTTATCTACTTTCTTATGTTTTGTCCACACTTTGGAGTACTTTCTATACACTTTCTTGGACTAACCTATTAAAAAGAGCCACAGTGCCAGCTGCCTGTTTTCTGCTATTTTTGGTTCCAGGAAAGTCAAAAAATGAATATTCTCGGAATTGGATGGGACAAAAGCCAGTTTTTCACCGAGAGGGACACAGAGCCAGAATACGAGACGGAGTGGGGCCAGGGTGCCGCCCACCACCTGGCCACGTGGCCAAGCCTGGCCCGCGCCAGCGGTGGTCTAGCCGCCTCGAGCACCCCCTCGGCTCCCTTTCGCCTATAAGATGCCTCCGATACATAAACCCTAAGTACCCGATCAAAATTCCACGAAAGAGTATGTAGCCGCCGTCATCTCCATCCCTAGATCGGGAGGGATCTGAAGCTCTTCCCGGCACCCTGTCAGATGGGAGAGATGTCAATAGAGTGACTCATCATTCCAAGGTTTTTATAAGTAATTTTCACCAAGTATTCCCATCTAAAGTGATCAAGTTTTTGGTTTAGCTCTAAACTACTAAGTTAAGAGTGTTCACTAAGGTCAGATGCTAATTTCAATCTCATGCCATAGAATGACATCTAAGTCTAACTAGATAGGCCAAGTTTTATACTCTTTATGCTATCTATAAACAAAGTAAAGAACTTTGGTAAAGTAAAAGAAAGTAAAGCTTGTAAGTAAAACTTGGGATGGGTATAAATCAAAAATGGTATAACCAAAGCATGCCTAATGCATCTTGCTTAGGTTATCTTGCTTAATTCTAGCTTGCTAACAATAGCTTGCCTTGATTGGTGCAGTGGTTGAAATTCTCCTCTTCTTCTTCGGGGTAGAACTCCTCCTCCTCGTAGACTTGGTCGGTACTATCGTCTATAAATACATACGGGATACACAATCACCAAACAATACTTAACTAGTCTATTTAGCACACTAAGGCACACATTTGATGATCTAGTATCATCACATTCATCACAAGATTTAATGAACTAGTTTCATTTATTTTATTTGAGAAAAGTAAATTCTACTCATTAACATTAACTAAGATTTAATATTCTCCAATTAAAATATGGGATCATGTGGACACATGTCACCACCACATATTATAATACATGGGAATGTGATTTAAATGTTGGATCACCTTTTATAAAGTTTAAGTTTAATATTTAAAAGATTTAAGGTGCCTAGAAATGCCTATATAACATTATTTCGGTACTAGTCCAAAGTCACTGCATGCTAACCTAAATATTATTACATATTCAGGTAGGTATTATCAAATGTGATTTTTCAGAGGTGGAATCAACTCAAAAGCTATTATGGTTGATTTTTGAAAAATATTTGAATGTAGAAAAGTATTTGTTTTGTTGTTTTTCTATATGTGATCTATAACTCTAATTGATTTAAATCCAACGGGCTTCAATAGATATTTGAATTATATTTCTAGAAAAATTGGAATCATTCAATTTGGTTAAGTATTCTTTCTGAATTGATTTTTAAACAAGGGGACATAATTAAGTTTAAGTCTAAAAAGAAAAACACTTATTTGAATTCTAGGGCCAGCGCAGGGCCAGCGCAGGAATACTAACGGGCTGGCCCAGTTACACTCCGCAACACAGAGGATAGCTGACAGGAGGGTCTCGCATGTCAGTGCCTCTTCTAACGCGAAGCGGTACGGGGCGATGTGGACCGCACGATTTTAACCTAGATCGACGCTTGTGGCTCATCGTCGACGACGGACAGGTCGCCGCCGAGACGGAATCCTAGCGGCTCGGTGGGGGTGCAATGGGGGCATACCAGGGCTCCAGCTAGTGTGGCGATGGGGGCGATCGAACGAGGAGACGACATCGGACTTAGGCGAGGTCGCGGTGGCTCCTAGGGTGGACAAAATCGTCAGGCCCCTTTCTTCTCTGCTACGACGAACTCCGGTGCAATTCCGGCGAACGGCTGCTCGAGCGGCTCCAACGAATGGTGGGGACGGATCAGTGGTGAGAGGGGAGTTGACTGGTGTGAGTAAATGGTGTTGGGGAAGGCTCCTTATATATGCTCGACGAGGAGACCATGAGGGCGACGGTGAGCTCGTCGGTGACGGTGGTACAAGGCACTAGAGGCATGGGCGGGGTAGGCGGATGGTGGCTTGCCTCCTGGCGGTTAGCTACGGCTTGATGGTGATGCTAGGGGCGGTGGCATGTGGTCGGGAAATGGCGATGCTCTACGCGGCAGAGGCGGTGCTCGATGCGCCGTGCGGTGGCTGCTGGTCGCGCGGCGGGAAAAGGGCATGTCTGGGGAGGTGCTGGGGTTATGGCGGAGCGGCGCACGCGAGCTGAGATCGAGGCGCGGCTTGTGCGGGCCTGCCGGGGACGGTGCTCTGGCGTGCTCTGTGCATGGCGCAGAGGCGGTGGGCGCGAGCTTTCCTCAGTGGTCAAGGGGTTGGCTGCGTCCGTGGGGTGGACAGGGGGTCGCGGTGTGGTCTGGCCTACCTCCTAGACATGGCGAGAGAGGGCGGGGCGGTCTCCTATGGCTTGGGAACGGTTGGACGGTGGTGACCATTCTCGGGCGGCACGGTACTGGCGCTGCGGTGAAGAGGGGATGTTGTCTAGGGCTGGGTGAGTGTAGAAGGGGACAGAGGAGAGATGAGAGTGTCCAGAGGGGGACAAGAACTTAATTTGCAACAGTATTAGTTAGGCCAGAAGATGTTTGTCTGCCAAGTGTTTGACACAATGGCCGCAAGAGATCAAACTTTGAATTTTGATAAGATTTTTGGTGGAGTTTTTGATCCTATGCTTGATCATCTATGGTTGCTTGGGATTGTCAATTTGAACTCATTTGAGTGGTTTTTACAAAAGTGTGATCTATGCATATGAAATGGATTCCATTTTCACATGCCATTTAAATTTAGTGTTTAAATGTTTTTGTAGGATCACAAAGTGGGCCTTGGTAGATCTTTACTTGTACTAGAAAGGGGTGCAAAGAGTTAGAATTGTTTCTGTTTGAATTTGACTTCTAGGAACACCCAAAGTGACCTAGTAGATTAAAATGTCAAAAGTGACCATTTGCATTTATTAATCTTATTTGATTTCTTTTTCTTTGGATTTTGCTTGGGATGATCTAGATGATGTGGCATTCACCTTGGAATCATTTTGCAACCATTAGAACAAACAAACATGGCAATTCAAAACAATTCTATATTAATGCAACACACATATGCATTCTTAATTATTTAAAAGAGAAAAAGGTTTGTTAAGCCTAAATTGGGTGATTTATATCTTGATAAACTTGATTAATGTTTTGGGGTGTTACACTCCGCCTCCTCCCTTTGGCGCTTCCTCCACTTCTTGCTGCCCAGTCCCTTCACCTTGGGCACCTTGGGCTTGATCGGGGGCATGCGACCCTCCTCAATGGCCACCTTATAGAGGTTGAAGAGGTGAAAACCGGGCGCCTGGTGCTTAGCTCTGAAGCCGTGGATGTTCACGGACAGGACGTAGGTCTTCACGTCCTCTACATGCTTCATGAGGGAGTTGAAGTCGGTGGAGAGGCGCCACCTAGTGTAGAAGGGGCACATGTAGATGTCATGAGTGAAGAAGTTGTCGTACTGGCCGGACTTCAGCCTCCTCAACACCTGACAAGTCTTGGTGTCCTTGGACTCGTCATCGCTGCAGACATCGTTACTATCCTCATGCTAGAAAAAATAGTAAAGTGCAATAAGGACATGATTGAGATACCTTGATTATCGGGATTGATTATTTGAATGAATTAACCGATTGAGATCCTCTGATTATTCCTCAATCCCCAAATCTCAAACCAAATTGAATACTGATCCCAACTACAAACCTGCGCTAGTACTAACTAGGGAATCCCTTAACTGTAACTCGGAGGACAAATAAAATAGGATTGAAAAAAATAGGACGATTCATTGAAATACGATATCTAAAACAAGATGATTAGCTACTGTAAAAATACCTAGCATCCAATGATTGAAAATATGAACAGCCGGACCCTAATAACATACGATCTAGCATCCAACGATGGGAATGGGGGAAGAACAAGGGAAGGGGAGAAAACCCTAGTTACCTCCGACCATGGGTCAGTGATGCTTGTGTCGTAGGGCTTCTTCGGCCTGATCTAATCCTCCTCCTCGTAGGGATCCCAGCCAAGCGGGATCTGCCCGAGACTAGCAGGGGCCTCCTGGCCGGCGGCTACGGCGGAATTGGGGACGGGGGTCTAGAAATCGACGGCGGCTGCCTTCGATGCCTCGACGGGGTCCTTTCTAGGGACGGGGGCCTCCTTGCCATTGGCCTTGGAGGCAACGATGGCCACCGCACCGTTCTTCTCCATCGCTGGCGTGGTTGGAGTTTTCTTGGGGGTTTGCAGAAGGTGATAGGATAGTGGAGATGGTTGCGCGAGTGAGCGAGTGATGAGTGAGAGTGAGGAGGCATCTATAAAGGTGAAGGGATGGGACGTTTCGTTGCACCACCATGCACCGCGTAACTGCGTACGCTACTACACCGTGCACGGACACAAGTGTCCTCTACCGCCTCGTGCACCACGACATGCATACCGTGCGTCATGTTTTTCCCTCGTGTTTAACCCTGACGATTTAGTTGTGCTCAGTTATACCCTCGAGTGTAACACTGGTAATTTGGTTGTACTCAACTTTGCCTTCCAGTACTAACACTATCGTGAGCAATAAACTCAGTTTTACCCTCCGGTGGCTGGTCAACAGAGAGTCAACGAATGGGTTTTAGCTAGCTAATTGGGTCATTTTATGCACAACAAATTCAAAAAGATCAAAATATAGTGGCATCTACCCAGGGAGTCTTATTATGTGACATGCCACCATAGGAAATGCATATAAATCAAGTTTTAACCTAAATCACCACTTCTCTAATCACCTACTCTCTATGAAGGTTCATGGCTTTCTACTCAATCCTCTTCCCAAAACATCCCTCCCCAAAACATGGTTTGTCTGAATGAGGCAATAATTGTCAAACTGGTGTATATTTGAATTACAAATAGTTTGATGTATGCCAAGATGTATTTTATTGTATAAAAGACGCATTTTCCATTTTTTAAATCTTTTTCTATTTTCTATTTGAATCCCTTTATCAGTATTGTCCTTGGTATTTAAGTTCTACTCAGTTTTCCCCTCTCTCTTAGTCACAAAGTTTCACACCTATGCCCATCTTGGCTGCTATGCTCTGACTGGTTGAGATAGTTGTCATGCAGATCGTGCCCACCAACCGTTGATCCTCTGTGATCTATCGGACATGATAACCCCTATATCTGTCGGGGGTACCCCTCTATCCATGCAAAATAATGAGTTTCCCACCGGTACTTTAACTCCATAAACAAATGATTTTGAATATAATTTGAAGGGAAAGTGTTCAAAGGTGTATAATTTTCGTATATGCAAGTTTATGCATTACATTCCACTCTATGAAAATGATAATCTCTCAAGATTTTGTTAGCACAACATTATCACGTATTAAGTGCGATTTCAAAGAGTTCAAATGTGTATAATTTTTGTATATGCAAGTTTATGCATTACATTCCACTCTATGAAAATGGGGAGAAAATGATGAGCTCTCAAAATTTTGTTAACACATCATTATCACGTATTAAGTGCGATTTCACAGTGTTCAAAGGTTTATAATTTTTGTATATGCAAGTTTATGCATTATATTTCACTCCATGAAAATGATAAAATCAGGATTTTATTAGCACAACATTATCATGTCGTAAGTGTGATTTCAAAGAGTTCAAAGGTGTATAATTTTCGTATATGCAAGTTTATGCATTACGTTTCACTATATGAAAATGATAACCTATCAAGATTTTGTTAGCACATCATTATCATGTATTAAGTGCGATTTCACGGTGTTCAAAGGTGAATAATTTTCGTATATCCAAGTTTATGCATAATATTTCACTCTATGAAAATGATAAACTCTCAAGATTTTGTTAGCACAACATTATCATGTCCTAAGTGCGATTTCATAGTGTTCGAAGGTGTATAATTTTCGTATATGCACGAGGCATAAAGATTTTAGTTTAGGGATCATTTTTCACGCTTTAAAAATGGTAAACTCTCAAGATTTTCCTAGGACAATATTATCATGTCCAAATTGTAATTTGAAAGTGTTCAAGAGTTGTGTCAATTATAAACACTCTTTTACATTAAGAGTTGTATAATTTTTTTAATTCGAAAGTGTTCAAGAGTTGTGTCATTCTCTTATTTCTTATACATCCATCTCCCTAGATCTCAAAGTTTGACTTTCACCTCATAGATTCACTTGATTGCAGCCAAGACATTAACTCGATAAATCAATTAAATCATCATAATGGCTCGCCGCCCGCATTCTCCACAGCAAGCGCGCGCCCAATTGATCTCCCGAGTTGCGCCAATTGATTGTCCACGGGAAGCTCCCCCGTCTAATCGGAACATTTTGGCGCGAGATCTAACCTTCCTAGCGAATGGTTGCCATTGTCATCCTTCATACATGTCAACAGGATGGCACCATACTACGACCAGGATGAATGGGAGGCCGAAGTGAATCTAGACAAAGGGCCACCATCATCGGAGAAGGGCCTCCATCATCGGAGAAGAAGAAGAAAGGGGAGGCAATAGCATGGGCATAGGCGCGGGGCTGGCTCGGGGTCCCATCTTGCAACGCCAACCTGGGTAAGCTATGAGTCTGGCGCTCATGTGGATAAGCTGTGGATCCCATGTTGATATGGATAAGTGGAGAGAAGTGTCCACTACGGCAACCGACTGAATGTGGCCCCACTTGTCAGCATGTAATGGCAAGGGTCCACTATGGGACCCGACAGAACGCGGCCCCACTTGTCAGGATGTAACGGCGAGGCTCCACTACGGGACCCGAGTGAACGCGGCCCCACTTGTCAGCACGTAACGGCAAGGCTGATGGACAGTGATTTTCAGACCGTGTGAGAGTTTCGTAGAAAGAGATGGTGAAAAATGAGGAAAAGTTAAGCGGCTGGGGAAAGTGAGTACAACTAAGGAACCAAGGGCATGAAAATAGAAACCCTTTCTTCTAAGGAGGGGCCATGAATAGGTGTAGCCATATGCATGAGCAAATACACCCCTAGTGATTTATCCCAAGGACAATTAAGAACAAACAAGGGGATTATTAAGACATAAAGTCCAAACAACGCATTTAGATCTATGGTCCACATGATAATATCCCCGTTGATTAACCATGTATTAATACAACATGTATCACTAAGATTTGAGATTTGGTTTCTGTCAAACTCCGGGTATCCCTCATCCTATCAACATGCAATAGTGATAACCTTGTGCATCCCCCAACATATGTGTGCACTCATATGTTAGTACAACAAGATCACCATATAATATAACATATACTTGTATGCAACAAACAACGAACTATATCACAATTGTCATAAACACGTCACTACTCAAACATTAGCATAGAGATACAATCGATCATGGGAAAACGATATATTGCATCATACATCATGTTTTACAAGATATTACAGTGGGGATGATGAAGAGTTTCTGTAGATGGTGATGAAGATGAGCGTCCCCATGGGGGAGAGGCGGCGCTAACATGGAGGAGGCGGCGGCGACGCAGGGAGGCAAAGCCCGTCCTAGGGCGGCAGCTACCCTAGGGGGTGGAGGCCCCTTACCCCTTCTTCTTACTTGGCCATGGTTCTGATCTCGAGGAGCTTCTCCCCCTCCTTCGAGGCTACCAAGGATGAGGATTTTTGTGGCTATGGATGGATGCCTCCAAAATAGGGTTTCCCCTCAATATATACAGGTGGAGATGCAATCTAGGCCATGGGATGGATGCCCCTTTGATCTAAGAGCTCTTGGGCACCTCTAGAACCTTCATAGGGCTCCCCTATGTCCATTAGAAGCTCCTTGGGTCGTGACTTGGCTGAAGCCATCAAGTATGGGAATAGTTGGAGTCAATCACGTCACAAACTCTCGGAATCCTGAAAGTGCTTTTGTTCTCTTCAGTAATCCAGGGCTAAAATGTGTCTCCGAACTCCGATTGAGGCAAAGTTTATGTCTAGGATCATTAGCGTAAACTTCCCCACAACTTTCATGTTTTGACATTTTATGTTTGAAACCATATTCAGAGGCTGTCGTGCCAATATTCAAAAACTGTTCTAGAGAGATAGATTTCAGGAAACTCCAAATTTCACCATAATGACTGATTTCCTTCCATATTCGCGTGTGTCCTACACAACAAAAGGTTATTCCCAATAAATATAATAAATTTGCAAAATAATGGGGACTTTGGCACAATAAACAACAAATTTCATGGATGCATTTTACATGCATCAATCTCCACTCACATAAATCAAACTCCACTCACACTTCCAATAATTTTCTACCAAAATTAATGCCAACTCTCATTTAATAAAACTATTTTATTTAGAATTTTGTTAATTTACTGTAATTAACAAACAACTCCATAAAACCCCTCACAATACTTCGGTATCACATCCGAAACCATTTTAAGCAATTTGACCCCAAAAATTTCGGTGTTCATTGAAATATTCCCAACACTTTCAAATCCTTTCTCTAGTATTATATTTGCTCCATTTGGTGTCGGTATACCTTAAATGTGTCACCCTATGGTTCACGAATAATGTAGACATGATGGAAACTCCTCTCTGATCAGTAATCAGTAACGGGACCTAGAGATCCGTACTGACTCCCACATATTCAAGGATGAATCTAGTGATCGCGTGAACCTTTGATGTTGTATCTAAATCACTTTGTCTCGAGATATATTACATGTCTGAGCTTCGATCATCGGTATCCCCATACCTAGTTTGATCCTGTTACCGACAAGTACTCTTTTCTTTTTCCCGTGATATAACATTTGTTGTGATCTTATCACTTGCTTGCAAGCTATGTCAATGTGATATCACTGAGAGGGCCCTGAGTATATTATTCTCCATCATTGGGATGGACAAATATCACTCTTGATCCATGAGCGTCTACATAACACTTTCGGCGTATCTGGAACCACCTTTATTGTCACCCTATTACAGTGTGACGTTTGATATTATGAAGGCACTCGTCCAATGTTAGTGATTAACATGATCTCATGGTCTAAGGACTAAGGTTACTTCATATAATGTTATAGAAATGTAAACATAGTGACTTTGATCGTATTACTATACTTTGGCTGAATGTTCATCACATCATTCTACCAATTTTGTGATCTTGTTATTAACAACATTCAATGTCCATGATTAGGAAACCTTGATCATGTTGTTAATCAACGAGCTATTTTATATGAGAGGCATAATTAGGAACTCTTTATTTTCTTTATCAAAAACACATGTATTAACATTTCCAATTAACACAATTATAGCATGAAAAATAAACATCTATCATATACTTGGAATAAGATAATAACAACTTTATTATTGCCTCTCAGGCATATTCCCTTTAGATGGTGCTCATCATTTCTTATTGGAGCATTTGGTTCTTCATGGTGATGGTGATGCGCATTTTCGGTGTGGTTGTTGCTCCTCATCATGACCATTATGTCGGTGTTGATGGTCTAGGTGACAATTGCATCTTGGAGGATCTTCGAGATATTCACATTGATGGCGTGCTTGGTATTGCTCATTGGATTCATTTCTTGTAGTCGAGTGAAGGTCTTTAGGTTGATCATTTTGTTGATGTCGCACTTGCGGTTCTTCACGGGGTGGTTCACATAGAATAACGAGTGCTCTTGCTCGATGATGGTGTTCTCCATGACTTGAGTTGGCCCTTGAAGATGAGTCACCATCATAGCTTGATGTCGCGTCTCTCCTTGGAGATGGTATATGTTGCGAAGAATTATTTTGTTAGAAGATGGGGTTATCCTGCCGCCTTAAAGAACTTGGATGATGTTCATGTTGATGTGGATAATGATGTCGTGAAGAACTTTAAGTACTTGAGTGGCATTGAGGTCGAGAAGCAAGGTTGGCGATGGAGCGTTGGAGAGTTTCAAATTAATGACCAAAGTTATGGTTCATAGCATGCATATGTTGGCCGAAGTCGTCCATGCGGAGATCCATGTTCTTGTATTTGACTCGAACTTATTCAAATTATTTTTCGAGGCACATCTCAATGGCCTCAAAGCATTGCTTGAAAGCTTGTTTCATGATGAGTGCTTATTGTGAGACATGAATGAACCCACCTCTTTCACATTAGCTTTGCTACTTTCTCTATCCTTATCCATCAGGAAGCACAGCAAGTGTTGTATATAGAAGTGTAATATGTGGGGAGAGTTACTTCTTTCACCTCACCTTGATGAATCATATTGGACAAATAGCCACACTTGTGAACCAAAAGACATGCAAAGCCAAAGGAAAACAAGGAACCTCACACTAAACCTACAAAACACTCGAAAAGGCTTATGGTGGATGATTTAGAGTTTTGGAAAACCAAACAAAACGATCCAAAGACAAGGTTATTGTAACAAGTGGAGAAAATTCAAAGATTAAATGCAAAAGGTAACAATCCTAAAAGACACGGGAACACACACATGGTGATAGGTGGGGTTAACACGACTATGGAAAATGAGCGAAACAAAAAGCCTAAGAAAAATATGATCGTGCCAACACAAGGAGAGATCGTAACTCGTTCAACAAAGATTAAAAGCATAGGTTTTTTGCACTTGCCTTTGACGCTCTTTTATCTTTGCTTATAAGCTTTGATATTCTATATGTATTGGGAGACTTTGTAATTCTTTCTATTTTCTTTTTCTTTCTTTTACTATATTATTATTTTTCATTTTTCTCTCGCTTTATGCTAACTTTTTCTTTTGATCACCCACTATTACCATCCATGGACAAGTGCACAACGCTTGGGCAAACAAAAAACGAGCCACTCTCGATGGGATAGGTAACACACAAAGTAAGATATGGGGTTAACATGGGTGGATCAAGTTATACCTTATGTATTGTTGATGACAAACTTGCAACTAGTGGTAGAGGGTAGTGGTCAAGTTTTGTGTTGTTGTAGAGTGTGAATGGTGATTTGCAGAAGCTTGTTGTTAGTATCAAGACACACACACAAAACACAAACAAACAAGAAAAAAATCTATCAAAAATGATTGTCAGAAAAATTTCGGTGGCCAAACCAGTGGCGTTGGAGCTATTGTCGATCTGATTAGTGGGGAGTTCGGTGCACCGGAATTATCATCGGTTCGGTTCGGTTCGGTGGGAGGTCTAGTTCACTGGGTTGCTCACCTTTTTGAGTTTTTGAAGAACTCCAAAACTTCAATCCGTCGATTCAGTGGGAAATTGACCAAAATTGAGGCTAGGGAAGGGAAACAAATATTAACCGACACCAAAATCAAGAGATCCACGGACCAAAACCACTCAAAGATCAAAAAATCCAGAGATCGAACCGAGGTCAAAATTGCGCTATTTTTGAGAAATATTCGAATGGTGGAAAGACCAAATCGAAGAGAATTCTGTGAGAAACCAAGGGCTCTGATACCAATATGTTGTGGGGGTAAGCCACGGGTTTGCCAGACTCTCACGGTCTCTAGAGGGAAAGCGGGGAATTCACAAAGAAAAGAGATGGAATCGAACTCACGCCACGCGAAGAACATGATGAACACATGCAATACTCAACATGATACACACCTTTAGCTCATTCCGGTGGATAGCGGCCCAATACAATCCCTAGGATCATCATTGAACAAAGAACTCTCTATCCCAATCGAAGTGGAAAAAGATCTTTGGTGAGGTTCCAACTTCATTGGAGATCACGCAAAGTGAAGGCCTTGTACAACTTGGATGCCAAAGGGCAAAGTTCAAACAGGTTTGTGATAATATCACTTCCTTACGAGGAATGTGAGACCAAACTAGAAGGATTCCTATATGGGAGTTTTCTAGTTCTATTATCAAGTTTAAAGATAAAGGGTGAGCCATAGGGGTGTTTATTGCACTTGGGGCCAAAGGGATTGGTAAAGAAAATATTCCATGACATCATACCTAGATATGCGCGCAGACAAGCTGAAGTCAGCGGTTAAACCAGTGGCACTGGAGCTGTCGCCGGATGGGTTGGCGCGCCGGAGTTAGTTCAGCGATGGTTCAGCCCGGTTTGACCGAAACGGTATTCCGATGGCGATTTTGACATGGCGTTGGTTTGGGGCTTGGTCCCCCGGGGCTAGCAGCGGTTTGACTGGGATATTTAGGCGGTGGGGCCGGTTCACCGGTTGTGCCGACGATTGATCAGTTTTGTTTTCTCTTCTATGTCTCGTTGTGGCGATGGTCCATCTTGGTGCAGCTCTTGAGGCTCGTACTTGAGGAAACACAGGGCATTGTTATGAAGTAGCAATCCATCCAAGGTAGAGTCAAAATCACACATCGAGGAGCGAGTTTACCTTCTCATGTAGAAGCTTGACTCAAGCACGGGTCATCGGTGCACTTGGGGGACTCGATGGTGTGGATGTAGAGTCGTCGGTAGGATGGGCCGCATGAGAGGTTTTTTGAATCATGTAAATTTTTATCAAAGAGGCCCCAAAAGAACTCGAACTGCTTCCTCCGTCCCGATTTAAAGCGCGCGTATAACAAATCTCTAGGCCCTATGCTTTCTCTGATTGTGGCTAATTTGACTCTCAATAATTCTCTGGTTGGCTTTTCCTCTAAAATTAAATGCTTAACTGGCTAGGAGGTGGGGGCTTTTTGGGATTGCATGATTTCCAATATGCGCCCTTTTAACTGGGATGGAGAGAGTACATCATTACATGTATATTTAATACTCTCTTAGTCTCGAATTAGATGTCCGAGGTTTATTTAAATTCACATGTATTTATACACTGGACGAAGAGAGTAGTAGAAAAAAAATTATGATTTCATGCCTCGGAATTTTGGTATTGTAAAAACAAACACTCAAATACTCAAACATTTGGTATTGTATCAAGAAACACTCAAATATCATCCGGAAGGAAAGACGTGATTTTTAAGGTCTGAAGATCAATTGTGGGGGCAGTGTGAGTGCAGGGGTATTTTTGGTTTTTACATTTTTGTGCTTTCGAGTTTGACAAGATGGCACCTCGCTTATTTTAAGCTCGCTCAAAAGCTTGTGGTCCATGTGCTGCCTCGGTAGATTCGGGATTCCTATTGGCGGCGAATCTTTTGGACCGAACTTCTGTTTTGTTCGTGAGATTATGCCAGAAATACAGTTATTTTTACACCTTGGGCTCCTGGTAGTATTATTTTACTTGTTTCTTTCCGTTCCTCAAGTACACGAAACCTCTGTTTGCCCGTTGGTAACAGGCCTGAAGCCTCCTGCAGAAACCAAGAACCGACCATAAACAAAGAGAAAGAAGAGCTAGGAAGAAAAGGAGAGACACATGTATAGTATTTAAAGTTCCGAAGCAAACCTTGTTTCAAGGCACAGAAACAACGTGAACATGGCAAAGGTTTTAATAATCCAAACCAAGCTTGATTTTGGGGTCAGAACTGCCATTCACTGCGCAGTTCGCAAACGCTTTTGTTTCCACGGGTCTGTGGGTGGCTAGTACTCTTTTATACTCCCGCAGTATTTGGAAAATGGAGCAATTATATCGATTGCAGGAGGAAATTGCACAGACTTTCAACTATTGTTGAGGAGGTTATTGCACGAACCTTCATCAACTTTTTGTGAGCCGTATGGTTTGTGCAAAAAACATATGCAACAAGTACTTTGCGGAACAACCTCTGCTATGGTTGGTGGTTCTGCAAATTCCTCTTCATAAGCTTTTTCAACAAGTTTATATATCTTGCATCTGCATTTGTGGAAGACGCAACTATAGTAATTCTTCTATAGCTTATGGGTGGTGAAAACCCAGCGCGCGGGCTCAGCAGCTAGATTGAATAGTAAAAGCAGAACCGGTTTTTCATGAAAATATAAATCCGTTCAGATGGAGGAGATGCTCGACCGGCCCACCGCCTTGGCTGGTAATTAGCGATGCACTTTTTATTTCCCCATTAACTTCACCCAGGCTCGCGTAAAAAAAAATTTCCCCAGGCTCGAACGCTCGCCGTTGCCTTCACTTGTGCCGCCGCCACCCGCACCCCTCGCTGCCACGGCATCTAGCGCCCGTGTTGCTGCCGCCGGCCCGCCGCCATCGGGGAAAGGTCCTTGCACCCCGCCGAGCTCGGGACTATCCTTTGGTGGACATGGACGGCACTAGCAGGACGCCACGGACATCCGCCCGAACGACCATGGCGGGACACGCGGGAGCGGGCGCTGCCGTCGTCGTTTTGCTTCCGGATCTGCTTTCCGAAGACCGAGGCGAGGCCTCCGCACTCGACGCGATCGGGACTAGGGGTCCAGGACACTGTCAGGACCCCGAGGGCGCTGACATCGATCCGTAGCGAAGAGGAGGAAGAAGGAGGAGCTCCGGCGGCTCAGAGATACAGGAAAGGAAAAACAGTAGATAAATTTAGGGTTTTATTTCTGCGTACCACCCGTCCACCCACTCCTGCTCCTTTATAACATAAGAGCAGGACCATGCTTTGTTTAAGACTGGTTATTACACTTGCCAAAATTACTTAAGACTGGAATTACAACTGATGGTGTTGAACGGTTGGATCATCAGGTGTCTATCCTGAAAATGCCCCCCCCCCCTTCAGTCAAGACCTCAGGGCTTCAACACAGGGAACTACCTCTGAACAAAGTTCGCGTCCCCCAGGTGGCTTCATCTTCACTCATTCCATCCCAGTGGATGAGCCACTGAGGTACTGCCACATTGTACTCGCCCGACGAATGCTTCCTTGGAACCTGACGACGCTGCAAGATGGTCAGAGGAAAGAACTTGATCTTACCAGCAGGCGTCACCAGTGGTAGTGTCGGCGAGGGAACTGCAATGTTGCCAAGGTGTTTCTTTAGATGGCTCACATGGAAGACATCATGAAGGAGTGTTCCAGAAGACAATTGCAGCTTGTAAGCACGGTTACCCACTAGCTGGATAATCTTGAATGGCCCATACCATTTAGATGTCAGTTTTAGGGGGTTTCCTCTGCCTAGAGCATTTTCTCTCTGAGGCACCATCTTGAGATAGACCATTTCACCCAGTTGAAAAGAGCGGTATGTGCGTTTCCTATCAGCATATTTCTTCATAGTCTTTTATGCTTTTGCCAAGTTGTGCTGCAGTAGCTCAATCATCTTCTTTCTGTCACCAAGGGTGTCTTGTGCTGTTGGTGACAGTGTGGTTAAGCCAGGTAATTCTGTGAGTAGAGGAGGGGCATACTCGTATAGAGCTTCAAATGGTGACATTTGTATGGCTGTGTGGTAGCTGCAATTGTACCAGAATTCTGCCGCCGGCAGGTAGTCACACCACTTCTTGGGTTCTTGGAAGACCATGCATCAGAGGTATTGTTCCAAGCATTGATTTACCCTTTCTGTTTGTCCAACATATTCAAGGTGGTAAGCTGTAGAGAAGTGTAACGAGATCTTCATCGCAGAGAAAATTTCTGTCCACGGTTTACTTAGAAATATGTTGTCTCTGTCTGATGTGATGATTGTGGGAGGACCATGTAGCTTGATAATGTTATCAATGAATAGATCAACCACTGTTTTCACTGAATATGGGTGTGCTAATGGAAGGAAATGGGCATATTTTGTGAGTCGATCAACCACAACTAATATGACATCCTTACCTTTAGACTTGGGGAGGCCCTCCACGAAATCCAAACTGATCGCTGACCACTTAGCTCGAGGTATGCTCAGTGGGTCCAGTAAGCCAGGGTACTATAGTTTTTCAGTTTTGGAAATTTGGCAAAACAGGGCACTCTGCAATGTTCTCAGTCACATATTGTTTGAGTTTTGTCTAGTAAAATGTCTACTTGAGCTTGTAATAGGTTACTCTTGTGCCTGAATGCCCACTCATTGCAGAGGAGTGGAATGAATCGAATATTCGTTTCTTGAGGTCGGAGGATGAACCAATGTAGATGCAGCCTTTGTATCTCAACACTCCAGATTGTGCTGAGTAATGCAGATGACTAGAGGGGTTGATAGTAACCTCTTGCAGTAGTTTGGTGCATTCTTGGTCCCCAATATATGACTGTGTGATATCCTTTTCCCAAGAAGGGACAACAACTAATAAAGCTTGGCAAGAAGTTGGCTCAAGTTCCTGCTCATTGGGCTGATACTGTCTAGAGAGGGCATCTGCGGCTGTGTTCTCACTTCCATTTTTATAATGAATGGAGAAGTCAAACTCTAGCAACTTCAGCATGAGCTTATGATGAATTCCTTCCAGCTGCCTCTGGCTAGCTAGGTATTTAAGGCTGCATTGGTCAGTTTTGATCACCAATTTATTTCCTAGGAAGTAGTGTCGCATTTCTTGAGTGCTTGCAATATGGCCAATGCTTCCTTTTCATAAACAGAGAGAGCTGAGTTCTTTGGGACTAAGGCTTTGCTATAGAAGGCCAATGGCTTAGAATGTTGCATCAATACAGCTCCCAAACCAATGTCACAAGCATCAGTTTCTAATGTGAATGGCATGGTAAAATCAGGTAGTGCAAGAAGTGGAGGCTGGGACATGACTGTTTTCAGATGCTCAAAAGTATCCTGCTGTTCTTCTCCCCATTGGAATGCATTCTTGTTTAGGGCATTGTGTAATGGCTGGCAGATGAGGGCATATTTGGGGATGAATCGCCTGTAGTAGCCTGTCAGGCCCAGAAAGCCCCTTAACTTCCTTACTGACTTTGGTGTTTCCCACTTAAGAATTTCTTGTATTTTAGATGGATCAGTGGCAACTCCCTGCCTAGATATAATGTGTCCTAGGTATTCAATCTGAGGTTGTCCAAATTGGCATTTTGAGAGCTTGGCTTTTAGGTGGTTTTGTCTGAATACAGATAACACCACTTGCAAATGCTCCAGGTGTTCCACCTTTGTTCTGCTATAAACCAATATGTCATCGAAGAAAACCAAGACGAATTTGCGCAGATAGGGAGCAAAGATTGTGTTCATCAGCTCTTGGAACGTTGATGGCGCATTACAGAGGCCAAAAGGCATTACTAGGTATTCATAGTGACCTAAGTGGGTGGAGAATGCTGTCTTTGCAATATCTGCTTCATGCATTCTGATCTGATGGTACCCAGAACTTAAGTCAAACTTGGAGAAAAACATAGAGCCATGTAACTCATCCAATAGGTCCTCAATGATAGGAATGGGGAACTTGTTCTTTATGGTTTGTTCATTCAAGCCTCTGAAATTAGTGCATAAACGCCATGATCTGTCCTTCTTCTTCACCAAAAGAATAGGGGATGAGTATGGACTTTTGCTGATTCTGATCTCTTTCTTCTGAATCATATCCTTTATTATTTGTTCCACAATATTATTTTGGCTATGAGACATCCTGTATGGTCTGATGTTTGGAGGTTTTGAGTCAGCCAGGAGGGGTATTTGGTGGTCAATTTGTCTGGCTGGTGGTAGGCCTATGGGAGTTTCAAGTATGTCCCTAAATGACTGTAACAGAGCTTGAATACCAGTGGACTGAGATTGTTGTCCTTGGATTTCTGCATCATCTGCTCTGACAGTGTACATCAGGAGATAGATTGTGGCTCCCTAATGGCTCGTGATTGATGAGCTCGTTGGGGAACCCCAAGAGGAAGGTATGATGAGCACATAAGTAAGTTTCCCTCAGTTATATCGAACCGGTAGGAGCAAGGAAACACCCCTAAGGTGTTGCTAGCTGAGCCTTGGCAGGGCGCACTACCGGTGCTAGTAGCAACGTGGAGACCTGCACAATACAACCACAGAACTCTGTCCCCAACTTGCGATGAGGTTGTCAATCTCACCGGTTTTGCTAAAAACAAAAGATTAAACGTATCGAATGGAAGGAAGTAATAGTTTGCAGAAAGTAAACACAAAGCAGTAAACAGTTTGTAGATTGTATGTAAAAGAAAGGACCGGGGTCTATAGTTCACTAGAGGTGGCTCTCCTTAAGATAGATAACATGCTGGGTGAAAAAATTACAGCGGGGCAATTGACAAACATCGAGAAAGCAATACATGCATATACTAATCATCTTGACTCCTTTGAGACTTGATTGGGCATTACAACATTATACATAGACCGCCATTCAACTGCATCTATGACTAATAATCCACCTTCAGGTTATCATCCGAACCCCCTCCAGTATTAAGTTGCAAGCAACAGATTATTGCTTTACGAATTGCGTGTAAAATAAACAATACGATTGTTCTATGAACAAAGGATTTTTGTTTTCTCCCTAGTAGCAATAGCACATCTAGTACCTTAGAGATTTCTGTCACTTCCCTAGATTACCATAGGCATGAACCCACTATCAAGCATAAATACTAACTCTTGGAGTTGCTAGCATCTACTTGGCCAAGATAGCTACTAACAACGGAAAGCATGCAATATCACAAATAACAAAGACATGATAGAATCAATAATCAATCTGAAATAGCATCTCAATATCCATCAGATCCCCGCAAACACAACATGCAGAATTACAAATAGATGATCTTGATCATGAACGGAGCTCACAAGATCTAAACATAGCACAAAGGAGGAGAACCAGCCATCTAGCTACTACATGGACCCGTAGTCCAGAGATGAACTACTCACGCATCACACCGGAGGCTTGCATGATGATGAAGAAGGCCTCCAGGGTGAACTCCCGTCTCCGGCAGGGTGCCGGGAAGAGCTTCAGATCCCTCCCGATCTAGGGATGGAGATGACAGCGGCTATAGACTCTTTCATGGATTTTTGATCGGGTACTTAGGGTTTTCGTATCGGAGGCATCTTATAGGCGGAAGGAGAGGCCGAGGGGGTGCTGGGTCGGCTAGACCACCCCCTAGCGCGGGCCAGGCCTAGCCGCGTGGCCAGGTGGTGTGGCCAGGCTCCAGCCCTTCTCCGTCTCGTATTCTGGCTCTAGATGTCTTCCGGTAAAATAGTGACTTTGGCTTTTGTCCCGTCCAATTCCGAGAATATTCATTTTCTGACTTCCTAGAACCAAAAATAGTAGAAAATAGGCAGCTGGCACTATGGCTCTTATTAATAGGTTAGTCCAAGAAATCATATGAAAAGTACTCCAAAGTGTGGACAAAACACAAGAAAGTAGATAAAACTAAGCATGGAACATCAAAAATTATAGATACATTTGCAATGTATCACTCCCTATGCCATGAGTTTGCTGCACTGATCAGATGTAATGAGAAGTTTGTCCACAGGGAACAAGTGATCCACTAGTGTCAACAGTTTCCCTTGGACTCCAATAGTTAACTTCCTTTCAATGAAATCGAAGGTAACTGGGTTGTGCTCTTTGAACCAATTGACTCCTAGGATAATATCAGACCCTTGGAGCTCAAGTATTCTGAAATTGGTGCAGAATTCATGACCTTGGATGGTGAACTTGCAATTATATGCAATGGCAGTAGAAGAAAGAATACCCCCACCAGCTACTTTGACTCTTCTTTCCTTAGAATCAGTCATGGGAATCTTGTATTTTGTTGCAAATGCTAGGTCCATGAAGGTGTTTGTACTCCTTGTGTCAGCCAGGGCTACAGCTTGTGACTTGTTTATATTGAGCAAAAGTGATATTGTTGAGTCACTTGGACATCCACTATAAACTTGAGCAGAAATGTTCATTAATCCATCCACTGGCTGTACTGCTGGCTGTGCTTCTACTGCAGGAACAACTTGTTCTGGTACTAGTAGTACTGGCCCTTGTTGTATCATTGGGGGTGGGGGATTAAATGGTAAAGGATCCACTCTGTCTTCTTCTTCTTCACTCAGACCTTTGAGTTCAATGGCACTAAGAGCTCTTTGCATTTGGGGGCATTTGTGTCCCATAAAGAAGTTTTCATTGTAGTACCAGCATAATCTAGGTCCTCTGTTGTTGTTTGGAGGCCTATTACGATTCTCTCTAGGCAATGGTTGCCTCTGATTCTGCTGTTGGGGATATGCTCTAGGAATTGGGACAACAGGTTGTACTTTCTTCACATTCAGTAGGTAAGCCTTTTCATAGTTTCTAGCATACCAATAGGTTGTGAGCATTGAATCTGGCTTTTGACATTGCACCATGTGTTTAATGGTGTCCTTTAATCCATAGAAAAATCTATCCACAAAGAAATCCTGGGGCAGATAAGTTCTTTCTCTTTTTATTTGAGTCATCCACAACTCATACTGATCAATGTAAGCATTGGCTATGGTGGTTTGTTTCAGTATTTGTAGTTGGACCATAGGGTCATTTGCAGCACTGTCTGGAAAGCGGTCTATGGGCACCTAACTAAGTTCCTGCCATGACATGTTGTGCAGAGCTAGTCCAGAACTACTGATCCAAGATTTTCCTTGCCCTCAAATATGTGCAATCCCCCACTTAACTCTGTTTTCATGAGGAATTTCTACCAGATCGAATACGTCTGCACACTCCAGTAGCCAGGCCCTTGGTGCTTCACCAGTGAAGATTGGCAATTCTACATGTGGGGTTCTCATATGCATCTCGTGGTTGGTGTGTTGGTAAGACGGTTATGGAAAACGGTTGTGTGGGAATGTGTTGTTTGATGGTTGTTGGTGTGTAGGGGGTGGTTGGTAGTGAGGTGGTTGTGTTGTGAGATTGGTACTTGGGTATTGGGCATAACTGTTTTGTGTCAGGGTGGCGATGGGGATCGGTAGTGGTGTAGGGCATTGGTAGTTGCTTGTGGGTGGGTGCTGGGATTGATATGGTTGGAGTTGGTTATTTGGGAAGGGTTGTTGCTAGTAGTAGTGTGGCTGTGTGTTGGGGTTGGTGTGTTGCACGAAGGTTGGGCGCGAAGAAGAAGCAGCTATTGTGGATACTATAAGCTCTGTCTCTATGGTTATGGTTTTCTGTCGAACATCTGTCGTGCTCGGTTGCACTGGTAGCTGTGCTGGTGTTAAGCGACCCAATTAAGGTGGAAAAGGTGGAGGATTTGTGTTGGGAGTGGTTAGCGGGGTAGATGTCTCAGGAATGGGGGAAAGTTGGGTGTTTGTGCACGGTGGAGGAGTCACAAAAGTTGGAGCTTGGCCTATGTCCGGGGCGTTCATACCTACTGTTGGCGCGATCCGATCGATGCTGGTCTGCATCCTAGCCATCATCACGGTCATGTTCTCCATCTGGCTAGTAAGCAGGCCAATTGCCGTCGATGATTCCGCTTGGTAAGAGCGGAGACGGCGTCCCACTGAGCGCGCGTCGCGCTCCGACCTCTGCTGCGCTCTGAGAGCCGCAAGCTCCACATCCGTTGTCGATGCTGACCTCAGGATTGGTGCCGCATCTCTGCGGTTCTCGCGGGCAGAATTCCTTGAAGAAGACCGAGAGGAAGCGCGGGTTCTGTTACCCTCTGACATCGCCGTCCGTCAGTGTAGGGATTTTATACCAAATCAAGAAGATTTGGAAACCTAGAAGGGGGTGGTGAGGGAGGGGCGGCCGCCGGTGCGGCTTGATAGAGGGGAAATGCAAGACGACGTTGCCGATGCAGGTTGGGAGGGAGGGAGACGCTCGAGGCGGCCGAGGAGTGCCGGCTCTGATACCACCTTGTCAAGACCTTGAGGGCGCTGACATCGATCCATAGAGAAGAGGAGGAAGAAGGAGGAGCTCCGGCGGCTCAGAGATACAGGAAAGGAAAAACAGTAGAAAAATTTAGGGTTTTATTTCTGCGTGCTACCCGTCCACCCACTCCTGCTCCTTTATAACATAAGAGCAGGAACACGCTTTGTTTAAGACTGGTTATTACACTTACCAAAATTACTTAAGACTGGAATTACAACTGATGGTGCTAAACGGTTGGATCATCAGGTGTCTATCCTGACAGACACAGAGGAAGGAGACGAGCCAACCTCTGAAGCTCGGCCATGGCGATTCCTCGACGAATAGCTCTGGTGGTGCTCCCTCTAGATTCTAGTGTCTAGTCACCGGTGGCTTAGAGTTCTCAGCAGAGGAGGAGGAGGACGTGGCCACGGGGGACAAGTGCCCATCGGGGAAGCGGAATACACCGCATCACGCTATGGCCCACGCGCCTATCAGAGGTTACCCATCAAGTTTGTTCAGCTATGCAATACAAGTCACTTGGATTTTATTTGTATTTCATGTCATATTAGCATCTAGGAAATATGATAATTGATGGTATGACATGAGAAACGTGGTTAGATTTTTTGTAGAACCATATTGCGAAGTATGAATGAGGGGGAATGAGCGGAAGGTTATTGTGTCTTTCATTAATCTACACCTTCGTTGCACTATTCAACATGCAATGTTGTCTGTTCAGGCGTGCTGAACTAATTCTTCTCGCTTTCTGTCAATGAACTCTTCTAAGCATCAATTTGTTCATACCAAGCACCAGCGTGATGTTATTTTTGTCACCTCAAGATTGAGTGATGGTAGTGAAAGCATCACACTTGATGTCAATTAATATTTTTCCACGTGGTATCAACTTATGTTTTGACTGAAGGACTTGGTTTGCCGAGGAGCAATGCTTCAGCAACATTGCTTGCATTGAGCTAAAAGAAATATAACTACACATCCAATCTTGTACCGCTATATTTATCACTTTTGATTTATAAGTTCTGCATCATGGAAAATATAATTTGTAAATGTTGGTTCCTACCAAGCATTTCAGGCTTCACATGGTAAATGGAGTTTATGTAAAATATTGATATTTAGTGATGCCAAGGTCGCAAATAGGTACTGAATTAATGGGATTTCCAATACATGAGAACCATGCACTTTTTTTGTCCATCCATACCTTGGTGAGCTTGTTGGCCACCCTTCCCAGCTTAGGTCTTGAGTTTAAAATCTACTGTAGCCTAATTTATTTTCTTGATACTTGCTTACTGCTTTAGATTGAAATAAGCCTTCTACGGTCGATGCATTGAACACTATATATAGGTACGTTTTAGTAATTGTCGTGTGTAATACAATCTTAGGCTAATCTACATACATTGCTCTTTAGTTTTGTAAATGCCCAGAATCAAGATCCAAAGTTTAGAGCTATCTAAGATCATAACTAAAGTTTAGAGTGTATTCAAATACTTGCTTTTGTTGCATCTCATTAGTTCTACTACCTTATGATGCATTTTGTATTGTGCTCTAAATATATAAAATATCCCCTTTCATATTTTATGTTCAAATATCTCTTCTAGATATTCAGTATTGTTGATGTCATATTAAGAAAAGTGGCTTTGTAGATTATGGTGATTTCATAGGTTTTCTCTAAATAGTCAACTTGGGCCAATCCATGAAACTTTTTGCCCTATTTTGTTATTGCTTTCTTGATACTAAGTTATAAATGCTCTGATTTATATTCCAAATAGTTTTTTAGTTACTCATGTCCCTATTATGTTATCAGTTACTTAAATGTAGTACATCTATGCGTGTAGCTGAAGCTAAATCTTGGTTGGTCCATCAGTGAAGATCCACTTTTTTTCTTCTCAAAAATTAGATTGGGTATCCCACTTATGGTCTTCCTGAAATTACTGCATATACATTGTTATACGAGCTTTCCATGGAGTTACATTTTTATTCAGATTAGTTCGTTCGTTCTCTTCGCCCATCTTAACATTTTTACTTATTTACATTTTATTTCTTCCTTACTCTACTCCTGTTTGTTGTGACCTAATGCGTCCTTATTCTTTCAGTATGTTGTTGGTTTGTGCCCCTTTTTCTTGCAGGTTGTGTTCTGGGGTTGGTGGTGGTTGTCGCATTTGTTTTGTTCTTTGGTTGCTACATTGGGCTATTTATTGCTTCCCTAAGGTGTGTGGTTTTTCTGTTTAGGTTATTTTGTTATCGTTCATTTCACTGATTACAGTGTGGCTATCGTAGTTTAGTTTCTCGGCTATGCGCCTGCGCGTGATGAGCGACTGATCTGGTGGGTCACGGTTGTGGGTCAGGAAACGTCGCACTATGGTCCGTTTTCTTGCTTAGGAGTGAGAGTGCTAAGCCATTGATCCACGAAGGTTTGTTCCTTTGTTGTATTTTTTCCACTTTTATGTTCTACTCCAACCTTGATATCTTTGCCTACTGTTTTTGTCAACATTTCTTAACCTTTTCGCTAGCTATGGGTCCTAGGTTGGCATCAATATGGATATTCCTGAGATTGTCTCTCTGGATGACAACTTTTTATCTCTCTTTGCCATTGCACGGATTTCTTTGCATCTCAGATTTTCATGTTTTAAAGGGAAATTGAGAGTTTTTCGGATTGACCATCATGTGTAGCTAGTATGAAGGGGATTTTGAAAGAAACTAAATTTTAGAGTGTATGCTCAGAGGTAGAGGAGTAGTACATGACTAAATGTTTGTTTTGCGTATATGTATCGTTTACAACATTAGATAGAAGTCAGGTCAGGTTCAAGTCTATTTGCCTAGGTAGAGTAAGAAAAGAATGTGTAGTTGTCTGTGTAACAATTGAGAGTTTAGGAGACATTAGAGAATGGTTTGTACTAAAAACAAGTGTAGCCCTCTGAATATTCGGTAAGAGATGTAGAGGGAGAAGTACAAAATCATTTCTTATTCACTTTTGTTGTTTACCAAATTTGAATATAGATGTTTTCATGTTAGCAGGCCAACAGTTTTGATAGGTACGGGGGCACCACATGAGTTATAGCTGACGCATGAGTTCTGCTATCTCAAAGCGTTACCTCATAGCTGATGCATGTGTTCTGCTAGCTGAACCGAAGTACTCAAAGATCAAAGAGCACGTGCATATATCTACGTATTGCTTTAACAAGTCTGCTTCTTAGTTGTCTGAATAAGCCTATATTTGAAAATGCACGGAACACTTATCCTGAACTTAGGACTAACTGGTAAATGCTCTCTACAAAAGCCTTGCTGCTTGGTTGTCTGAATAAGGAGATAATTGTAGTCCTGTTGTTGTTAGGCCAGGGAGTAGAGATGCACATGAGTTTTTCTTTTTGGTCAAATATCTGACCGCACTTGAGGGTCTTTTATCTTTTTTTTTCATCGATGTTGACCCCGGTCCTTTGGAATGTTACTATGGTTTGCTGAACGAAAAGTGGTATGCTGCACTATGGCTAGAGGGCTTACTGTGCAGAAGGAAAAACACAGCTACAAGAGTTCATCGTTAATATCATATATATGATCCATTTCAAAAAATAAATAAACCATATATATGATGTCCTTTATGTGTAGCATATACGTGTTGATTGCATCATGTACCTGGAGTTTTGAGCTTTCTATGGGGTGGGTTTTTTATGCCCTAACAGATTTGTTTCAGTTTTTCAAGGTTTAGTGCATGTCGGGATTATTGTTTCTGATCATTTGTAGGGCATGGAGTGTAGTGTGTAGTTATATGGATTTATAGGGCTCTCCGAATATCTAAGAAAAGTATGTCTAGGTTGTGTATAGTGTCGGTTTAAGCTAATCAGAAACAATTGTCTTGCCCACTAACATGCTGTCTTTTTTACTCCAATTCTTTGTTGCAATTAGTATCTTCTAAATGATTAGGGTAGTCTTTGCAGCAGGGAGGCATGCCCCGTGTGTTGTTATTTCATCTAGGTTACATATATATGTTCTTATGCTATGGTGTGATGTTATGCAGGTTGGTGATGTTTGTGCAGACGATTGAGCTTATTAAGGAGAAGGTCTAGAGATGGATCCGCTATTGAGATGGTTTTCTTTGGCGATGTTTCTTGGGATTTGGTTGCAAAGCTGCTGGCATTCTGTTCATCAAAATTTTCACTCTGCTCTCTGTGTGTGCCAAAATATTGGGTTTGTTTGGTATAAATTATGTTGTTGATGTCATTGTGTCCTGGTATTCTTTCTAGTGGTACGAAATTTGTTTTCAAGTCATTAAGTTTTACCATGTACTCCCTTCGTTCGAAAATATAAGACATTCTAGCTTTGTGAACCGAATGTATCTAGATACCTTTTAGGATATAGGTTCACTGCGAACCTCTATGAACTTATACACTAAAAACGTCTAGATACATTCGATTTATAAAGCTAAAACCTCTAATATTTCGGAACGGAGGTAGTAAGATAGTTCTTTCTTTGTCAGTCTTGATGCGGCAATGGAGTCTTCTCTTTGTCTATTCTACTGGTTTTCCTTTTACTTCTCTTGCTGTTTAATCTGCTCCTAAGTAAAATTGCGTGTGACATCTATACCTAATAATAAAGTAAGGATCGCTTCTGTCAACCAGTCTTTTTTAGACGATTTTATCCTTGGCTTTTCAAAAATATTACCCACCAATGCCATCACTAAGTTTCGTACTGTTTCGTCCGATTAAAAGAACATAAGCTGCCCTCGGGGACACTCTGCCCACGGGGACCTCCGCGGACACTGGTTGCGTGTGAGGGCGTTGTCGTCTCCCTCACTGGGGACGCGTCGGAAAGAAGCCACAGAGGCAATCCTCGACGGAACCGTGCGCCGGCCTTCGGCCACTGCACGCGGAGCCGGCAAGGGGAGCCGCCGCAGCTCCGGCCGCGCCTAAGTCCGCGTGCGCCGCCTACTCTGCTCCTCGCGTCACCGTGCATCAGCTCCGCACGTCGTTGCAGCTCGCTCGTGCGTCTCGAGCGCCGCAACACACTGACGTGTTCGCGCACCAGCACTGCGCGCACCGCCGCTCCTCAGTCAGCGCCCCACCGCCGCGCTCAGCTCCACGCCCCGCGCGTCCCTGCCGCCTCAGTCCGCGCCCCGCCGCGGCGCTCGCCTAAGCTGCCGCTCGCGCGTCGCACTCCCTGAGCGTCAGAGGACGCGCCGGACGAGCACAGCCGCTGGGAGCTCTCTCCATGTGCACCAGCACTACGCGCACCACCGCTCCTGAGCCCGCGCCCCGCCGCCTCGCTCAGCTCTGCGCCCCTCGCATCCCCACCGCCTCAGTCCGCGACCCGCCGCCGCGCTTGCCTAAGCCGCAGCTCGCGCGTCGCCCTCCCTTAGCGTCGGAGGACGCGCCGGACGAGCAGAGCTGCTGGGAGCTCTCTCCCTGCGTGGAGAGGAGAAAATTCGAATTGGGGAATTAGGGATCCGGGGTCTGGTCAACGCAAAACGGCCATCAGATCGGACGCCTCAGATTGCGACCTGCCGTGTAAACGGGAATACTGCAGCTCTCAGGCCCGTGTATTTACTTCCTGGGCCGTGGGCTATGTCCGCTGCACGGTACAGATTAGACCCTACCGTAATGTATTTTTTTCTTTTTTGATAAAGAGCATACGCTGTGGTGCACTAGGTGCGTGTGTGTGTGGGTCATGGTGGGATGTGTGTGTTGCGTGTGGTGTTGTGCAGTAATGCTAGGATTTTTACGGACTGATTTTATGAGATGACGTGGTAACACCGGATTTGCCAAGATTTTTACCATTTTTGTGAATTTAGGGCTAGGATCTATCCACACATCAACACGTCAGTCCGTAGGTTCAAATCCGTGAGGTTTCATCCGTAGGTTTAGCATTTCTAGGTGTTGTGTTGGGTCAGGCTCGTGTGCGTGGTTGTGTCGTGTTGGCGTGCGTGTGTGGGTCAGCTGCGTGTGTGTAGCTGCTGTGTGTGTCCGGTCGAGGTGTGGTGTGCGTGAATGCGAGCGTCACAGCGGTGTGGTGTTTGTGTGTTTAAAAATGAATTTAGATTTGGCCGACGGGTGAATTTAAAAAATACTAAAATAATGTTATTTGGTTTAATTATGAAATCGTAGCAACGCACGGATTTTATGCTAGTTAAGACAAAATGTTGTAAAATATAAGTGTGCTACCGGGGGAAGTAACGCTAAAAACCATTGGGAATCCTACATGTTGGACATGCTGTGTCAGAGATGTCGGCGGCGCGGCGAATTGCGCTTTTCGCCTAATAATATTATTAAAGCTGGTACAGAGCAACAACTAAAAATCATTCAACAAGAGAGTGTATGAAATAGACAACATTGGCAGAAATATAACAAACACATTGGCAGAAATATAACAACTACGAGTAAGTCATCTTATTTCTCACCAACTCCTTCTAAAAGGAACAACACAAACACATCGAAGTTGTTAGGTGCAAGACGAACATGAGTAGTACTTTAATAGCGAGGTTCAACCAATTATGGCCATAAACATCAGCACATAGACACCACTGTCAACAACATAAGAACTTTGTAACGTGTGGATCCAACTAATAAAGGCAAGATTGTCGGACTACTGGTACCGGGGTAACCCGTCCCGCCGGGTCGCCGGGCCCAGCAAGGGCGCCCCTCTCGAGGGCTCTCAAGAGGGGCGAGCCTCCATAAGGGGGACGAAGCCTGGACCTCCCTTCCCCCCACGCATGCTCGGGGCTGTGGCAATTGGGCGACGTGGCCTACCCAGTGAGACCCCGAGAGGGGAACCTCGCCAGGCCTAGGCGTGCTTCACAAGACGACGCCCCAACGGTTGGTCAAAGCGGAGGCCGGCGCACCCAAAGAAAGTGCGGCACGCAGAGTTGGTGGGGTGACGCCAGACAAAGGCAGCCCCTGACACAACCGTTTTGGTGCAAGGAGACCAAGCTGACGACGTAAAGTGCGACGGCGACTGACCCACTCTCTGGCACAGCAGCTGTCCGGCAGTCACAAGAAGACAAGGCATGGCCAAGACCATTGGCGGGAATGTGGTGACCCTTCCCGCCCATGAACCGGGGAAGAGGCCCGGCGCCGCCCTATATAAAGAGCCCTTCTCCTACCTTGCAAGGGACAGATCTCAGAGATCTGAAACCCTAGACATTCTTCCACCATTGTAACCTCGCGAGACAAGCGAGCAATACAACAAAGCAGGAGTAGGGGCTTTACCTCCTCATGAGGGCCCCGAACCTGGGTAAAAAAACCGTGTCTACTCTCTGCCGTGCATCCGCTTCACCGCCGTAGCCGTCGTCGAGTTCCTTCGGAGTTGCGTGTTCAGCCCCCTCACGAACCCAGGGATCGTTGGACCCTAGTTCCTTCGCGGGACAAATCTTCAACATTTGGCGCGCCAGGTAGGGGACTGAGGCGTGACCCGGAGGACTTCAGCCGCCGGCGCGGGCATGGTTGCTTGCAGCAAGCCCCGCGATAGCCGCTCCTGGTGGGAGCAAGCAGGGAGACTCGGGGGCTCGCGTCGGACTTCCCCCACTCCCCCGCCTCGCTCTGGGGCCGACAGTGGACTCCGCACGTGCCCCTCCGCAAGGATGGGTGGGGAGTTCTCTTCGTCAAGCAATCCATCGGCCTGGGCGCCTCGCACCCCCTCACCCCAGAGACGGCTCACCTCATGGCAAAGGAGCTCCTCCACTACTCGCCCGCTGGGGACGCCAGGGAAGAGTGGCAGGCACGACTCACGACTTTGATGGATGTCACCTAGGATAACCCTGCAGCTCGCGATGCACGGCCGGGCGACGTAGCCTACGGCGCACTGCCACCCCTCCTCTCCGCGACGGACCCGGGGGCTCATAAGAGGAGAAGCCGCCCGGTGTGGCAAACCCAGGGCAGGCCCAAGCCCAAGCGAAAGTCGCCCGCTCGGCGGAGGATGCGCGGGTGACTTTGGCCAGGCGCCGGGGCCGAGAGGCCCGGACCCTCCAAGCCATCTCGGCCACAGGGGCTGCAGAACTGAGCGAAGCTCACCGGCGGCATGGAGACCCGCAGCTCCAGCTGCTCGGGCTTACCGAGCACCTCCGCCGAGTGGTGTGGCCTCCCAAATTCAAGCCGAAGATGCCGCCCTGGTACAACGACATCACCAACCCCATGGAGTTCTTGCAGCTCTTCGCCACGGGCATGGAAGTGGCCGGGGGAGACGACCACGTCCTCGCCAACTGGTTCCCAATGGGCCTAGGGCCAGAGGAGTCTACCTAGCTCTAGAACCTCCCCGAGGGGTCCGTCGGCTCGTGGTCCGAGCTCTGCGGCCTCTTCGTCGCAAAGTTCGGGGATGCAGACGAGTCTACGTACACGTGCGAGGACCTCCGAAAGGTGCGCCAAGGACCTGGAGAGCCTGTGCGCAAGTATCTGCAGTGTTTCGACTAGAGCCTCATCAAGGTTAGCATGTCCACCGACACGGAGGTCATCACGGCTTTCATAGACGTCGTCTCTGATGCTCAGAGCTCGACAAGATCGGTCGCCGCGGGGAGAACCTGTCCATGGTGGCCGAGCTCTTCGTGGTGGCCGACCGCTCACTACAAGAAATCTGCTCACTAGTGACCTTTTAATAAAGATCATGGATTTTTTGGTCATAGATCAATGACCATTCTGAACCAGTTGGTCTTAGGGAATTTGGAAGGGTCCAAACCTTGAAAAATAATGACCAATTTTGTCAAAAAGGTCATAGTGTCCTAACACGAAATGGTCATAAATGGATATGACTGGTCTAAAGCGAGTTATCTTGGAGACTACGACCAATTTATATGGTCATATCCTAAAATAACAATATATTCTAAAGTATAAAAAGGGTGACTAGACCGCCACCTAAGCAGTTCGTCTATGTGTCATGTGACATGTCCATTTGTGTGGGGTCTACAAGTGAATTTGGTATTTTATTATAGTATCACTGACTAGTGGGGTCTACCTGTCATTTTGATCTACCATGCAGTGACCCGGAAATTAAGGAAAAAAATTAGGCAGCCAGGGGCTTCGAACCCACGACCTCCTCCTACCACTGAGGGAATAAGACCACCACAATAACACTTCATTGGCATTAACTAACATCGCATGATATTTTTGAATATGGCGAACCGACTCGGAAATTAAGGAAAAAAAATTGGGCGGGCAGGGGCTTCGAACCGACGACCTCCTCCTCCCACTCAGGGAACAAGACCACTACACTAACACTTCATTGAAGTTAAGTAACAGCGCATGATATTTTTGTATATGGAGCAAGCAGGGGCTTCAAACCGACGACCTACTCCTACTACTTAGGGAATAAGACCACTACACTAACACTACGTTAACGACAACAAACAACGCATGATGTTTTTTATATAGCGACCTGACTAGAAATTAAGCCAAAAAGGGGGAGCCACGGGGGTCGAACCCAAGACCACTACCTTCTAGTAAGGGAACCAAGCCAATGGACTAACGAGCGTTCATGTACAAATCCGATGCGAAATTGTGTTGTATATTCCTAAACAGTTTTGGGCCTAGACCTGGGCCTCAGCGAAAATGGCGTCCTCTTTTTTTTCCTAAATATTTTGCCCTACCGGCTGGGCCAGCCCAATAGTCATTAGTAGGTCGATTTCACTTAATATCTATGGGCTTCTTGTAAAGTTTTAGCCCACCCGAGTGGAGGGATTTTTTTTCCAAAAAGTCTAAAAACTTAATTTTTCTATAATTTTTCATATGACTTCGGATTGAAATGATATAAAAATCAATTTGGTTTATCTTTAGTAGGTGCATAACTTTCTTGTCATATAAAATTATACAATGTCAAGAATTTATATTTTTAAAATATTTTTAATTAGTTATGCCAATTTTCAGACACGGACAAAACAACGGGAGTGACTCGTATAGGTTTTGAGCCTCGATGAACTTGCATTGGATCTCTGATAAAACAGCATATTGTGAACCTAGAAATGATTTTTCCGAAAAATCATGAGCATACAATCATGTACCCATAGTTCAAATCGGACCCACTTCCTACCGATTCGGCAGGAATTTGTCTTTTTCGCGAGGGGTGCACGGAAATGTTTTAGATACCCCGGTTGGGACATTGTCAATGCAACATGGTCTTGTATTTATGAAAAATAGGGTTGTAATATTTTGAAGCTTTCATTTGGTGGTTGTTTCACAAAATACCCCTTTTTGACAGTCGAAAAAAAGAAAATGCATTTTTCGAGCGACGAAAAGGAAAACTTCCTCCTTCAACATTGTTCGTCATCCCAAGATGCACATGCATGCACAATATGGGTAGAATGTCACAAACTATGTCACGATTCTAGCCATAACATTGGTCGTTTGACCTGAAAACCATGAAACCTCGAACATGATAGGTTATTTCTGTGAAGGTTTTTTCGAGATATTTGCAATATACCAAGTTTGGTATTTTACCTTGCAACTATGTCACATAATACGACACCACGCGGAGGATTTACCTTGTTTGGACCGTTTTTGAATTTTTTATGCCCGTTTCAAACTATGGTCAAAACAGCGGGCATGAAGGTTCTTACCTAGGGGATGACCCTCGCTGAACTTGCATTGGATCTCTGATAAAACAGCATATTATGAACCTAGAAATGATTTTTCTGAAAAATCATGAGCCTTAGATTATGTACCCGTAGTTCAAATCGGACTCACTTCCTACCGATTCGGCAGGAATTTGCCTTTTTCGCGAGGGGTGCACGGAAAAGTTTTAGATACCCCGGTTGAAATATTGTCAATGCAACATGGTCTTGTATTTATGAAAAATAGGGTTGTAGTATTTTGAAGCTTTCATTTGGTGGTTGTTTCACAAAATACCCCATTTTTGACAGCCGAAAAAAAGAAAATGCATTTTTCGAGCGACGAAAAGGAAAACTTCCTCCTTCAACATTGTTCGTCATCCCAAGATGCACATGCATGCACAATATGGGTAGAATGTCACAAACTATGTCACGATTCTAGCCATAACATTGGTCGTTTGACCTGAAAACCATGAAACCTCGAACATGATAGGTTATTTCTGTGAAGGTTTTTTCGAGATATTTGCAATATACCAAGTTTGGTATTTTACCTTGTAACTATGTCACATAATACGAAACCACGTGGAGGATTTACCTTGTTTGGACCGTTTTGAATTTTTTATGCTCGTTTCAAACTATGGTCAAAACAGCGGGCATGAAGGTTCTTACCTAGGGGATGACCCTCGCTGAACTTGCATTGGATCTCTAATAAAATAGCATATTGTGAACCTAGAAATGATTTTTTCAAAAAATTATGAGCCTTAGATCATGTACCCGTAGTTCAAACTGGACCCACTTCCTACCGATTCGGCAGAAATTTGTCTTTTTGCGAGGGGTGCACGGAAAAGTTTTAAATACCCCGGTTGGGACATTGTTATTGCAACATAGTCTTGCATTTATGAAAAATAGGGTTGTAGTATTTTGAAGCTTTCATTTGGTGGTTGTTTCACAAAATGCCCCTTTTTTGACACTCGAAAAATAGAAAATACATTTTTTGAGCGACGAAAAGGAAAACTTCCTCCTTCAACATTATTCGCCATCCCAAGATGCACATGCATGCACAATATGGGCAGAATGTTACAAACTATGCCACGATTTTGGCAATAACATTGGTCGTCTGACCTGAAAGCCATGAAACCTCAAACATGATAGGTTATTTCTGTGAAGGTTTTTTCGAGATATTTGCAATATACCAAGTTGGGTATTTTTCCTTGCAAATATGTCACATAACAAGACACGACACGAAGGATTTACCTCGTTTGGACTGTTTTTGAATTTATTATGCCCGTTTCAAACTATGGTCAAAACGGAGGCATGAAGGTTCCTAGCTAGGGGACGAGCCTCGCTAAACTTCATTAGATCTCTAATAAAACAACATATTGTGAACCTGGAAATGATTTTTTCAAAAAAAATCATGAGCCTTGGATCATGTACCCGTAGTTCAAATCGGACCCGCTTCCTGCCGATTCGGCAGACATTTGTCTTTTTCACGAGGGAGGGACCGAAAGGTTTGAGATACCCCAGTTCGGACATTGTCCATGTAACATGGTCTAATATTTTTGAAAAATGTGGTGAAACCATTTTGAAACTCTCATTTGGTGGTTGCTTTACAAAACACACCGTTCTTTGGCATTCAAAAAATAGAAATTGCATTTTTTGTGCGACGAAAAGAAAACTTCCACCTGCAATGTTGTTCATCATTCCAAGGTTCACATGTGTGCACAATATATGGTACAATTTTGCAACATATTCTTGATAGATGCTTCAAAAAAAAACCTTTTGGTATTTAGAATAGTGCCAGCCAATCAGAAAAGAGATTCAAAGTACCCACGGATCACCCCCACGAAGCAAATCTCAGCTGTCCACCTAGCCTCGATCCAACGCCCGAAATTTCGTGTCAATTTCTCCCGCCTCCTTGTCCTCCCACCCAATTTATACCTAAAATGACTGAAAAGCCCCGCGGTTTCTAGAGTCAGGTAGCACAAGTGTTCAGGAGTTGTTTCGTCAAATCACACCATCCATCTCGATCGTGGTAGAGGGGGACAACAAACCCTAATATCCCCACGCTTGTCGCTCAGACCCGCCACCACCTCCCGCTCCTCTCCCTCACGCTTCTCCCCATCGAACCCTAATCCCATCTCCCACACCTGAGACACCGCCGCTTCCTACCACCACTGAGCCGCAGCGCCTCTGCGTGCGGACCTTAGCATGCTCCTACCCCTGCGCTTGATCTGGCCACCCGGTCGCCGGGCCGAGCGGATCTGAACTGCGGCTCGAGCTTCCAGACCGACGGATGGCGTCATCCTCCAAGATGCGCTGCCACCATCACTTGCCTGTTCTCCTGCTTCAGCCCTAGCTGGCGCCCCATGGTGGAGCGTTCGCCGGACCACCGCTGCGATGGCCGTTCTTCGGCTGCACGGCGACCAGGACACAGACTCTGTTCATGCAACATCGCCATCCATGCAAAGGTATTATTAACCTTCCCTTCAAATTCGTTGATGCTGCCCCATCCTATCTTGTCTCACAAATATCCCTCCAATTTCCTCCTCCCTTACTACTCACCGAGATTGCCTCATGCTGACTCTATTTGGGGTAGGAACCAAATGGCTTATCAATTTGGGGAAGGAACCAAGGGGCTGCTCACCAATTTTGGGCACCATATCTGTCCAGACAAGTTCCACGGCAAGATCTCCAGGAACCAAGCGGCTTCTCATCGATTTGGGGAAGGAACCAGGCAGCATCAGCAAGGTGTACAAGGGCAAGATTTCCAGGACCAATGAGTAGGCATGTTTTGCCCTTATTTTGCTCCTTTCTACCACCTCCCTCTGCAATTTTTATTCTATAGGGTACTCCTGATGAATCTGTTTCATTTGTGCCTGCGAGTAGCTTAAAATAGCCTTGGAGGAGATTATCATTGCTCCTATTTACATGCTGATATTGAAACAACATTTCCTTTGTTATGGTATATCAGTGAATCATAATATGTCATGTCTAGCTGATGTCATGTATAGAGAATAGTTTCCTGGGTTAAATTAGTTCATATATAGCTTCCATGATCTCAAAACTGATGTTGTCTCACCCAACATAGCATGTACTTATGTCTTCTCTCTGTAATTAAGTGCATATAGATTACAAGGTAGCAACCAAATATGCCTTATTTTAATATGGTATTGAGTAATAAGTGTCATGCTATAACTTTTCTCTAGGAAGTACTATGTTTGCAATTTTGACTTGTTCTGGAGGCAATTAGCACGCAACACTTGCAATCTTAGATCTCTGTTATGTAATGAATACTCTACCAACATCAGTAATACATTGTAATTGTCCTTATGCTTGTCAAGAAATGAATCTATAGCCTTTTATTAATTCAATGCGTGACTGAAGAGAGAATTATATGAAGAAAGTCTCTTGCATATATGCTAGCTTGTTAGTATGTTTACAACTCATTCCTACAATAACATCTATTGCATGCGCACGAGCCTATGATGTGCACTAATTCCATGACTGGATGACTGTCACTATTACCTTTGTTTTTCTGTTGTTTTAACGATGTGGGGAAACCAGTAGTACTCGGATGCTGCACAAGATTGACGCTCAAGTTGCATGCTCCAGTTTTTGTTAGACAACATGGCCATATGTCATATGATGTATTTTCACTGGAAATTTATCGAGGAACTTCTACCATTTGATGCTAATGGACCTCATTTGCATTCACTGTAGAATTCAGGAAGGTCTCGCCCTCTTTTGTTGTGTGCATGTTTGAGTGGCTACTGCTGATGTGCATGAAGTTGCTTGGAGCTGGGAAGTCGAGGGAGAGGGGTGAGGGTTCTTGGCTGCTAGGAGGGCGCGCCGGTCTGTTCGTGTTCGACGCTGTCGTCGTACTCATCTTCCCAGCAGGTACTACTACGAACATCACATGGCAGACTTATGCTCCCACTTCACCATCATCGAGTACCATTCTTGCTTCTTTACATGTTTGGTTGCAACATCCATTTCTTATCGTCTCTGTTTTGTAGTTATAATTAGTTGCTGCTCTATTTTGCATAATGGTATCTGTTCAGGGGCTAATTGATTCATGTATTGGGCACATGCTGATACTTTCCTAACATGCTTAGTAATGGGCACATGCTTGTTCTACTGTTATTTATGTACACTGGATGCCTAGAAATTTGTGTATATCTATGTTCCTAACTTCTGATTTGTAACCTGCAGATTCCTGCCTTCTTTCGTCCAAATCATGTACAAGAGCTCCAGGATGATGAATCCCAAAGAACCAGCTCACCTGAGCTGGTTATTTCGATATTCTATTCAATTTTGATAGCCGAATACATGATCTGTACTATACATGATTGTAATCTGCCATTTTGCTTGTTATATGAATTATTATGAGTTTATTAGCTTTGTTTGGATCTATTATTTCGATATTCTGTTCAATTTTGATTGCCTGATTTGTACTGTACATGATTGTAATCTGCCTTTTTGGCCGTTATATGGATTATTATGAATTTATTGGCTTTATTTGAATAGAATTATTGGCTATTGCACAGATAGAAAACTGATATGCTTTTCAATGGAAAGAAATAAAATAAAATAACTAATGGGACCGACTGCTTGACCTGACTATTGTGACCAAATAATTTACCTGACAGGTGGGACCTAATTCACCCATCTGACTAGTGGGACCAGCACTGAAATTCGAAAATAGGCTATGGCCCAAAAATAAAAATTCTGAAATGTTGGGCAATTCTGAAATGTAGGATCTGACATGGACAAGGTAGACAGTCTATGACCAATACAGTTGGTCATAGAATCTGTGACCATCTATATTGGTCATAGACGTCTGTGACCAATTCATAAAAAAGGTCGTGGTGTTCAACTAGTGACGCTCAGCTTTTGACCATCTGTATTTGGTCACAAAAAGGTCACAAATTAAAAACTATGACCTTCTAGTGACCAATATGGAGGGTCATGTATCACTAGATTTCTTGTAGTGGCTGCGCCAGGCAGAGGCCGGGGATCTGTTTGACCATGGCGAAACTGGGCCTGCAGGCCCTACCATGAAGGGCGAGACAAGCCCCGCCAGGCGCCTGGGAAAGGGTGGCAGGCGACGCCTCCTCAGGAGAGAAGCGGACGACTCCACCGGCCTGCACCTGTACTACGCATTCCATTAGAGGTAGGGCCATGATACCAATGAGTGCGTCAAGCTCAGAGAGGTAAGGGAGGAATATGATAGCAAGAGGAGGTGCGAACAGAGCATCAAGCGCAACAGGCCCGGTGCCCCAAGACCACAGAGCCGTAGTCCCGGCAGGGGGCTCGGGGTCTGGGTGGACAGAGGCACCAGATAGCTCAACCCCCTGGAGGAGCCCGGGAATTCAGAGCCACCCGCTCCCTAGGCGCGCATACCTCCACAGGCTTTGGTCTCTCAACGTGATCCTCCGATATCATTCCTCCTCTGCCAGGTGACACTTTTGGCGCCCCTCACCACGACATCCGGGAAGGGAGACAGCTACAGTCAATAACGGTTTCTACCTATTTGTCTTTGGTTGATTTCCTCTATTCTTTGGTTTTCTTCCTGCCCACGTGATGGTTGTGGCCCCATATATCCATCATATGAGAGGGGGCTAGGATGGTTCTTATCGCCTAATCACCTCTATCGATGTCGGGGGCTGAAGGAGTGTGCTCTGAACTTACGGACTAGCTCTGATGATAATTCACCTCACTCACAGGTCCTGGTGCTCGAGATCCTCGTGTGGTGTATTAACGGGATGGGGCAGCAGTGGGAATGCGGCTCAGCCAGGGCATACATGTCCTAGGCCAGGACCGCCGCAACCTACAACACCCGTGATCTCCTTCCCGAGAGGATCACGAGCTAGCATGGTCCCTACGGTTCTCTCCTCGAGAGGCTTGATGTCTGCAAGAGCACATATCGTTTGTAGCTAGCTTTGAAGTTCAGATATCGATCCCACAGGGAGCCCAAAGGTAAGTGTTTATTGGTGAAGTCTCTATCACACCTGAAGTTGTCACAGGTCTTCGAGTGAATTGACTGCAAGTGTTGAAATAAGAATGGGTTTTGATTAAATGCGATAGATTTAAATAAAACTAAAATATAAACTTCAGAAATATAAAGCATAAAAATAAAGAACGGCTTTGCTTGTTTGTTATTTCCTACAGATGACGAAAGAAGGCGCGGGGAGATTCAGTTCATGGTGATAGTGACTATGCCAAGTGGATGAGTGGTAAATGTAACAATTATAATCTTATAGGTATATGTGTAGGCGAGCAACCCATAATTGTTCGAAACTCCTCTTGGTAGATTTCATCCCAACTTCAATAATCCTACTAGCCTGCTACCAAAAACATGGTCAGACACTAGACAGATTAAGACCCTTCAGGTTGCTTAGCGATTAAGCTCCTTGGATCGGACTAATGCAATAAGCACAGTGGTTACTCGTTATCCTCAAGTCAACTAGCTTTCCATTGATATCCCCATGTCACCCGAGGGTCGTCGGTCCACTAGCGTACAAGATCTTATCTATGTAGAACAAGGTATCATGTTTTTTGGGCCCTTAATTGGACAACAAGCATTAGGCATCCCACAGATAGTCAAGCACACATATTATAGTAATTAGAATCAATCACAAACTAACGAAAAATATATGAAGGCACATCACATCTCACCAATCCCCTACATCTCCCACACCCAAGTGATTTACTCACACATGAGAGAAGAATAGATCATCAATATAATTGAATAAAGGGAATTCGTCTTGGTATTACCGTGGAGATCCACAATAAGAATAGAAAAATATCCAACACAATTCAAGATGGGAAGAAACAATCTCAGACCCTAGTCTTGCAAGGTGGAGATCCCTCTCTCTCTCTCTCTCTCAAGTACAAGTAGTGGCTATGGGGGTGTATGGGCTAGGAGGTCGAAGATCATGGAGCGAGATGAAGAATGTATTCTCCTTCTTCTCTGGATCTCTTCTTTCTCCGTTATGGATGTGTGGCGGCTGCTGCATTGTGTTTTCGTCCCCTGTCCCTTCACGGAAGTTGCCTTTTTGACAAAACAGAGGCGGCATCAACTATACGGCGGGAACTATACGGCTGGAGAAAATATTCCCGCTGTATAGTTGCTCGTTAAAGCTTCTGTTGACTCCTCTGGCGTGCTTCCAAATTGAGACTCGCTTGTTTTCCCCAGAATATTGTGTTTCTCTAGTTAAACCCTCATGTTGACGTTCAGAACCTGAAACACACATTAAAAACCAAGTTTTCTTTGCTACCGAAGTATTAGCGTTAGGTAAATCCAGAAAACGATCAAATCTGGGAGAAAACCATCAATAAAAGCCATCAAAAATGTGTCGAATCTCATAGCTATCAAGGCTTACGGGGTGGCTCGTGAGGCACTTCCCTCCTGTCATTGTATTGGGAACGGCAGTACCTAAAAAGGTTAGATAGAGGTGTGGGGACTAGCAGGAAAGCTCTCGACAGCGTCCACAGGCGGGATTGGATACGAGCAAGTGTAGCGAGACACAAGAAGTACCCAGGTTCGGAGTCCTCGTGGTGAGGCAAAACTCCTACTCCTGCTGATCTGACTATGAGTAGTATATGGGCTATAATCGCTCCTTGAGCTGTATCTTCTAGCTACCTTCTTAAATGCACTGAGACCAACCCTCGCTACGAGAGCCTTTCCCCTCCTTATATAGGTAGAGGGGCAATGGTCTCACTAGCCAGTCCAGCTGGCGGTCCCCACAGGCGGGTCCCAACCGGCTGGTCATCTACAGTATCCGGTACGGTTACGTCCCATCGAGGTACATGCGGTAGGGGTCATCATGGGTACAGTGAACGCCGTGCGAGCCTGTCGTCAGCACTCGGCCACTATGCCCGCGTCACCCAGCAAAGTCTTTGGTATGGCTTCGTAGTTGCGGGTCTTGTTGATGTACCAGGGAGTAATGCCCAATGTGCAGCACGTGGCCTTGTCCTTCTGATTGTGTCCAGCTACGCTGGTGTAGCCGGTCCTGAACCTTGTCACCCTTCCCGGTTCCGTCTACCGTATAGTAGCCGGTATGACTTGCTTGTGTCTGGCTGCGCTCAGCCAGCCGGACACGAACCGACTGTCGTAGTTCTTGTCTAGTTGGGCCATCTAGAGGTCATCCTTCTGACACTAGCCCCCGAGCACGTGTAGATTTCTCCCTTAGGTGAAATGTGCGTGCGCTCCCTCCTGAATTTGAAGTTTGTGACCGGCTAGGCCTGGCGGTTGCGCTACCCGTGATGTCAGTGCTGACGCCGGCCAAGCGTGCACGTGCCATCATTGCACTATGGCGTGTAGCATAACGTCTCGTCGCCTCGGGAAACTGTCGTTTGGCGCTTCGGTTCCCGCTCCTAGATCTTCTGTGCACTCGGCACCTGCACACGGGATCTGGGGCGGTGATGGGGGTGGGGCGCGGCCCGATGGGTGCCGCGTGGCACCACAGACGGTTGCCCTCCCCGGCCCTTAAAAGGTCACTCGGGGGAGGAAGTTCCCCCTTCCGCTCACTGCCTTCCCAATCCCCCCTTGCGCCCTTGCCATCTCGCCTATGCCTTGCGAGTTCTTGTCGCCGGAGTTCGCCGTGCCGCCCCTTCTATGCTGCCGGAGACACATGCCACCGTCACTCCGCTCCCAACACAACGGCTAGCGAACCTGTGATGGCATCGGAGCGTGGTGCCTGGTGCGGTTCCTTCGTCACGAAGGAGAATGTCGAGAAGTACCGCGCCACCCATGTCTTACCGTTGGAGACGGAGGTGAAGGTGCGGTTGGCGCCACCGGGGGAGGAGTCGCCGCACCCGGCAGAGGGGAGCGGGTCATCTTCCTCTCCCACCTCGCCCGTGGCTTTGCGCTACCGGTGCACCCGTTATTCCTCACTTTCATGGCCTTCTTCGACTTGCGCCTCCACCACCTCGGCGCCAACGCAATTGGCACGCTGGCGCACTTTGTTGCGTTTTGCGAGAGCTACCTCGGAATCCAGCTGGATCTCGGGTTGTTCTGCCGGCTATTCCGCGTGCGGCCGCAGGTGCAGTTCACGCAGGGACCCGCTGGTGACGTGCGGCGACACCTCCATCTACTCCCGCACCCAGACTGGCTACCCGAAGTTCCGGCTGCAGGACATAGTGCGACTGTGGCAGCATTCGTACTTCTATGCCAGCAACGTTACTGTCGTCGACCGGATCAATTTGCCGGCTTTCTAGGACGTGGAATCTAGCCGGCAGAACTGGGACCTGAAGATCCACGGGGATAAGGCGGAGTCGGATGCGATGCTATAGCGGATGCGCTCCCTCGTCACCGCCGGCTTGACTGGCCTGGACATCACCCTTAGTTGGATGTCCCGGCTGATGATGCCGCAGCAGCATGCACACAAGATGTGATTTTACTCCGGCAGGCTAGACCTGACCCGGCTGTCCCGCCGTGATCCCCGCTACCACAACCTTAAGGAGTGGTGTGGACGATCATGAAGGAGCGGCTGCCAGAGAACTGGAAGTTCGGGCTGGTCTCTTACAGCCGTGACAACCGCGCGTCCCGGGTAAGTTTCTCGTCAGCCGGTTCTCTTTGTTTTTTGGCCCGTCTTTCTATTCGGCTAACTTTGTCTTCTTTATTCATGATAGACCTTCCCATGCATCATCCGGGAGGAGGCCGATACTCCCCTCTAGAACTTCACGCCTGACCTTCCCAAGCCGCGTGCGCGCCGGTCTGGCGAGGAGTTGGACGGGGACGACAACATCTTCCCCATCCGGAATGATGAGTCGGCGCACGACCCCTACACAGAGGTCGGCGAGGAGGAGGAGGCCGCGCTGGCTCTCGAGCCAGCCCGGTGCCGTGCGGCAGACGGCGACTCTAGCCGGTCGGGTGCCGGGGGAGCAGCTCTAGCCGGTCTGGTGCCGGTGGGAGCGGCTCCAGCCGATCTGGTGGAGGAGGAAGCGGGTCCAGCCGGCCTGCCATGGAGGAGTCGGCCACCAAGAGGAGACGGACTGGTTCCCTTCCCCTCAGCCATCTTGGTCGCAAGAAGGCGCTGCCCCCCGTGGTGCAGGGGTGAGTTATCTTTTGACTTTATGCTACCTCCTCCTTTTACTCTTAGACAACTTTTTGTCTCTCGCTTTTCTTACTTGCTTCTCTTCTTCATCTTTTGCCTTTTAGCTCACTGGTCTCCTGCGGTGCCGTGAGCCCGGCGCGGGTTCTGACCGGCTCGCCGCCCCCTGCGTCGGATACCGCACCCCCTTCTGTCGCTGCTGTTGCGCCCACTCCTTCACCTAGAGCCCCGCCGCCGCCTATGCCTCGTGCTGACCCGGCTAACATAGCCGGGGCAGGAGATGCTCCGCCGGCTATGGTGGTGCAGCCGGAGACGGCTGTGGCGACCCCACAAAGTGGAGGTAGTTCTCCCGCTGAAGCAAGGAGGACCATGACCGACAAGGAGCTCGTGGTCGTCGCCGACGACAACTCCAACAGCGGTTTTGGAGGCGAAGGAGTCGCTGACCGTTAATGCCATTGACGATGACTCTTCTCCTGCCGCCTCGCTGACAAATCTGGCTACCACCCTTGAGCTTGCGGTGAAGGAGATCCGGCTACTGAAAGCTGCATCCAGGGGCAACTAGACCCTAGAGCAGAAGCTGGCTGCCACCAACAAAACCTCCCAGAGTAAGTCTTCTTACCCGGTTATTGTGATCGGTTACCTTCTTCTTCTTCCCCCTCTCTTTTTTTACTGATAGCCGGTTTCCCGCAGCCATCATGGCATGCGCTCAACGGGAGATCGATTGCCTAAAATGGTCAACGGCCGCCTGGCCAAGTCCAATTCCATGCTCCGGCTATAGAACAAGGACTGGCACTCCAAGGCGGATTCGCTGGAGGCCACCATCAAGGAGCGCGACTCCGCCCTTGCCAGCCGGGCCGAGGCCTTTGACCTCCTCGACGCCCAAAACAAGGACCAGGAGAAGGAGGTCAAACGGCTGGCGGTCTGGGAGAAGGCTCTGCTCGAGGAGTTGACGCAGATCAGGCTCACCGCCAAGAGTAAGTAGTTTCTGACTAGCTTTTCCTGTCCGGATCCGGTTGCCGGACCTGACCTTCTTTTTTCTGACAGTATTTTATCCCGGCGTAGACTTGCTGGCGTACAACCGGCTACAGGAGAACTGGCCAGGGGAGCATCCCACTGCCCAGGAGCTGGTCATCCTTCTAGGTGAGGAGGCCGCTGAGCTGCGCAAAGCGGCTCACGCGGTCTTCGAGTTCCTGTGGACGGATGCGGTGGCTCCAGAGACGATCACCCAGCTGGTGGCCAAGGTGACGGAGGTGCCGGTTGCCCTTGAGCGGCTGAGGGACCTGGCGGCACGAGCTGGAGCAGAAATAGCTTTGGCCTTGATGCTCTCCTGGTACAAGGACTCTCGCATCGAGAAGACCGATGGAGGCTTCCGTGCCGGTGCAGACCTTGCTGCCATCCGCCAAGCCCATCCCGAGCTCCGCGCTTTTGCCATCAAGATTGCCGGCTACACCGATGTTGACGAGGTCATCACCGACATGGAGTCCGTCAGGACGCCGGATGTGGGAGCTGAAGCTTCGTCGCAACCGGCTGGCGAAGACGTCCGAGCCGGATCTGCCAGCGCGCCTCCTCCGCCTCCCGAAACCGCCTCTGGCCAGGACCTCCCTCATAGCAAGGGCCCCGCTGCTTAGACATGATCCCCAGGATGCCGGGTGAATTTGTAATTATTTTGTCTTGTTGAACTCTTTTGCTTGGCCCGGTTGCTTCTGACGCCGGGTAAACCTATGGGAGCTTCGACTCCCATTTTATTCAGTCGTGATGTTTGCTTGCTTCTATTTTCCTTGTGATCTTGCATGCTTCGAAGTTTTATCTTTTGCCGATTACACTTATCCGGCTACCTTCACCCGGCTGAACACCTTTAGTCGGGGGAACTTCAACTCCAGCGTGGGCGCGCCAGCACACCCACTAGGTGTAGCCCCCGAGATTCAGAGTAGCTAGCGACACCAGGTGCTTCGAATCTTCTTCTTTCTTTTCTTCAAGCCTTTATCTTTGTCCGGCTAGACATCTCTAGCCAGCTAATCCCGGCTCTGCCCGGACCAGCCAATTTCCACAACCGGCATTGGGGGCGCGCCAGTGCACCCACTGGGTGTAGCCCGTGAGATTCGGAGTAGCTGGCAACAACATGTGCTTCAAATCTTCTTCCTTTTCTTCCCTTGCCCTCACCTGGGCTCCAAATATCCGGCTAAACTCCTTTAGCCGGTTGGAACTACATGGTTCCACTGGGGGCACGCGAGCGCACCTAGTGGGTGTAGCCCCCGAGATTTAGAGCACTTGATGAATGCAAGGGCTTCGAATCTTCTTTCCTTTTGAAGTCTGACTCGATGTAGTCGTACAAAAAAACACACATATATCCTCATTTGTTAATAGGTTAGTCAGTTAAGGTAGTGCTTATTAACTAGAGGACAGCTTTAGTTTTCAAAAACTAGCTTGTGCTTCTCTGGACACTTAGCCAATTTCCCATGCACTCTGTTGTTTATGCTGCATCCTTGCCGGGCAGCCGGGTTGCGGTCTGCAGCCGGAATCAAAGGGAGATGACAATACATTGCGCACGGTACTGGGGGCTTAGTAGCCGGATCGTCTCTAACTAGGCGCAAGGCCGGACCGCGCGATCCGTCACATCTCCTCCCCATTTTTTATGTGGGATGCCTCGGGCTTTTGCTCTTGCTAGCTGGACAGCCGGGTTGCGGTCTGTAGCTGAGACGAAGAGTGGGCCTCTAACATCATCGCACACTACTCAGCCGGTTTGTCGATTTAGCAGGTCGGGCCAGCCGGCGAGCCCCCGGGTAGGGGTTGCCGGAGCCGTAAAACTGAATCAGAAAAAGAACACATACAAGTTTCTGGCAAGGAGCCCATGAGTATCTCTCGGGGTTCCGCATTTTTCATTCATAGAGTTCGTGGGATACATACACTGTCCGTTGACTAGGTGTAAAATGGGCAGAGCAGGGCCGCGTTCCAGGGGCTCTCTGTCTCCTCGTCCAACTTGTCCATCTTGTTTCTGTGTGGCTGCTGCGTGTCGATGAGGTAGTAGGAATTGTTGTGCAGTGCCCGGCTGATGATGAAGGGGTCCTCCCAAGGAGGCGATAGCTTGTGCATGCCCTTCGTGTCCTGCACTAGCCGGAGGACCAGATCGCCCTTGCGGAATGCGACGGGGCGGATCCAGATCGAATGGTAGCAGCGTAGGAGCTGCTGGTACAGGGCCGATCTGGATAGTGCCAGCTCACGGGCTTCCTCGAGGAGGTCCACACCATTCTCCCGTGCCTCCTGGTTGGCCTTTGCTTCATAGAGGAGCTTGCGCGGTGAGTCGAACTCAATGTCCGCGAAGAGGACGGCTTCCGAGCCGTAGACGAGGAAGAACGGGGTGAAGCCGGTTGACCTATTCGGCGTGGTGCAGAGGCTCGACAGCACAGCCAAAAGTTCCTCGATCCAGCATCCAGGCGCTCGCTCCAAGGGCTCGATGAGGCGTGGGTTGATGCCGGCTAGCACTAGGCCATTTTCCCTTTCGACTTGCCCATTGGATTGTGGGTGCGCGATGGAAGCAAGGTCTAGCTGGATGCCCTTGTTGCTGCAGAACCGGGCGAAGGCCCCCTTGGCGAAGTTCGTGCCATTATCCGTGATGATGCTGTTGGGGTAGCCGAACCGGTTGATGATGTCCATGAAGAAGGTGACGACTGTCGCCCCGTCCAGCTTCCGGATAGGCTTGGCCTCTATCCACTTCGTGAACTTGTCCACCGTCACCAGCAGGTGGGTCATGCCAACACGCGCTCGCTTGAAGGGACCGACCATGTTGAGCTCCCAGACGGCAAAGGGCTAGGTGATCGATATGGTCTTGAGTACCGCAGCCGGCATGTGCCTGAGCTGTCCGAAGCACTGGCATCCATTGCATGCACGGATTAGCTGCTCGGCATCCTCGAGGGCAGTGGGCCAATAGAAGCCATGGCGGAATGCCTTGGCGACTATCGCCCGGGATGAAGCGTGATGCCCGCACTCGCCCTGGTGGATGTCTTTGAGTAGCCAGTAGCCCGTGTCCATGTCGACACATCGCTGGAAGATGCCGGATACGTTGCGTTTGTACAACTCCTTGTTGATGATGGTGTACGTGTGTGTGCGTCGCCGGATTTGCCTGGCCTCCACTTTGTCATCCGGAAGTTCTCCATTGGCGATGTAGTTCATGAAGGGCTGTGCCCAGGACGGTATCTCCCGGATGGTGAGGACGCTCTCGTACTCCGGCTGAGGGAAGTTAGGGGGTCGCCCGGGTGAGGTACCCGAAACGGCAGCCCCCGAGCCGCTTGATGAGTCGGCAGCCCCCGGGCCTTGTGAGCCGGAGGGTGCGGACGTGTCGGAGTTGGTGCGAGCCTTCTTCTTCGCGGGTTCTGTGGGTTCCGCGTCTGCCGTGTCACCAGCCGGCGTGCTTCCCGCCCAGATGATGGAATTGGACTCAGGAGACAGATTGATGGAGGGCTTGCATAGATGCTCCAAAGAGACCCCTGGTGGGATCACTTGTCTGGTGGATATGATTCGGGCAAGCGAATCAGCTACCTCGTTGTTGGCGCGGGGGACGTGATGGAACTCACATCCGTCAAAGAAGGCGCTGAGCTTCTGTACGTGGAACCGGTAGAGGGCCATGTTTGCATCGCGGGCGTCCCATTTTCCGGATACCTACTGCACCACTAGATCTGAGTCACCGAAGCAAAGGATCCGGTTCACGCTAATCTCCCTGGCCAGCCGGAGGCCATACACCAGCACCTCGTACTCGGCAACATTGTTGGAGGCCTTGAAGTGGATCTGGAGAACGTACTCCAGCCGGTCTCCCTTGCGCGAGGTGAGGACGATGCCGGCTCCCAAGCCCCCAAGCATCTTCGAGCCGTCGAAGTGCAACCTCCAGTGGTCCGAGTCGGGAACCAGGGGGAGGTATTGCGTTTTAGCCCAGTCGACGAGGAAGTCCGCCAGAGCCTGTGACTTGATCGTGAGCCTTGGCTCGTACTGGATGGAGTAGGCGGCGAGCTCGATGGTCCATTTGGTGACTTGGCCGGTGGCGTCCTTGTTGCCGATGATTTCCAAAAGGGGGCTGTGCTCACCACCTTAATCGGATGCTCCTAGAAGTAGTGCTTGAGCTTCTTGCATGCCAGGTACACGCCGTAGCACATCTTCTGGTAGTGGGGGTAGTTCTGCTTGGAGAGGGAGAGAACCTCGCTGAGGGGATTGTTTGTTTGCGGTACCAAACTTCCCGGGTGAGTGCATCCCGGTACCCGAGTTGTCATCAATCGCGCGGAGGGGCCGTAGTAGAATCGCCAATTGTCCAGAAGGGCCAAATGGGGGTGAATACAAATCTAATGGCCAAACGCTCGTTTGAACCAGACGAAAAATGGTTGAATTCAAATACCGCCGTGAGGTCAACTCTTCTTGGCCCGCCCTGTCAGTATTCCCCGTTATCTTTTGCGATCATGGACTAGCTTACCCCTGCGTGGACCAGATCCCTGAGTGGACTAGATCTATTTCTTTGCTCTGCTCTGGTCTTCTCCCCTGCTCTGGTCTTCTCTCCTTCTCCCCTCCCCATAACATTTGCTCAGCTCTGGCTTCTCGTCTCAGATCAGGGCTCGACCTTGCTCTAATTTGCATCCCCTCCATGTTCGATCAACCTCCCACACCTCTAATCGAAGCTCGCAGCCGTCGCCATCGCATCGTCCGCCGTATCGGAGCTTCGTGTCCCCAGACTAATATATCGCCTCTGGCTAGTCCTTCTCGCACGGCGGAGCACGTCCCGTCGGGCGATTCAGGCTGGCGACCAGCCTCGGGAAGTTATGTGATGCCGCGCACCCCAGGCATGGTAGCCCTGGCACAGCAGTTCGACAACCATGTTCTCATGGCCACCGTGTTGGGCGTCCGTCCCGCCGTGTCGCCGGCAGAGTTGCTGTCGGCTTTCAGGTCTCGTTTTGGGATCAGACGAAATGAGGTCAAGATTGAGGTATGCGCGTCGCTATTCAATTTTTTTTGTCTGGTTCGAGCTCAGCGCAGACACCGAGTGCGTTCTGCATTCTTCCCGTTCTTTCGAGTGTTGCGGGGAGAAAATGAGCTTCATGCATTGGCATCGCGCCTGTGGGTGGGACGATCGCTTGGGGCAGCTTCGTTTCTTCTCCAAACTCGGCTTTGACGGCCTCCCATTGGATGCTTGGGAGCCGGAGGCCCTCAAGTAGGTCATCAATAGCCTTGGCCGCGAGCTGGTGGAAATCGTGCCACTGAGCGATAGATGGGTCATCGAGGTAAAGGCGTGGATGAAAGATGTTGACGATGTTCCTAAGATGTACGAGGTGCAGATTCCAAGCAGGGCAGGGCGACAGCTTTGCTGGAAGCACCCGGTCATCATCCACCTGGAGGAGGTTCTGGAATCGGTACATGGCATTCAGGGCCCTGAAGAGGCCGCCAGAAAGCATCCTCGTCGCTTGTAGTGTTGGCCTGGAAGGATCGATGGCACAGGACCACCACCGTTTCATGACGGCGCACGCAGTTTCGGTGGGGGAACTGGGCTTGGACGAGCTGGTGGTTCTAATTTCCCTCTAGTGAGGACATAGCTCTAGTGAATTGCCGTGGTATGTGTGGCTAATGAATTTGTTGTATGGAGAGTGTAGCAGGAAGTTAGCATCGACTAAAAATGTGTAATAGTTTGAATCGATGTAGTACGTGTGTGTAATAGTGTGAAGTAGTATGTGTGTGTAATAGTTTGAATCAATGTAGTATGTGTGGGTAATGAATTTGATGTACTGTGTGTGTAATAGTTTGAATCAATGTAGTTGAACACCGTGCTTTATAATTTCTATGAATAACCAAGGACAACCTCATGAAAAGAGGGTGGTCTGGAAATGAGCAATGTCAAATCTATAGATGCCAGGAAAATGTAGTCCATCTCCTCTTCAAATGCAAGGTAGCTATATTTGTAACACGTTGAATTGCAGGACCATTTTGCAGACAACACAAGACAATGGAAAAATGGTTTACAGCACAGACATCATACGCAAAATTTGTAGTCTAGGATAAAAAAATGCCAGTTAACTGGATTTAACCACGACTAGTAATTGAAGGAAATAGATACTTGATAGTATTTGCTTACAAGAGTAGTAGTTCCATACAAAAGGGTCTTATACCTCCACAAAAGTGGGCTAAACCTCCTGCTAATTTATAGAACAATTCGTCAGCATTTCATCTACAAAAGCCATTCTTCAGTCTGAACTTAACTATTATACACTGAAGAAACTACAGATCTCCACCAGAAAAGTTGCCTAGCCAATTGACTTGAGAGGACATAAGTTCTTTGATCATTTAACCCAAACTGATCTATTGCCTTCCCGCCAAACTACAAGAAATCGACATCGTTCATGCACGAGCGATTTGCGTGCGCCAGTCCCGGTTCAGTTGGACCATCCGCGCCGCCGCAACGATTTTCGTCGAAACTGAAATTCAGCATCCCCTTCTCGGGGTCGTAGGTCCGTGTGAACTCGAACCTGAATTCCGGTGTTGAGGTGATGCCTGCTGCCGACTCTGGCTGTCGAACAATCCACCATGCTGAGTGTAGACGCTTGGTCGCCGCCACGGTATGGCCTCCGACGGTGCGTAGGTTGGAGCATCTTTGCCCCCGACGGCGTGTTCCCAACCTCCCCCACTACGGTAAGGTAGCCCGCGCCGAAGCGTGGACGCGAGAGTTCCTAGACCTTGGCGTTGCCCTGTTCTACTATGTACCCTTGGCGGCATGCTCTCATGAACGATTTGTACCTACCTTGTTCCCACTGCCGTAATGCCGATTTCTCCACATCACTCTCTTGGCCCTGCTAGCCGCACCTGGTGCCGACGACGCCATCGCGGCCAATTCAGCACATTCGGGGAAATCATCTGCCTGGTAGGGCAATGGGAGACCGGCCTTGAAGTAGAGCTTCATGGCCTGCCTTAGAGGGGCTAAATACCCCAGTTTCAGCGGTTGTCGTGGCGGCGACGACTGCTTAGGCGGGGCCATGTTACCCTAGGTGGTGCGGTGTAGAGGAGCTGCACAAGGTGAACTATGGTTGGTCGGAGAAGGGGAGTGAAAGATTGACAGTAGGTTTGGACTACGGGCGTGCGTGAAAATAACCATCTCCCATTTCCTTAGAGGGTAATAATTCGACACTCGTTGCATTAAAAATATCGGTCGTGGCTATCCACCTCATCGGGCAATGTACCAGGACAGGTAGGAGACCGGGTTTCATTTTAGAAATGTTGACGACTGTGCCCTTATGTTTATACGATATTGTTTCTATGCCACCATGTACCGTCAATTGTAGCAACACCATGTGGCGTGGCGTGTTTTCTTTTTTTAAAAGGGCATCAAAAACAGGGATGCCGACGTGGCATGTTTTCTGACTGGCGGGCCCGCCTCCTCCACGTTCGACGGCGCACATCCCAGGTTCGAGGGCTGGTTCCGCCCACCAACACATTATTGTGCAATTTTCCATGTAGAACCTGAATTCCGGTGCTGAGCTGATGCCCGCCGCCGGCTACGGCTGTCGAACACAGAGAATTCTGAAAGAAGCTACTAAAAATAAATACTTTGAATTCTGAAAGTACTAAAATTAAATACATTACAATTTTTTTCTGAAAGGTAATACGCATATTGATGATTGAAATAATATAAATACAGTACAAATTTCTACTTCAAAAAAAAGACCTGAAAATGTTAGCAAATAACCTAAGATGAATATAGGATGCATTCTCCCCTATATATTTCGTCGTCGGCGGCTCCCGCATGCTGCAACACATGTAAAGATAACTCTCTCCATCTGCAATGTGCTGCCAGTATCTCGTCTAGAGGGTAAGGCCTCATTGTATGTTCCGACTTAAGCCATGCATTACCATTGTTGGTTCCTCTTCCCAAGCTTGAACCTCATGATCATACAGTCTGATATAATTCCTGTGGTATATGCAACCGGGTTTGACTGTGGGGTGTAACCTGGTGTCAATGGAGATAGACCGATTGTAATCAACAAAGAGGGCACGACTTCTAATGTCACCGATGGCCTCGAGAGAGTGGTTCTCCGTATCCACCCGGTACAACACCGGTTGCCCTTTGGCGAAATCCTCGTTCAACACAAGAAGCAGATCACCATCTGACTCAACTAGGTAAAAATTGTAGGTTCTGCGTACCTGTTCAAAGACTGGGGCTGCAATTATTTTGGCCATCATGACAGTGCTTGCGCGCTGCTCTAACTACATGTTGGTCGACATGATGTCTCCATTCTCAAGTAATGCATATACTTCCCCTCAGAATGCCGTCATGCAGACCAGAAGCGTATCAAGAGGTGGTGAATACAATCCTTCTCCAAAGGATCCATTGATTTGCCCCGTTGGGGTGCTCTCAGCGGCCCATGCAATATGATCTAGATAATTAGTGCAAATGAACACCATTGTCGGGGACTTCGTCACAATGACAGATTGCAGAAGATCAGATGGTATGTGTGCTTGAAACTCAGTGTTAGACTTATGAGTGATTGGGTTCAGAAGCCGAATCTAGTACAGCTCCACCCTCTGAGCAAGAACGATGACGCCACGAGAAACACCGACGAAGTAGAATCTTTTGGAAGAAGAGGGCATCAGTTAGCACTAAGATGTTTACAATGGAATACCAATAAATGAATGTTATATATATAGAATCTTCGGATGTGAATGTGAACCTGCGATGGACGTCCATTAGATTCGTCCTGAAGCAACGACCAGTGGTGTGGTTGAGGAAGGTGAAGTCGCCAATGTCTGGAAGTGTGTGATCTATCATGATCCAGTTGTTGAGATGGAATTCGGGCACCTTTAAAGAGCGGCGCCAATCGGTGCAGACTTCCCGAAAAGCAGCATAGGTGTCGACGTACTCCTCTTTCTCCAACAAGTAGTCGGCAATCTTGCGAAGTGGGTCGACCGGGAGATCGGACCAGTTCCTCTTCATCCGGCTACTGGCCATGGTTAACGTGCAGGAATGTTTTGATCGAGGAAGAAAGAAGAACTACCACTGCGAGGAGAAGAAGAAAAGGAGAACATACGAGGGAGATGAAGCGGAACTGCCACTTCGAGGAGACGAGGCGACGAGGGAGAAGAAGCGGAACTGCCACTGTGAGGAGACGAGGGAGAAGAAGCGGAACTGCCCCTTCAAGTTTGGATCAAACAGACTGACATGTGGGACCTGCTAAAAAACTCCGTGAAGTTCTACCGTGCATAGTGCCCTGTCAGGTGGCATGTTTTCTAACTGACGGGCCCGCCTCCTCCTCCTTCGACGGCACACTTCCCAGGTTCGAGGCCTGGTGCTGCCCACCAACACATTATTTTGCAATTTTCCATGTTTTGTCGCAACCAGCTCCGCTCCGCTCCTCTGCTCCTACCGCCGCCACTCCGCTCAGTCGTGCACCGCTCTCGTCGTCCCCTTGGGCCGCCATCCTACCACCCTCCCCTCCCTGCCATCCCCTCACGTCCCCTCCCCTCCCTGCCATGTCTCCTTGCTGCCGTCCACCGCCCAGGCACGTCTGGAAACTAAAAACGAGAGTCGGCCGTTGGGTTAGGCGCCCAACGATGCTGGTGATCCGAATCCCACTCAGAGATGGATCCTATGAGGCTTGAGAACACGGAGATGGGTCATGCACGGCTGGAGAGCACAGAATCTCCTTCAAGTCTAGAGAGCACAGAGGACAACGAAACAGGGGAAGAGGAAGCGGGGTGCAGAGCTTTGGAGGTATGGAGCCTGGAGAAGGTGCCATGCATCCACATTAAAGGGTAAGAATTGTGATTCCTTTTTTTGCATACCCCAATTAGCATTTCTAGTCCCGTAGTGATGGCAAGGATATGTGTTGGTAACCATAGGACGTCTATACATCTTGTCCTTGATCATGATGCTTTGTCAAGCAAGCATGAAGGCACTGAAATCTGTGGCAGTGCGTATGATGATGAAAAAGCATATCCAGACGTGGCTGCTGACCCTGATAGGATGGAGAGTAGGGAATATTTGGTTGATTCAAACTTTGAGCCTGACTATGGGACTAATGAGGAAGAGGAATGTGCAGATGTGGAAATGGGATGTAGATACAACGACAAAGATGAGGACAGGCCAGTGATACACTTTGACAGGGGAAATCCTACAATTGATGAGGGGACTGTCTTTGAGAATGTGGAGAACTGCAGATATGCAGTTGCAACCTATGCAACCAGAGTTGGGTTCGAATTTATCATTGAAAAGAGCGACCAAAAGAGATTTAGGGTGCACTGTAGGGAAAGTAATGTGTGTAAATGGAGATTGCATGCATCTCCAATGCGGGGTGGACACCCATTTCAGGTTGCAATAGCTACATTTAGTTTCAGTCTTTCTCATATTTATTCTGCTGATAACTAGCTCTAAATTATTTGGATTCTTATCGAATGCAGATCAAAGTAAACACGAAGAAACACAACTTCCCTAATGCTTCTTTAAGTGATGAAATTAGACCGGCGACTACCAAGTGGATTGCTGCTACTGTACTTGACTGGGTGAGGCAGGATCATAACATTGGACCTGCGGAACTCAGAGCAAAGATTAGAAAAAAATTTAACGTTCTGATTCCTTGCCACAAAGTCTTTGATGGGAAGGAGATGGCTCTAGACTTCATTCAAGGCAAGTGGAATGACAGTTTTCATATGTTGTATAGTTTCAAAGCTCAGGTAGAGAAAACATCACCTGGTAGTATTGTTGACATCGATTACGAGGTTGTGAAAGGAAGAGAAAAGGTCTCGAGGGGGGGTCAGGTATAAGCAAGCAGATAAGATATGCTTCACGAGATGTTTTGTCTGCCTGAAGGCATGCTGGAAGGGGTTCCTAGACGGTTGCAAGCCATACTTGGCAATAGGCGCAACTTCTTTAACAGGGAAGTTCAGGGGACATGTTGCTTCTGCTTGTGCTTTGGACACGCATAATTGGCTTCTACCCGTAGCTTATGCTGTTCTTGAGGGTGAATCAAATGAAAGCTGGACATGGTTCATGCAGAGGCTACGGGAAGTAATTGGTCACCCTGAAGGCTTGGTGATACACATCGGTGCATGCGAGGGTCTTGAGAATGTTGTTGATGTGTGTTTCCAGGGGTTGAGCATAGGGAATGCATGTGTCACCTCGCTACTAACTTCACAAAAAATTTCAAAGGAAAGATCTTTGAAGAGGACTTGTGGCGATCAGCATACACATACACCCCAAGCACGCATGCTACTTACTTGCAGAACATGTATGTAGTGCCAAATGTGAAAAAATACCTTGAAGAACATCACACTAAGCTATGGGCCAGAAGCAAGTTTGGTGAGTTAAGCAAGCTAGATTTTGTTTGCAATAATTTGGCAGAGAGTTTCAATGATAAGATTTCGGGCATGTAGATGCTTGGAATTGTTATTTTGTTGGATGCAATAAGACAATGCATAATGGTGAAGTTAGATATAAGGCAAAGAATTTGTGCAAGAAATTTTTTAGGCCATAAAATAGTTCCAAAGGTGGTTATTTTACTCGATGCAAGAACCAGGGCAATGAGAACGATAAAGATGAGGATGGTCAGAAGTTCCAGAACATTGGCTGAGGTTTATGCAGAATACAAGCGTGGAAGTGAACGGAGGTATACTGTAGACATTGGAAACAAGACTTGTTCATGCAGGCAGTGGCAGATTACTGGTCTGCCATGTCACCATGCAATTTACTTCATCTTAAAGCTTAGAGGTGATAGAGCTGAAATAGAGAACTATGTCGACAACTATTTCTTCGTGGACAAGTTTGCTGCAACTTATGCAGAAAACGTACCACCTATGGCCGATGAAAATGATTGGGAGATTGTCGATCCAGGGTTCAAACTTCAACCACCAGTTCTTAGGAGGCCACCCGGGAGGCCTAGAAAGCTAAGGATCGAAGCCTCCACCGATAAAGGTTCAAGGATGGGAGCTTGGAAAAGGAAATGCAAACGTTGTGGCGGATTCGGCCATATCAAGAGGTTGTGCAAAAACCCAGTTACACATGATATTGTCCCTGTTCACACCCCGGTGGCAGAAAATGAGGCTTCTCAGCCAGAACTGGAGGAAGAGCAGTGCGAAGACGAAGAACTTGAGGAAGTGCAACAGGTGGAGGAAAACGGTGATGATCACTTGGAGGAAAACGTACGTAAGTAGCCAATTTATGAAGAAGTGGAGGTGCCGGCGAGAAAAAGGTGTGAAAAGAAACAAATGGGTAAGCGGAACGGGGAGGAAAGGGCAAATAATGGAGGTGTATTAGAATATGAAGAAGTTGCAGGGGTGATTGAGGATGTTCTTGAGGATCTTTCGGCTAACTGCAGGAGAAATAATAAATCTCTGCCAATTTCATCTTTGTACGATTCCCCAGATGAAAGGTAACCTTAAAAATTGTTTTATTTGCCATTTTAACATTTTTTATCCTCATCAACTAATGCTTAATGCAGCGTGGGCTAGCAGACTAATAAGAGGAGCAAAAAGATGCGGGCACAGTAACGTCGTATGTTGAATTATATCATTGTAACTAAACTAGTTGTGTCGTCTTTATTTATATTTGGCGCGTGCAACGTGTCTGTGATGGGGTCATGTGGACCAGATTACAATTTTTTAAGTATTATTACATTAATTTTTTACCTGCGTATGGACGCAGCTACCAGTTCCCATCTCCCTTGGATTCCCATATCCTCTAGCACACTCCAGAATTATGGCTGTGCCATCAACTAGCAGAATCAGCGTATTGTCCCATCAGATGTGAATGCAATGACTTTGTTTGTTCAGAATTTGACGACTTTTATTAGTTTGAAAGACAGAGAAACCTAAAACATGTATCTAGACATGTTTTGGGTATAGACACATTTATTAAATATCTAAAAAACTAAGTCAGTTATATCTGGACAGGAGTAGTACACTATTACAACACGCTCGATCCCTTCTCCTCTGACGCAGTCCGAATTATGGCTGTGCCATCAAGTGCTGGGAGCAGAGTCAGCGTATTGTCCCATCCGATATGCCAGGAACGCGCGAACTTTATTTTTAGGATCGAATGAGTTTCGACTAGTTTCAAAGCCAAAGACAACTAAAACATGGCTAACATATATATAGATTATGACTATAATCTATTATGACTCAAGTGACCTAGATCCAAAGAGGGCATTAAGATACCGTATATAGATTTAATTTATGCTTAAGTGGCCCTGATTGACTATGACGCTCCCGCAGTCTCCATCATCGACGATGTTGTCCGCGTCGCCACCAGCCTCCTCCGCGTCGGAATCAATGCCGACGTTCCCGGCAGCGTTCCTCCTCCTCATGGTTTCTTCACCGCGCGCTGCATCGATAACGGTGTTGGGGATATACTTTTCGGGTATCCTCACAGTTCCTGACTGACCAGGGTGGCCCACTTCGGATTAGAGCTTTGCTTCACGGGCGGCCGAGTCAGGGAGAAAAGACGGAGTCCAATCCGGCTACGGGAAGGCCCAGAAGACTTACCGACTTAGGCCCATAATGTTACTTGTAGTTCAAGGTGTACTTTGTAATTGACTCTTAGTCGTAGCCGGATAGATCTCTCCTGTAAACTCTAGGCCGGATATCTATATAAGCTGTCCTAGGGAGAGCCTTTAGGGCAACACTATAAACAGCTAAATAGTCTACAATATCAACTCGCACAGGCGAACCCTTGTAACCCATATTCTGGCTCTGTCGTATCACTGGATTGCTAGCAGGAGTAGGATCCGTCCAAAGTCGGCGGATTCGAACCTGGGTAAACTTGTGTGCTCACCGTCCCGGAACACCGTACGTCTCACACCCCTCTCCTCCGCACGCCTCGAGGACCCCCTCATAGCGTACTTGTCATCAATCCGACGATAGTTGGCGCCCACCGTGGGGCAAGTGAGCTTCGGATCTGCGTTTCGAGCGGAATCTGCAAGAATCGGAATCGGCGAGACTATCGCCGTCGGTCACATACTCTATGTCAGCGACAACCCTCTCATCGTTCTCGACGAGACTTGGATTCCGGCTAGGGAGGCTGTGACTGCCTACACAATCATGTCTTTTGGCGAGATCGATGTTTACCTCGGTTTCGCTGAACCTGGCCCACCCACCCTAGCGGTGATGATAGAGGCAGAAGAATCTTCTGGGTCCCCTTTGTCCGCGAAGGTGGCAGAGTTCCGGATCTCAGAAAAACCTAATCCCATCCAGCCCGCACCATTAGTGGAGATAGTGGAGAAAACCGAGCCTGAGGAAGACCTAGCGATCAAAGTCGAATCTGGAGTGGATCTCCTTGGAGAAGCCGGATCCCAGATCGACCCACCTGCGGAAGTTGAAATCCAGGAGGAGCATATCAACGACACTGATTCCGGCTCTGATGACGCCAGAACAGACAGGCCTTTCCTAAGGTACACACTGCGACATATGATAATGCAAGATGCAAGCGCAGATGCAATTCTCGAGACCATCAAAAGTTTCGACAAAGCTGATCGCGAGAGTCGCAGGTACCTCAGGAAGCACGCGTCGCACTTCGTCGGGTATTCGGGATCCGGATCCGCCTCTGCCGATGCTGGAGAAAACACCGACTTTGTGCTAGAGGCAATTGGAACAAATGCCAACGTACCCGCATCCTTGGATGAATCGATGACGTCAGCGGATTTCCAAAAGTTCTCCGCGGAATATGAAGAGGAGTACAACTCCAAAGCTGCAGAAGAAGGAGAAGCCATGGATGAAGGATCTGGGGAACACTCTCCCAAAGCGCAGGATGACATGGAAATCGGAGATAATCCCGAGGTCCAGATGTCCGAAAGTACCGATCAGAGCTTGACTCTGGGAAACAGACCCAAAGCCATCTCTGCTACCAGCGCTGCCAAGAGGGCAAAGAAGAAGAACAAGAAGAACAAGACCCCGGCAAAAGACCCTCTGACAGAGGAGGTGATTGCCGAGGAATATGAGGAAGACTCGGATGGAGCACTTATCCCAGAAGAGCCGAAAAAAGAAGAATCAGTGGATGGACACGTGATCACTGAAGGTGTGCGTAAACTCATCGATGCTGCATTAACCACAACTATCCCTACGACTGCAGAACTTACTGCTGAAGAGCTGGACGAAAGGGCCCAAGCCCTAGAAGCACGTCGACAACAACTCCTGGATGAAGCCAAGAACATCCAGGAGGAAAAGAAACGCATGTCAACAAAGGATTACATGTCTCTGTTGATGGGTTCGTAGCATGGAAAACAAAAAATTTCTACCGCAAGAACGAACAAAACCCAGATCTAATCTAGATAAAAGCCAAGATCTAATCTATTAGACATGAGCAACGAGATAGATGGGAACTAACCCTCGTAGATCCGAAAGCGTTAACGAGATTAGATCTCGTGGTTGATGTAGTCGATCACTTGCCGATCTCAAGATCGTGTGGACGATCCTTCCGGCGTCGCGTTCCGGCAGCGCTCCCGCAGTCGGTCAAGTTGACGATCCTTCCGGCGCCGCGTTTTGGCAGCGCTTCCGCAGTCGGTCACACGTGCAGAGTCGAAGCAGACCTTCCTCTCCCCGTTCCAGCGAGCAGCGGAGGTAGTAGATCTTCTCCACGGAATCCAGCAGCACGACGGCGTGGTGGTGGTGGTGGTGGAGTAGAGAATTCTGCAGGGCTTCGCCTATGCCTGTGCAGAAGAAAGGTGGAGGAGAGAGGCGGCAGAGATTGGGAGTTGCGTGGAAGAGGGCTAGGAGGGGGCGCCCCTGCCCTTCTATTTAAGGGGGGGAGGCGCGCCTGGGGAGGGGGAGTCCTAGTAGGACTCCCCTCCTATGGCCGGCGGTGGGAAGGGGGGAGGAGTCCTCCTCCCCCACGAATTCGTGTCTTGCCCCACTAGGTTTCCTTTGACCCTTTCTTGGTTTTCAAGCAAACTCCAAGAAATCCTCTAGAACCTTCCAGAACATTCCGAAACCTTCTAGAATCTCCATACAAACACTCCGGAACATTTCCTAACTTAGAAAATGATCCCCAATATATGAATCTTATTCTCTGGACAATTCCGGTTCTCCTCGTGATGTCCCGGATCCAATCCGAGACTCCGAACAACATTCGGTCTCCAACGCACATTCCATATCTACTTAAAAACAACTTCGAACCTTAAGTGTGTCACCCTACGGTTCGTGAATATGTAGACATGACAGAGACACATCTCCTATCAATAACCATCAGCAGGACCTGGAGATCCATAATGGCTCCCACATACTCAACGATGACTTCGTGATCGATAGAACCATTAACATACGAAACCAATTCCCTTTGTCACGCGATACTATACTTATCCGAGGTTTGATCGTCGGTATCCCCATACCTAGTTCTACCTCGTTACTGACAAGTACTCTTTACTCGTTCCGTGATATGTCATCCCTTGTGACCCAGTCACATGCTTGCAAGCTAACTAGATTACATTCCACGGAGAGGGCCCAGAGCATATCTACCCGTCATATGGATGGACAAATCCCAATCTTGGTCCATGCGCTTCAACACATACTTTCAGAATACCCAATGACACCTTTATGACCACCCAGTTACGAAGCGGTGTTTGATGTCATCAAAGTACCCATCCGGTGATGGTGATTAACATAACCTCATGGTCGAAGGATTAGGTTACTATGTATTTTAGAGCTTATAGCAAACGAACTTAATGACTTGATCTTATGCTATGCTTACTACGGGTGTGTGTCCATCACATCATTCTCCTAATGATATAACCTTGTTATTAATCACATCCAATGTCCATGATTAGGAAACCATGATCATCAATTAATCAACAAGCTAGTTCAACAAGAGGCTTACTAGGGACCCTTTTATGTTTACAAAACACACATGTATTAGTGTTTCCTAATAATACAATTATAGCATGGGATGAAAACATTTATCATAAACATAAAGATATAATAATAACCACTTTATTATTGCCTCTTGGGCATATCTCCAACAGTCTCCCACTTGCACTAGAGTCAATAATCTAGTTAAAAACTTGTGCATTCAACACCTATGGCTTTCTGGTGATGTATAGACACTATTGCTAGTGGTAAACATAATCCTCGGATCTGACACTTCCAGGTCCGTGTGTATTTGCATGTCCTTGCGTCTCTACGCATTACTCATTCTCCAATGAGATGGCATTGTATAAATTTGGTCCTTTGGTGAGACCTTTAGTTCCTTCGGCTCAAAATATGTTGATATTATTGTCACACAATATATCTTCATAGTATTAGCCCACTTTGAACCACACCTAGTTTGATAACAAACTACTTTAACACAAATGCCCTCCTTTGCTGCTACTATAGCAGTTATATACTTAGCCTTTTGTTGTAGTATACGTCACAATATCTCAACTTTGGAACTCATCCAAATCCATCATGAAACATCCTTTCCATTATATTGTGCCACCCTTAGTCTAAATTGAGATAAATTTAATTTGTATCTTGTGACAAAACTAGTATCAATGTAACACTTTACAATGAACTCCCTTTAACTATTTGTCACTTATACATGATATATTCTTAGTTCTTCCAAAGCTCATAAGAATAACTTTACTATTGTCCAATGATCATCTTATGAATCATTCTGGTATATGCTCATAACATTTAGAGCATAGGACATATCTGGATGTGTACATCTCAAAGAATGATTGATCAAAATATTCTTGTGATTTCACCAAGTGTCAAAACACTTGTATCTCGTGTCAACACACTTGAATCTTGATTTAGTCCTTTCCGTGCGTCAAGAACCTTTCTTGTTGTTTTCATATTGAACTCATTCAACATTTTATCTATGTACATTTGGCAAAACCATATTAGCGCCTCAATCTATTCATATAGACATTGATGCCTAATTCTTGAGTTATGCCTAAGTCTTTCATCGAAATGAAATTCTTAACCTGTGTCAATAAAAGATACATCATTTCTAATCAACAATATGTCTTTCACATAATGTATTAGAAATATGTCTTAGCGCTCCCACTTAATTTCTTGCAAAATGCAAACATCTTCATCGTCTCTGATGAAATTAAACCTTTTAACGATTTCATCGCGGTGAAGATTCCAACTCCGCGATGCTCACTTCAACCATTGAAGTTTTGCATACTCTTTAGCATCCGTTGAATTAACAAAACCCTTTGGATCGTGTCATGTACACGTCCTAGGTAACCATTCTATTAGAAGAACTTGTTTTGTTTGTTCAAATACCATATACCAAAATATATGTAGTGGTTGCTACATTAATCCGTCCAGACTAAATATCGCTATGAAAGATCAAATCTTATCATAGTCAATTCCTTGAACATTGTCGCAAACTCTTTCCGACATGTCGACTATTTCATAGATTTGAAACATCCATGTCTATTTCTTTATAGATCCAAACATGACCGATAGGCTTTATGCCTTTCCGGAGGGTCTTCTAAGTTCAGAAACTTGATTTCTCGTGTATGGATACTATCACAGATTCCATGACTTCTAGTCATTTTATGGAGTCAGGGCCCATCATCGCTTCTTTGCATGTAGTCGGTTCATCATTGTCAAAAAATAACGACTTGCTTATCAAATCTTACTATTTGATTCTTACCGACCCACACGGTTCTATAGGAACTCTAATCTCCGAGATCACACCTTTTGTAATCACGAGAGCCATGAGCATTGTGGCCGTCACCGGGACACTTTCCGGCGCTGCGCTACTTAGCACATATAGCTAAGGTTCAACAACCTTATCAAAGTTCTATTGTCCTCCCACTTAACTTTTCACGAAAAATTCCTTCCCAAGAAACTTGACGTTCCAAGTAACAAACTCTTTTGTCCTCGGTGTTATGGAGAAATTCCCAACAAATTCTTTGGGATAACCTACAAAGACGTGCTTATCCGACTTTGGTTTGTAAACATTTTACTTATGCATAACATACCAAAATTTAAGAAAAGACAATTCGGGTTTTATCCCAAACCATGACTTATATGGTGTCATTTCAATGGATCACGATGGTGCTCTTTTCAGTGTAAAAGCGGTAGTCACTAAAGCTTTAATCTTTAATATATAATGGCAGTTTTATAAATGACACCTTTGATCTTACCATGTCAAACAAGGTTTCATTACATATCTTGAACACTCCATACTCCTATGGTGTTTTGGGAAATGCAAATCCATGGAACGATTCCTCAAATCTTAAGTGTTTTGCTAAACTTGTTACTCAAACATCTTTCTTTATGATCGAATCATAAACTCTTTATTTTCTTGTTACAATGATTTTCCACTTCATCTTGAAAGTCTTTGAACATTTTTCAAATGTTTCATACTTCTTCCTTATTGAGTAAGTATATACATATACTCACTCAAATCTTCGGAGAAAGCATATGAAGTTGAAATCCATCGCCCACGACTACACATAATGGACTATATACATCAATATGTACAAATTCCAATCAGTTAGTCGTCCGTTCCTCTTTTGGCCTACGAACGGAGTTTTAATTATCTCTAGGAAAGTATCACAAGCGTCATTTGATCCAAATCAAAGACTCCAAAAATCCATCCATATGGAGTTTCTTCATGTATCCCTTTCAATATAATTTAAACGGCGATGTCACTTCGCAAGTGATCTTTCAATCATTTGTCTTGTGACATTTTAGCATTAGTTTTATGGTCGTTATTTCTCCTATCAGACTTTGTATATTATCCATCTATTATGGAATACGGTAATTATTTGAACAACCTTTTGTCGTCATAATACCTGATCAAAATAACAATTATTGAAACAAATCTTGAAGGCTAGGTTTGATGTCAACGAGAAACACAATAACACTTTATTTGTTTTCGATGAACATCATCACTCATTCTCTTGCTAGTTACTTAGGCCATTGTAGTTTATGAATTGTGTTGTCCTGTATGACACTTCATACCAACCAATTCGGTATCCAATACCGCAAAACCACATTGTTTAACGACCAAGGAATACAACCATAACATATATCTTCTATATACCTAAGTTGGACATCTCCAATCTTTTCTTTTCTGCCAAATATTTTATAGATTCTCTTTCAGCAATTCATTTTCTTTTTAAAAAAATCTATCAACATCAATAGTGGTGTCATTCACATGACACATAGTACAAAGTGTGTAGAGTCAAATACCAATACCTTTGGACTTGCACTTTGAAGTGGATCACCTTCATCAAATGTTTGGCATTCTTTCAAAATTCCATTCTTTAGTAATCTTTTAGTGTAGTAAACATTTTACTTACATCCTCTATTCATCCTTATCATGACAACTTTCATGATCAAGCTGCTATAGCTTATAAAGGTGAATTGCGAGTATAATGTTTCTTTTTCAAAACCTTTTGGAGGATTAGGACAACTAGCGTCTCCAACCTTCACAAATTCTCATCAAATATGAGGACGTATACTCTATCATGTTGTAACCAACATATTGTTTTAGATATCGCAATACCTTTCACATATGATGGTTTCTGAAACATTGCTTTCAACTCTTAGATAAACTTGATATTAAAAACAATCTTTTGAGTATCAAGAATCATGGAGGCAAACATAATACTTTAGATACTAACATTGGAATTCTTACTCTTGATTTAATACTACTTATTAAACTTCATGGAGCAAATAGAGTTTGCTGAAAGTTTGCAATAGGACTTATAAACTTTAAATTGACATTCAAAAACAATACGATACCAGTTCATAAAGTAAATATCCAGAATTTCTATAGTTCCACTATCTCAACTATAACTAAGCGTAAGGTGGTGAACGGATGCCAATGACTACAACAAACTATGCAAATTCACTTTGATTGTGTTTACGATAAATTGAGTTCGACTAATCCAAATTACAAATGAACTCCCACTCAAAACAACATCCCTCGAGTTGTTTTAGTGATTACACGAACCAAATCCACTACACCAAGTCCGATCATCACGTGAGATGATGTAGCTTTAAAGGCGAACAATCAACATGTTCATCATATCATCCATATGCCTCATGCTTTACCTTTCGGTATTCCGTGTTCCGAGACCATGTCTGTACATGCTAGGCTCGTCAAGGTTAACCTTAGTTTCCGCATGTGCAAATCTGGCTTGCACCCGTTGTATGCACACGTAGAGTCTATCACACTCGATCATCACGAGATGCTTCGAAACGACGAGTCTTAGCAACAGTGCCAACTAAGGACGAACACTTTATTACTTGATATTTAGTGAGAGGGATCATCTTATAATGCTACCGTCGCGATCTAAGCAATACAAGATGCATAAAGGATTAACATCACAGGCAATTCATAATATGTGATATGATATGGCCTTTCTTCTTGTGCCTTTGATCTCCATCTCCAAAGCATGGACAAGATCTCCATCATCACCAGCATTGCGTCAAGGTCAGTGGCGCCGCTTCATGGTTGTCCATCATCACTAGCAACTATTACAACTACTTGGAATAAAGCTATTACAAGATGAATAGACACGCAGGTCTTAACAGAATTAAAGACAACCATTAGGCTCCTGCCGGTTGCCATATTACAACAAGGATCATTGCATACATCAAATACAATCACAATCACATGATGGCCATTTCACATCACAAAACCCCTGTAAAAACAAGTTAGACGCCTCTAATTTTCTTTGCATGTTTTACGTGGTTTGGGGCTTTCGCATAAGACCGATCTTACCTGCGAACAAGGACCACAACGTTGATACAAGTGTTGTCAAGATGCTCATTGTAAATTGAATCTTAACTATGGTGGGAGAGACAGACACCCGCAAAGCCACTTTGTGCAAAGCAAGTTGCACGTCAAGCGTGGAGCAAGTCTCATGTTCGATGACATGTAATGTTAGCCCGAGCCACTTCATCCCACCATGCCGCAAGATGCAAAGTACACGCTAAGTCACCGACAACAAAAGCATCAACGCCCACAAAAACATTGTGTTCTACTCGTGCAACAGATCTACGCATAGATACGGCTCCGATACCATTGATGGGTTCGTAGCATGGAAAACAAAAAAATTCTACCGCAAGAACGAACAAAACCCAGATCTAATCTAGATAAAAGCCAAGATCTAATCTATTAGACATGAGCAACGAGATAGATGGGAACTAACCCTCGTAGATCCGAAAGCGTTAACGAGATTAGATCTCGTGGTTGATGTAGTCCATCACTTGCCAATCTCAAGATCGTGTGGACGATCCTTCTGGCGTCGCGTTCCGGCAGCGCTCCCGCAGTCGGTCAAGTTGACGATCCTTCCGGCGCCGCGTTTTGGCAGCGCTTCCGCAGTCGGTCACACGTGCGGAGTCGAAGCAGACCTTCCTCTCCCCGTTCCAGCGAGCAGCGGAGGTAGTAGATCTTCTCCACGGAATCCCAGCAACACGACGGCGTGGTGGTGGTGGTGGAGTAGAGAATTCTGCAGGGCTTCGCCTATGCCTGTGCAGAAGAAAGGTGGAGGAGAGAGGCGGCAGAGATTGGGAGTTGTGTGGAAGAGGGCTAGGAGGGGGCGCCCCTGCCCTTCTATTTAAGGGGGGGAGGCGCGCCTGGGGAGGGGGAGTCCTAGTAGGACTCCCCTCCTATGGCCGGTGGTGGGAAGGGGGGAGGAGTCCTCCTCCCCCACGAATTCGTGTCTTGCCCCACTAGGTTTCCTTTGACCCTTTCTTGGTTTTCAAGCAAACTCCAAGAAATCCTCTAGAACCTTCCAGAACATTCCGAAACCTTCTAGAATCTCCATACAAACACTCCGGAACATTTCCTAACTTAGAAAATGATCCCCAATATATGAATCTTATTCTCTGGACAATTCCGGTTCTCCTCGTGATGTCCCGGATCCAATCCGAGACTCCGAACAACATTCGGTCTCCAACGCACATTCCATATCTACTTAAAAACAACTTCGAACCTTAAGTGTGTCACCCTACGGTTCGTGAATATGTAGACATGACAGAGACACATCTCCTATCAATAACCATCAGCGGGACCTGGAGATCCATAATGGCTCCCACATACTCAACGATGACTTCGTGATCGATAGAACCATTAACATACGAAACCAATTCCCTTTGTCACGCGATACTATACTTATCCGAGGTTTGATCGTCGGTATCTCCATACCTAGTTCTACCTCGTTACTGACAAGTACTCTTTACTCGTTCCGTGATATGTCATCCCTTGTGACCCAGTCACATGCTTGCAAGCTAACTAGATTACATTCCACCGAGAGGGCCCAGAGCATATCTACCCGTCATATGGATGGACAAATCCCAATCTTGGTCCATGCGCTTCAACACATACTTTCAGAATACCCAATGACACCTTTATGACCACCCAGTTACGAAGCGGTGTTTGATGTCATCAAAGTACCCATCCGGTGATGGTGATTCACATAACCTCATGGTCGAAGGATTAGGTTACTATGTATTTTAAAGCTTATAGCAAACGAACTTAATGACTTGATCTTATGCTATGCTTACTACGGGTGTGTGTCCATCACATCATTCTCCTAATGATATAACCTTGTTATTAATCACATCCAATGTCCATGATCAGGAAACCATGATCATCAATTAATCAATAAGCTAGTTCAACAAGAGGCTTACTAGGGTCCCTTTTATGTTTACAAAACACACATGTATTAGTGTTTCCTAATAATACAATTATAGCATGGGATGAAAACATTTATCATAAACATAAAGATATAATAATAACCACTTTATTATTGCCTCTTGGGCATATCTCCAACATTTGTTGCATTAGAAGACCCGAAAACGTTACACGCGTGAGAGGCAATTTCCATAAGTAAACATGGTCCTCTTTGAGGGAGATCTAGGGATGCCTCGTCTCGACAGCAAAGGAGATCTAGTGTATCCGAAACCGGTACAGAACACTGTCGCAGCTCGAGATATCCTGTCAAATAACCCAGGCCTAGAACAAGTTCGATTGGGCATCAAGCTACTCACCAAGGGTCTGGAGCAACAAATGGCTGTGAAATCTGGAAGTGGAAAGCTGGTATCCAAATCCAACCAATGTCACATGGACTTAGCCTGGAATGATATAAGGCCCCAGCGTGTTCCGGAACAGCGTCACCGTTTCGACCGACAGGAAGACAACTACTCCAGAACTGGGTCATCAGGACAGCCTCACAGAACTGTGCGTGACTGGAGCAATGTCGCTCCAACGGCCGAGCAAGAGGCCATTGCTGCACTGTATCTGAGAAATCCTCCCCGACAAGAGTCGAACGATCGAAGGGGAGAAGATAAAGAGAAATGTCGAGAGGAGGATCGTCAAAAAATGCCACCTCCTAGACATACAAGCCGCCCGGCTGAACCTCGTCATAGTGGGAACAACGGACGAAGGAACGACGGAAACCATGCCGGGCCAAGCCGGCAGGGGGCTCGCCGTAGTAAAGACCCTCCTCGGAACCGGAATAATGACACTCCGGATGGAGGTCGGCGATCAGTCGGAAACAATCCAGCTGCCCCACCCTCTCCACCAAGCAGTCATCACAACGGCTCTCAAGGGGGACAAGGAGGACGACGTGGCGGAGGAGGGGTGGAAGAAGCCGAAGTCCGGCTCCAAGGTACCGCAGCCACAGCCGACATTCGGGACGATCTCTATCCCCGAACGACGCAAGGCAGAGGATCAACTCTAACATAGAGGCGCGGCGCTACGAAAACGATGATATCTACGTGGGCCCAAAATGCTTCGGACCATGCATTAGAGCTACAAGATTCCCGGAAGGACTTGCTATCTCAAGGCATATCCAAGCCTACGCCGGCATTGCTCGGCCAGATACCTGGCTACAGGATTTTTTCCAAGCTTGCTGCATCGCCAAAGGCTGAAACAGCCTGGTCGCAACCCGATATCTCCCACTTATGTTGCGGAAGACGGCACGATCATGGCTCAATGAACTTCCGGAGAACACCATCCATAACTGGTATGACATGCAAAGTGCGTTCTTTCGGAATTTCGAAGGCACATATCGGAGGCCCTGTACGGTCAGAGACCTACAGCATTGCACCCAGAAGGCCGGAGAAACTTGCCGGGATTATCTCGGACGATGGATCGACACCAAAAAATCCTATGAAGGAGTAAATGATCAAACTGCGATTGAAGCCTTCATTGTAGGTCTCCTAATTGGTCTACTGCGTCATCGTTTGAAGTGTGACAAAGTCACTGATTTGGGAGAGATGATAGAAATAGCGAGCAAGTATGCAGATGCTGACGACGATGCAGAGGGATTGCTCAATGCCCTAGCTGTGCCTCAGTCGGCAAAACAACCAAAGCAACAAGCTCAGAAGCACAAAAATACCTCGGAAGAGAAACCCAACGCGGAAACAGCAGTGGTCACTACTACTTTCAGGTCTGGAGGACGAGGAGGACGCGGCGGAGGCCGCGGGCGTGGCTATGGGACTTCAAGGGTCCAAGGTAGAGGAGACCAGCAACCAGGCAAAACCTACTCTTGGGCCGACATTGCCAATAACCCATGTGTGCATCACTTAGACGCCAATGGGGGCTCGTCCCACACTAACGCTTAATGTCGTTTCAATGACGACATCAAAAGAGATGACACCACAGGCTACAAAGCTAAGCAGAAGAAGGGAAAGAAGAATCCCGAAAAAGATAAAGAGACCAAAGAAGACTCCGACATGGAGGAAGCTGATGCTTCAAATCCCAAGCCGGAAGGGAAGAAAAAATTTCCGACCAAGAAAGACACTTATGTCACCTTCCTCGGATCTCAACAGGCAAAGGTTAAGAAAGCAGTTCTACATGAGCTAAATGCAACAGTTCCGGCTGTCCCCCAATTTCTGGACTCGTTGGAAGTGGCAATCACATTTGACCATGCTGATCATCCACCTAAGTTACACAGGCGAGGAAAATATGCCTTAATCGTCAATCCACTTATTGACGGTTATGGTTTCTCCAAGACCCTCATGGACGGTGGTAGCAGTATCAATATTCCATATGTCGAAACGCTACGCCGGATGAAGATCTCGGAGACCCAGCTGAACCATAGCTCTGTGATCTTTCACGAAGTTGTCCCAGGAAGACAAGCCAATTCCCTGGGAGAAATCACTTTGGATGTTACCTTTGGAACTCCAAAGAACTATCGGACAGAGGCACTTTCTTTCGAAGTGGTCCTGTTCAAGAGCGTCTACCACGCTATCTTCGGATGTCCGGCTTACTGGGCTTTTATGGCTCGTCCGTGTTACATTTACAATATGATGAAAATTCCAGGTCCCAACGGTGTAATCACTATCAGGGAGACCTGAAGAAAGCGCGAGAGTGCAAGGATGGAAATGATGCCTTTGCTGAAGCCGTGCTGCACGCCCAAGAGTACCAGGAGATCAAGAAGAGCATAGATCCATCCGAGATGCCAGCAACAAAGAAGGAGGTGACAAAGCCAAATCCGGAGTTCAAGGCATCAGAAGAGATGAAGAAGACGCCGTTGAAGGATGATGACCCCTCCAAGGTGACCCAGATAGGCATAGGCCTAAGTAGCGCATAGAAAGGCGCGCTCGTCAAGTTCCTCCAAGCAAATCAAGATATCTTCGCATGGCAGCCATCTGACATGACCGGAGTACCTAGGGAACTTGCTGAGCACTCTTTAAATGTAAACCCGAACGCTAAACCTGTCAAACAGTCCCTACGACGTTTTGGCGATGAAAAGCGTAAGGCAATAGCTATGGAACTAGCACGGCTCGAGTTAGCCGGATTCATAGAAGAGGTCATCCACACTGAGTGGTCGGCCAATCCTGTAATGGTCCCAAAAAAGGACACCACTGATTTAAGGATGTGTGTTGATTATACTGCCTTGAACAAGGCTTGTCCAAAATATCCGTTCGCTTTGCCTAGAATTGATCAAGTTATCGATTCTACGGCAGGCTCGGAACTCCTCTGTTTTCTCGACGCATATTCCGGGTATCACCAAATCCGGATGAAGGAATCTGACAAAGTCAAAACTTCATTCATAACCACTTTCAGAACCTTCTATTTTGTTACGATGCCCTTTGGGCTGAAGAATGCAGGAGCTACCTACCAACGCATGATGCAGCGTTGCCTCCACGACCAACTCGGACGCAATGTAGATGCATACGTGGATGATATTGCGGTGATGTCCAAAAAGAAGGAAACGTTGATTTCCGACTTGGAGGAAACATTTGCCAATCTATGAAAATACAACATCATGCTTAACCCGAAGAAATGCTTCTTTGGAATACCAGCCGGAAATTGTTAGGTTTCATCGTGTCTCAAAGAGGCATAGAGGTGAACCGGGACAAAATCAAGGCTATACTCAATATTTCCAGGCCAACACGCCTGCAGGACGTACAAAGACTAACTGGTTGCATTGCTGCAGTCAGTCGGTTTGTAAGCCGGCTTGGTGAAAGAGATGCACCATTATACAAACTCCTGAAAAACACCAAGGATTTTGTTTGGACTGACGAAGCTGAAGCTACACTACAAGACCTGAAGAAAGTACTCTCATCTGCTCCTATCCTTGCAGCACCGGAACCTCAGGAACCGATGTTGCTCTATCTTGCTGCGACAAATAAGGTCGTTAGTATCATCATGGTGGTGGAGAGACCAGAGGAAAATAAGGAACACCTGGTGCAGCGTCCGACTTACTTTGTCAGTGAGGTCCTGACAGAATCAAAATAGTGGTATCCGCACTATCAAAAGTTGGCTTACGGTGTTTTTCTGGCATCTCGTAAGTTACAACACTATTTTTAGGAGCATCCAATTACCGTGGTGAGCACAACTTCCATGAAAGATATAATCAACAATAGTGACGCCACATGACGCATCGCCAAATGGGGCATAGAGCTTTCAGCTTTCGATATTGAGTATAAACCCCAGACATCAATCAAATCCTAGATCCTTGCCGACTTTGTCGCTGATTGGACAGAGACGAAGGAAAATATGACCCTCCCGGAGTCAGAATATTGGACCCTCTACTTTCATGGGTCTAAGGCTCGAGGGGGCTCGGGGGCTGGCGTGGTGCTCAAATCACCCCAAGGAGATAAACTCCTATACGTGTTGCAGATCCACTTCACAGTGACAAACATTATTGCCGAGTACGAAGCACTGCTGCATGGAATCCGGACTGCTAAGGATATTGGCATCCGACGTTTGATGTGTTACGGAGATTCGCATCTTGTTGCTCAACAAGTGTCGGATATTTGTAATGCAAATAAACACATGGCAACATATAAAGTTGTCGTGGATGATTTATCTAAATCGTTCGAAGGGTTTGAAGTTCAACACCTCCCTCGAGCAGAAAATGAGGAAGCAGATGCACTGTCTCGGATAGGCTCTGCACAGAAAGAGGTCCCGGATCGCTTTTTTAGAGCACCTCAAAGTTCCCTCAATAAAGGGAGTAGATGAGGAATATCCGACCAAATCCGACTCACCTTTGATAGCAGTTCTGGCGATAATTCCCAGCTGGACTCAACCCTACCTTGATTATGTGGTAGATGCCAAATTATCCGAAGACGAGGTTCTGAGCCGGCAGATTATCCGACGAGCGAAAGCCTATACTATTGTTAAAGGTGAGCTCTATAAACGGAGTGTTTCTGGGGTTTTTCAGCGCTGCGTATCTCCGGAAGAAGGAGTGGAAATCTTAAGGTAAATCCACGAAGGCGAGTGTGGTCACCACGCTGCAGCCAAATATTTAGTGGCAAAAGCTTTTAGACATGGATTTTTCTGGCTTACAGCTCAGGTAGATGCCGAACGATTAGTCAAGACATGCAAAGATTGCCAAAAGTACGCCAAACAAGCTCATGTTCCGGCTGATCAGCTGCGAACAATACCTATAACATGGCCTTTTTGCGGTCTAGGGGCTTGATATGGTAGGACCATTTAAACGAGCTCCAAGTGGATTTACTCACCTCTTAGTGATGGTGGATAAATTCACCAAATGGATAGAGGCTAAGCCTGTCACTAGTTGTGATGGGGCAACAGCCAAAAGATCTGTCGAGGATGTTATAATCCGGTATGGTTATCCACATAGCATTATCACGGACAACGGGAGTAACTTTTCTATGGGAGAATTGGCCGAATTCTGCAATGAGCAAAATATCCGGCTTGACATTGCGTCAGTCGCACATCCACAGGCTAACGGACAAGTCGAAAGAGCAAATGGTTTAATCCTACAAGGCCTAAAACCGAGACTCGATGCACCACTACGACGTGCTGTGGGGGCTTGGGCAGAGGAATTACCTTCTGTAATATGGAGTTTACGAACAACCCCAAACAGGTCAACCAGATACACACATTTCTTCTTGGTCTATGGCGCAGAAGCAGTTCTTCCGAGTGATTTAATTCACACTTCTCCTAGAGTGGCCGCGTATATTGAAGAGGATGCCGAGATTTCTCGACAAAATGATCCCGACTTAGTCTACGAAGTTCGCGTCGTTGCTGAAATGAGATCAACAGCCTATCAGCAGAAGTTACGCAAGTATCATAGCCAGAGAGTCCGAAACAGATGTTTCAATAAAGGTGATTTGGTTCTCTGGCTTGTGCAACAAAGAAAGCACAAACTTTCCCCAGTATGGGAGGGGCCCTTTTTAGTTAGTCGAGTATTGCACAATGGTTCGTACTACTTAACTGACATGAGGCCAGTCAAAGAAAGACCTGCTACTAAGAAGAGAAAGAGAGCTAGAGGCAGTACAAATCCGGATGAGTTAGACAGACCATGGAATATTGCTCAGCTACGTCCCTTTTATTCTTAGTTTATCCTTCTTTATAATCATATATATGTACATGTTCTGTGAGAAATAAATGTTTTGGTTGCCTCAAGTTTTCCTGAGAAGTTTTTACCATCTTATTTTGAATGATCATGTCATAGTCGAAAATCCCAGAATGCTTGAAAGTACTTTATGCTCATGTTCGTTCTGGTTTAGATTTCCGGTTCTAAAAATGCTAGCTTCGGGTATAACTCTAAAGTTTCTAGTCTATACTTTGGTTCTTTGTCTGATTGCTGGATGCGAGTATTTTCCGAGTAGTGAATTGTTGGTACTGGAAGCCGGCTTTGTTTCCGAGTTTAAACTAGTTTAGCAATTGAGCTCCATTGCTCGGCAAAGTTTCCGAGCAGAAGGTTTAGCCGGCTCACGAAAAGGACGAGGCGGAAAGCTAGATAAACAATAAGTGTAGGCGAAAAAATACAAGTGCTTATGTAAACATTTCATGCACGCAAAAAAAATTAAAGCCAAAAGTGTTGAATAGATCAAAAGCTTAGCACTAGCAAAATTATAGTACTGCATATTTACAGGCCCATCATGTTTTTCAGAATATACAAATATTTCTTGTAATCTATGATGCAGGAGGAGAGAAAGGAGCTGCCGGCTCGCTGGATACATCGCCTTGATATCGTTCCGAGATGTCCACATCCGAAATGGTGCGGTCATCATCGGAAACTTCTGCTGGATCTTCTGGAGGCGAAGGCGGAGTGTCCACGCGGGTGAAGAAAGGAGTCTCGTAGTTGGTCAAATCAGCCACGTGACACCCATATCCAGCACAGGAGTCCATAATGGCCTTGCTATCTTGCTCCTGGCCATCTTCATCTACTTTGCAGTACCCTCTGGTCACTTGCCATATTTCCATGTTTCCATGGTGGCTCATGACCATGGTGAGAGCGTTCTGCACCGCGGTCCACGCGTAGCACATGTTACAATCCTGGACAAGTTGCGGCATCTCCTTTGCTTTGTCCCGCACTTGAAAATCCAACATGATATGCATGTCCGGAATCTTGTGAGCTTCGCCAATATCCTCAAGGGATTGGCGGAAGTCATGAAGCAGGTCACCAACTTGAGTAAGCCGGTGGGTGCGGGGCTCGGCGGTGAGGTGGAGTCTGTCAAGTTTAGGGGACCTATAAACAAAAACAGTTAAAGAAAATCCGACATTGAAAGAAGTCGAAGAAAATAGACAAATCAGACAGATTTAACATACCGAAGATGACGTCGTCAACTTTGGTCTTCTCTTCCCGAAGACTCCGGAGTTCAGCCCGGAGCGCCTCGGAAAGATCCTTCTCTCTGAACAGCTCATTATTGAGGTCCGAGATTTTCTGATCTTGAGCAGCAATCTTACGATCATGCTCGTCAGTGGCCATGGAGGAGGACTCAAGGATTTGAGGAATGCTCTTTTCATGATCCGCCTTGAGCTGATCCAGCTCTTGGCGAAGTTCCTTGTTCTCCACCACCAAAGTTTTGAGGTTCTCGGCCTGTTCAATCATGGCGCAGGACTGTTTACCAGCGCTATAAGTGAAAAAAGAACAACAGTTCAGTATAAATTCGACTATGAAAACATGAAAGACAAGGTTTGAGTCTCGGAATGATTACCTTCGGCCTCATCCTTGGTAACTTTAAGCTCAACATTTTTAAGTCGGAGAGCTTTGATCTCTCTCCGCTTATCATAGACATTTTTCAACAAATCCTGGTCATAGGAATATACTTTCTGTAAGTCAAAATACCCAAAGTCAGAAAGCTACTAGAGACTCGGGCTAATATTTTTGCTAATATCAGCACGAGCCTTGGGGGCTACACTAGTTCGTTCTTTGGCATCCTAAGGAAGCATAAACCTGGATTATTTATCCTACTTCATGCTTGGGGGCTAGAGGATATGATATGAAATAAAGGAAAAATAGGAGTTAGAATTCCGACTTACATATTGTTCGCGAGTAAGTTTATCCAAACTCGCATTCACTTCAACAGCGACCTTCTCGGCGAGAGTCAGAGGGGTCATAGGAGCCATTGGAAGCTCACCGGTCCTTATTCTCTTGTCGTGAAGACGCACTTGTGCGAGAAGGTCAGAGAACTTGATGTCCTCTGCCTCTTGCGCTTCTTCTTCGGCAGACAAATTTCTTTTCTCCAGGCACTGCCTGACCAGCTGTTGGATCTCTTCTACAGATTTCCGAGATAGGCCAAACTTGGCAAGTCTCGGATTGCTGAGAAGGTTTTCGGCAAAGGTTTCTGCCGAGGGATCATTACCCGAAGAGGGTTCACACTTATCTATACCTGACTCACCCATGGTGACGTCAGTTTGCGATTCAAGGATCGCAGGCTCCGTTGAAGGAGCCAGATCTTCTGCGACAGCCGGAGAAGGAATGATCACCGGCGTTGCAGAAGGTTGAGGGGCAGGAGTCGGAAGAGCCGCGGCAGGAGAAACTATGTTAAGCTTCGTCTGTCGCAGGGGCTTCGAAGAAGTTTCCTTCCCCTTACCCTTTATGAGCTTCTTAGCTCTGAGAATGTAATAGAATCGAAAACATTACATCTCGGAAGAAAAATCGAGTAAGGTACAAAGGCGGAAGTTGTGATTGAAAGTTACCTCTTCACGACGGGCACCTCCTTTGTGCCAACAACCACTGTCAGAGCTTTGCGCTTCTTGAGCGCAATGTCCGGCAATGGGACCAACTCCGTCTCCTGAGAAAACTCTAGAGGATATCCCTCGAGTGGAGCAAATTCTGACTCGGGGAGGTCAGCTGAAACGGTACAACCCGCAAGGATTGCACCTCTATGTATCACGCCAATCCCTGGATCGGTTCATTGGCATACATAGTATCGATAGACATCATAGAATTAACAGTGCATCGTTATTACAACGGTATGATCCAGAATATTGCATTTATTACAAAGTTTGCAAGGCATAACGCTCGCACAAAAGCAAGTAGCAAATAGATAGCATAAATAAAGTAGCTCCAGTCTCCATTAGACGCCACAGGCGAACAAAATGTTGAGTGGAGGGTCGCAACCAACACTACTACTCAGAGTAACCAGAGGAGTAACCTGCAACATGAAACGTAACAGCCCCGAAGGGTCAGCACTTGGAATGCACTGGCAAGTGGAACAATGAAAGAAACAATAAGGCTATAGCTATATGCACATCTGGCTTGTGGGGTTCAGGCTTAATTGCAGTAGCAGAAATACTTTATCCTAACATTTGTAAACCATTTGTAAACCATTTGATCTTCTTCACACAACCCAATTAAGTTTCAACCACCAGTTTTAGCAATTACAAGTTAGAATGAATGAGAACATGTCATAGCACCCACAATTCAGCAACTCAATCGTCCATTACCGGGGACACGGCTAAGCACTTAGTTTTACACCCTGCAGGGGTTGCACACTTTACCCATATGACTTGGTCAACCCGCTCGTACCACGACATGCATAATGAGTCGTGATAGGGAGAAGTCCAAGAAGAGACAATTCGGGAAGTATCTCCCCAAGCCCATCCACGCACCGTTCCAACCTATCACAAATCACTACATCACTGGATACGAAGAGCTCGGGTCGCCACAACCTACTAAGTCCATCCAGCCACCCATAACTCACTGGCATATGGTCGCACACGGAAGCTACCAAATCAAGACACTAATCATTTCTCAGAAACCTGGGTGGCCATCCACAAGTGAGCTACTCGGGTAAACCATAGACATGGGCCCGGCATTCACGAACCAAGCAATTACAAATCCACCCAGATAGTTCATTAATTAAGTTGTTTTCACTTTCCAAACACGTTCTTTCAAAACCATATTTGCCATGGTGTATCCCACCCTCGTCTACATAAGCACAGCTAAGCACAGCTAGTTACGACGGCTCGCCTAACAAGATGGACTACGGCATAGTAGGATATAGCATAGCAATAGATAGAACTTGTAATACAAAACAAGCTACAATGCATATAGAAAGTAAATAGGACATTTAAGAAGCTCCACTTGCCTTGGTAGTTGCCGTAGTCAAAAGCACAGTCCGGACAGTCACACGGATTACAATCCTCACAATCTACACGAAAGCAATTCAAACAATAAACAAACCACACATAGAGATCAACAGATGCAACAGAATGCATGCATGGTACTTTAACAAGGCTTCAGTAGTTTGCTCAAGTTCTCTGATCAATTCTACTACTGGATGATGCATGAGAAAACATTTAATGCAAAGAAAACAATTTATGCATAAAAGAGGTCTAGTTAATAGGTCTTTAGACAAAACATTGCACCAAAGATGTAAACAGTGTAGTACAAGATTGACAAAAATACTACTGGATGGGTAACTCCAATTAGAGCCTAGACCAAAAGGAATTACGCCAAAAAGGTTTACAGAACTTTTTCTGTGATTTAAATACTACTTTAAGCCTTTCTATAATCTCAGGAAAATACATACAGTAAACCTGGGATATTATTGCAGAATAAATTTTACACAATTTTGTGAATCCAACGATACCTTATTTGCAATTTTTGGCCAAGTAGATCTTTTCCTATGAATTTTTGAAGTTAGACTTATTTCTGGAAAATAATTAAACTCTGAAAAATCGACGGGGAATATTCCAGGGAATATTCCCGCTGACGAGCGGGACCCAGCGGTCGGCGGTTGACCGGCCCTTTGACCGGTCAGCGGTTGACCGGCCAGTCAACGGCCGATCTGAGCCGTTGGCTCGGGATATGACGGTCGGGAGGGGGCCGGCGGTGCTCACCTGACCGACGGCGGCGGTGGTTGGCGGCGACCGGGGAGGGGGGGGCGGCACTCCGGCGGGGTTCGACGACGGCGGAGTGGCGGACGGGGTGTGGCAGGGTGCGGCGGGTGCAGGGGCGGGGTCCGGGCGGTTGACGGCGACCTCGGGCGGCGGCGAGGTCCGGCTGGAGCGGCGGCGACGAACGGCGGACTCCTGCGAGCTCCCCGGTGGCTCTCCGGCGACCTGCGCGGAAGGGAGAAGGTCAGGGAGGCGTGACATGAGGCGGCGGTGCGATTCCCGGGGAAAAGAGGAGGAGAGGCGGTCGGTGGAGCTCCCACCGGCGGTAATGGCGGCGGCGGCGGCTCCAACTCCGGCGAGAGATTCGTCGGCGTCCGAGGCACGGTAGTTAGGTCTAGGAGGGGGAAAAAGTCGGCCGTGACGAGGGCTTTAAAGGGGCAAAAGAGGCGAGCAAAATCGGCACCGAATCTCCGAGGAACTCGGACGAACGGTTCATCCCTGCCACGAACTCGGCGGCGACGGCGGAGTCCAGGTCGAGCACGGTGAGCTCGTGCGCTGGCAGGTGGGCCCTCAGCGCTAGAAAAAAAAAGAAAGGGTGGAAGGAAAAAGAGAAAAGGAAAGGGGCTGCGCCGATGGGCCTTGGGACGGCTCTGCCCGCGGCAGCTGCGGCGGCTGGGCCCCGGGTGGCTGGCGCCAGTTCTGCTTTTTTTTTCTTCTCTCAGTTAACTGCAGTGCTAACTGTCAGTTTTTTTTCTTATATACCTGAATCGGAAAATTCAGTCCACACTAAAACTATCATAACTTTTGATCTACAGCTCCGAATCGAGCGAAACAAGTTTCCACGGGTTCGTAATTGAAAACTCTATACAAATAAACATCTGGAATGACTATATAATGTCAAACAAGCAGATGCTAGGTAAAAACCCTAGTAGGCTTGAAAAAGGGATGAACTAGCAAAAAGGAGGTGTTTTGGCAAAACCTTTAAAACTGAAAGTTTTTGCAAAGATGTTCATGATGCAATGACATGTATGTATGCAATGCTAAATCTAAAATTTGGGATGTGACAAGACTAACCCCTTAAGATGAATCTCGTCCCCGAGATTCGACGTGGCTAGCAAATAGGTGCGGGTGGTCCTCTCGGAGGTCATCCTCTCGCTCCCAGGTGGCTTCCTCTTCGGTGTGATGGCTCCATTGCACCTTGCAAAACCTGATCGTCTTGCTGCGTGTAAACCTCTCCGCTGTTTCCAAGATCTTGACCGGTTTCTCCTCATAGGTCAGGTCACTCTCTAGCTGAACCTCATCTAATGGCACGGTATCTCTCAACGGTGTATCTACCATCTCTGGGTGACATTTCTTCAGCTGAGACACATGGAACACGTCGTGAACAGCGGATAGAACCGCTGGCATCTCCAGCTGGTACGCAACCTCTCCTTTGCGTGCCAGGATCTTGTAGGGCCCTATAAACCGAGGTGCCAGCTTGCCTTTAATCCCAAATCGCTTAATTCCACGTAGTGGCGATACTCTGAGATATGCTCGATCTCCAATCTCATATGCCACTTCCTTGCGCTTAGAATCAGCATAACTCTTCTGTCTCGATTGTGCTACCTTCAGCCTGTCTCGAACCAAACTAACCTTCTCTTCAGCATCCTTGATCAAATCTGGTCCAAACAGTTGATGTTCACCTACGCCATCCCATAACAATGGTGTTCTGCACCTCTTACCATATAGTACATCAAATGGCGACGTCTTGATGCTAGATTGGTAGCTGTTGTTGTAGGAGAACTCGGCATAAGGCAAATTTTCATCCCAACTAGCGCCATGAGCCAAGGCACAGCCTCTCAACATGTCCTCCAAAATCTGATTCACCCTCTCGGTCTGACCATCCGTCTGGGGGTGGAAAGCTGTGCTAAACTCCAACCTCGTTCCCAACGACTCATGTAGTTGGCGCCAAAAGTGAGAAGTAAATTGGGTGCCTCTATCTGACACAATGCTCTGAGGGACTCCATGCAGGCACACAATTATGTTCATGTAGATCTTTGCTAACTTAGCACTGGTATAAGTGGTCTTCACGGGTATAAAGTGAGCTACCTTGGTCAAATGATCCACCACTACCCAAATGGAATCATATCCTGACTTGGTCCTGGGTAATCCTGTGATGAAGTCCATTCCAACTCTATCCCACTTCCATTCAGGTACCGGTAACGGCTGTAGTAGCCCTATTGGCTTCTGGTGCTCGGCCTTCACTCTACTACAGACATCACATAGAGCTATATATTCTGTAATCTCCCGCTTCATGTTAACCCACCAAAACCTTTCCTTCAAATCCATGTACATATTCATGTTACCTGGATGTATAGAGTATGGCGAATTATGAGCTTCCTGGAATATCATCTTCCTAATCTCCGGATCGTTGGGCACACACAAGCGGTCCTTGTACCATAGCGTCCCTTGATCATCCTCGCGAAATCCTTCAGCCTTGCCTTTGGGTATGTTTTCTCTTATCTCCTCCAGGTCACTATCCTTCTTTTGGGCTTCTCTAATCTCATCCAGGAGTGTTGGCTTAACTTCCATTGTTTCCAAGTATCCCTCGGATACTACTTCCAACCTGAGATCCTTGAGTTGTTCACACAAATCCTTGGGTAACTCCCCCGCTGTCAGGCCATTTGCATAAACCTTGCGACTCAGCGCATCCGCTACAACATTGGCCTTCCCTGGGTGATATTGCAAACTCATGTCGTAGTCCTTTATGAGCTCCAGCCATCTCCTCTGCCTCATATTCAGCTCCTTTTGAGTGAATATGTATTTCAGGCTCTTGTGATCCGTTAACACATCACAATGCTTACCCATCAAGTAGTGCCTCCATACCTTGAGCGCGTGCACAACCGATGCTAATTCCAAATCATGCGTGGGGTAATTCCTCTTGTGATGTTTGAGTTGGCGCGAGGCATAGGATACTACTCTTCCATCCTGCATTAATACACTACCCAGTCCTTGACGAGAGGCATCATAATACACTTGGAAATCCTTCTGAATATCTGGCAAACATAGGATAGGTGCGGTCACTAGGCGTTGCTTCAGTTCCTGGAAACTAGCCTCGCACTCCTTGGTCCATTCGAACTTCTTCTCCTTCTTCAGTAATTCAGTCATTGGCTTCGCAATCTTGGAGAAGTTCTCTATAAACCTCCTGTAATATCCAGCAAGTCCCAAGAAGCTCCTAATATCACCCACATTCTTGGGTGACTCCCATTCTGTAACTGACACCACTTTGCTTGGATCAACTGCGACTCCTTCGCCTGACGCCACGTGCCCAAGAAATCCAACAGTGTTTAGCCAGAATTCACACTTGCTGAACTTGGCACATAATTTATGCTCCCTCAGCTTTTCCATAATTAGTCGCAGGTGTTTCTCATGCTCAGTATCATCCTTGGAGTATACCAATATGTCATCAATGAATACCACCACGAACTTATCCAAGTACACCATGAATACCTTGTTCATCATGGTCATAAAATATGCCGGGGCATTTGTTAGTCCAAAAGACATAACTGTATACTCATATAACCCATACCTAGTGGTGAAGGCGGTCTTGGGTACGTCTTCCTCACGGATCTTCAATTGAAAATACCCCAACCTTAAATCAATCTTGGAAAACACCTTTGCTCCTTCCAATTGATCAAACAAGTCATTTATATTGGGCAACGAGTATTTATTCTTGATAGTTACTTCATTAAGTGAGCGGTAGTCAACCACCAATCTCTTACTACTGTCCTTCTTCTCCACGAATAGAACAGGAGCGCCCCAAGATGATGAACTGGGCTGAATAAATCCCTTGTCCAATTGCTCCCTAAGCTGCTTCTTTAAATCCTTCAGTTCCTCCATATCCATCTTATATGGCCTTTTGGCTATCGGTCCTGTTCCCGACATCAAGTCAATAAGAAACTCCACGTCCCTGTTAGGTGGCATCCCTGGCAGCTCATCTGGAAACACATCGGGGTACTCCTTTACTACGGCCACATCCTCTAGGCTAACCCCCTTAAGAGAATTCAACTTGGCCACTCCAGTACTGAAAGGCGACTTATATTTGATCCTTACTCCCTTTGGTGTGGTTAGTGAAATCACTCGTTGAGCGCAATCTATCTGACCCTGATGCTCCGACATCCAATCCATGCCCAATATGACATCTAGACCCTGGGATTCTAGTATAACCGGGTGTGCTGGGAATGCATAGGCACCAATTTCTAGTGTCAATCCTCGACATGCTGCACTAGCTATCATCTCTCCCCCAGGGGAACTTACTCTAATAGATCCTCTAAGAGCCTCGGTAGGTAACTTATACTTATCCACAAATGCCCTTGATATGAATGTATGCAATGCACCAGTATCGAAAAGAACAAATGCGATGTGGGTATTGATTGGGAACTTACCAACCACTAGCTCTGGTTCATTCTGAATCTCCTCGACGTTCACATGGTTGAACGTCGCCTTCTGGTTTGCATTGGGCTTGCTTCCTGCTTCAATCCTCTTCTCTGGGCAATTATCAGCATAGTGCCCCATCTTCTTGCACTTGAAGCATTCCACTTCACTGAGATCCCTCCTGCCAGAGCGGTTGTGTCCATTGTTCCTTCCAGAGTTGCTGCTGTAGCTCTTGTGGCCATTGTGGTGGTGGCCATTATGGTGGTGACCATTTCCTCCACGGTGGCGGTTGTCGCTCCTGTGACCCTCGTGGTGATGTCCACTACTACCACGGTGGTTACGGTCATCTCCCCCATGCTTAGAGTATCCAAAGTGTCCATCATAAGAGGTGCGAGTACGGTGGTGTGATCCTGAGGAGTGGTGGCTGCTCTTCCTCTTACGCCTTTCCACCTGCTGCTGTTTCCCTTCCAAAATTCTAGCCTTGTCCATCAGCTCCTGAAATGTCGGACAGTAAACCACTGATAGCTGAAGTGAGAGCTCATCACTGAGACCATCTAGGAACCTCTCCCTCCTCTTGGCATCAGTGTCCACATCCTCAGGGGCATAGCGGGAGAGATTGTTGAATTTCTCTATGTAATCCGCCACAGTACGGTTGGTCTGGCGCAGATTGCGGAACTCCTTCCTCTTCAGGCTCATGGTCCCGGCAGATACGTGGTTTGTCCTGAATCCTTCCTCAAACATAGCCCAGGTAACTGTCTCCAGCGGGTGAGTAACCTGGAAAGCATCCCACCATGAGGCGGCTGATCCCTCCAGCAAGTGAGCAGCAAACCTCACATTCTCAGCATCAGTGCATCCAACGGTCACCAGGTCCTTGTTCACAGAACGAAGCCAGTCGAGAGCAATCATGGGCTCAGGTGCAGAGGAGAACTTAGCTGGCCTCAGCCTCAAAAACCTAGTGAGAGCATCCCCCTGCGGCGGATTGTTCCCGTTGTTGTTGTTGTTGTTGTTCTAAGTTGCCATGAATTGCGTCATCACTTGGGTCAGCTGTGCTTGAGAAGCCATGAGCTGAGCCATCTCATCTGGTCGGCGGCGTGACATCTGCGGTTCAGCATAGGTAAGATTAGAGAGAAACAACTACAGATAAGCGATAGCCCTCTACCCATGCAACAAGCTCAAGCCACAACAATCATAAGCAATCACCACATGATCAAACACACACACAACCGTCGTTCCAGGTTCTCACTAATAGTATATAGCTACAAAATAGTTTAGAAACGCTGACAACAGCGTTTGGCAAAGCAAAACAGCGAAATAAGCAAAACCAGAAAATCTGGTAGAACAGTTCTATCCTGTTCACGAATTTTTCTGGGCACCCTAAACTCATCAGGAATTTTATTCAATTTTTTTGCAGATGCCACAGGTAATTACGCTCCAGATCCTCAAATATGAGCGCAATCCGAGTTACCAGTAAGGAATTAAAAATCGCGCGGTAAAACTGGTCAGGCAGAAAACTGCAGCAGTAAAGGCACGAAAATTACCCAAACCTGTTCAAAAATCATCTAATAAATCTCACGAAAATTCCTGGAACTTCAAGGTACCTAACTGAGCAGTCTAAGCACAATAAGCTAATAGTGCAGAAGTTTACATTGATCGCTGTCTAAGTCTAACGAATATCTCTAACGAAGACTAATTTTGGAGGACCATCTCTAGCTATTTGATGAATAGGTTGCAGTAGGTTCTGGAGTCCATGCGCCGACGCTTCGCTCTTGGTGCATGCCACGGTGGTGGTGTGTAGACCTCTGCCGAGTCCTCTTCACTTGAGTCCTTGAATTCCACCTCTTCGGGGTCCTCCTCATCACCTCCTTCAGCAAAAGCGCCGCTGCATCTCCTCCATCATCGTCATCGCTTCCTCCACCATCACTGCCTCCTCCATCATCATTGTTACCTCCTCCACCATTGTCCGCATCATCATCATCATCACTATCATCATCGTCATCGTCATCGTTCCCATCATCACCGTTACCATTGTTTGGTGGAGGATTCTGCTGTGCTTGAAGGGCAGCAATCTGGGCAGCCATGTCCACAATGGTTTGATCATGTTCAGCCACAACTTGATTCCTCTGCTCAATGGTTTGGTTCAGCGCTGCGATTGTGGCATCCCTTCCAATGAGGGCTTGCTCCATTGTATTCACAGTAGTGTGCAAGGTTTCCATCTCATACCCTTGCAGGTTCATAGTGCCTTGAAAGTAGTCCAGCTCCTCTCTTTGCTGCATCAACTTCTCTTCCCTCTCCCAAGCTTTGATCTCCAAGTCTTCTAATTGCTTCACTTGGAGCGGCATGTTGTTCCGATCACCTGTGGTAATCATCACAAGCCCTTGTTCATTCCGACCTCCAAATGCAAGGAAGGGTGAACCTGCTGGTAGTCGGTGTCGGTGGAGGTAGCACAGGCGTGACAGGGTCTTGTGCATGGCCGACTCCACTCCTTGCTCCCAGGTAAGATACTTCTTGGTGAGGTTCAGGTTTTCAATACCAGGCACAGTGCGGTCTGCAAGAACAATCGCGGTGATCTCCCACACGCGATCTCCAGGCACATAGGTGTTCATCCTTCTCCCTTTGAACATCGGCATTAGCATGCCCAGTGTCTTGCAAAGCTCCGCCAGCTGTCTTGCGAAGGGCCTTGGTGATTGGAGCTCAACGTACTCAACTCTGGTAGCATCTCCCACCTATCAATTGTAAAGAGGAAAGAGTTAGAATAGCAAAAGAAAAGAACTTACTAGAGTGAATGGCATAAGAATAAAGACAGAATTTGAAATAGGCTTAAGTAAACATAAGGCTTTCCTATTCCAATCCTAGGTCACGATCCTATAGTCAACACACTGCTCTGATACCATCTGAAACGGTACAACCCGCAAGGATTGCACCTCTATGTATCACGCCAATCCCTGGATCGGTTCATTGGCATACATAGTATCGATAGACATCATAGAATTAACAGTGCAGCGTTATTACAACGGTATGATCCAGAATATTGCATTTATTACAAAGTTTGCAAGGCATAACGCTCACACAAAAGCAAGTAGCAAATAGATAGCATAAATAAAGTAGCTCCAGTCTCCATTAGACGCCACAGGCAAACAAAATGTTGAGTGGAGGGTCGCAACCAACACTACTACTCACAGTAACCAGAGGAGTAACCTGCAACATGAAACGTAACAGCCCCGAAGGGTCAGCACTTGGAATGCACTGGCAAGTGGAACAATGAAAGAAACAATAAGGCTATAGCTATATGCACATCTGGCTTGTGGGGTTCAGGCTTAATTGCAGCAGCAGAAATACTTTATCCTAACATTTGTAAACCATTTGTAAAACATTTGATCTTCTTCACACAACCCAATTAAGTTTCAACCACCAGTTTTAGCAATTACAAGTTAGAATGAATGAGAACATGTCATAGCACCCACAATTCAGCAACTCAATCGTCCATTACCGGGGACACGGCTAAGCACTTAGTTTTACACCCTGCAGGGGTTGCACACTTTACCCATATGACTTGGTCAACCCGCTCGTACCACGACATGCATAATGAGTCGTGATAGGGAGAATTCCAAGAAGAGACAATTCGGGAAGTAGCTCCCCAAGCCCATCCACGCACCGTTCCAACCTATCACAAATCACTACATCTCTGGATACGAAGAGCTCAGGTCGCCACAACCTACTAAGTCCATCCAGCCACCCATAACTCACTGGCATATGGTCGCACACGGAAGCTACCAAATCAAGACACTAATCATTTCTCAGAAACCTGGGTGGCCATCCACAAGTGAGCTACTCGGGTAAACCATAGACATGGGCCCGGCATTCACGAACCAAGCAATTACCAATCCACCCAGATAGTTCATTAATTAAGTTGTTTTCACTTTCCAAACACGTTCTTTCAAAACCATATTTGCCATGGTGTATCCCACCCTCGTCTACATAAGCACAGCTAAGCACAACTACTTACGACGGCTCGCCTAACACGATGGACTACGACATAGTAGGATATATCATAGCAATAGATAGAACTTGTAAAACAAAACAAGCTACAATGCATATAGAAAGTAAATAGGACATTTATGAAGCTCCACTTGCCTTGGTAGTTGCCGGAGTCAAAAGCACAGTCCGGACAGTCACACGGATTACAATCCTCACAATCTACACGAAAGCAATTCAAACAATAAACAAACCACACATAGAGATCAACAGATGCAACAGAATGCATGCATGGTACTTTAACAAGGCTTCAGTAGTTTGCTCAAGTTCTCTGATCAATTCTACTACTGGATGATGCATGAGAAAACATTTAATGCAAAGAAAACAATTTATGCATAAAAGAGGTCTAGTTAATAGGTCTTTAGCCAAAACATTGCACCAAAGATGTAAACAGTGCAGTACAAGATTGACAAAAATACTACTGGATGGGTAACTCCAATTAGAGCCTAGACCAAAAGGAATTACGCCAAAAAGGTTTACAGAACTTTTTTTGTGATTTAAATACTACTTTAAGCCTTTCTATAATCTCAGGCAAATACATACAGTAAACCTGGGATATTATTGTAGAATAAAATTCTTCACCATTTTGTGAATCCAATGATACCTTATTTGCAATTTTTAGCCAAGTACATATTTTCCTATGAATTTTTGAAGTTAGACTTATTTCTGGAAAATAATTAAACTCTGAAAAATCGACGGGGAATATTCCCGCTGACGAGCGGGACCCAGCGGTCGGCGGTTGACCGGTCAGCGGTTGACCGGCCAGTCAATGGCCGATCTGAGCCGTTGGCTCAGGATCTGACGGTCGGGAGGGGGCCGGCGGTGCTCACCTGACCGACGGCGGCGGTGGTCGGCGGCGACCGGGGGGGGGGCGGCGGCGGAGTGGCAGATGGGGTGCGGCAGGGTGCGGCGGGTGCAGGGGCGGGGTCCGGGCGGTTGATGGCGACCTCGGGCGGCGGCGAGGTCTGGCTGGAGCGGCGGTGACGAACGGCGGACTCCGGTGAGCTCCCCGGCGGCTCTCCGGCGACCTGCGCGGAAGGGAGAAGGTCAGGGAAGCGTGACGCGAGGCGGCGGTGCGATTCCCGGGGAAAAGAGGAGGAGAGGCGGTCGGTGGAGCTCCCACTGGCGGTAATGGCGGCGGCGGCGGCTCCAACTCCAGTGAGAGATTCGTCGGCGTCCGAGGCACGGTAGTTAGGTCTAGGAGGGGGAAAAGTCGGCCGTGACGAGGGCTTTAAAGGGGCAAAAGAGGCAAGCAAAATCGGCACCGAATCTCCGAGGAACTCAGACGAACGGTTCGTCCCTGCCATGAACTCGGCGACGACGGCGGAGTCCTGGTCGAGCACGGTGAGCTCGTGCGCTGGCAGGTGGGCCCTCAGCGCCAGAAAAAAAAGGGAGGAAGGAAAAAGAGAAAAGGAAAGGGGCTGCGCCGATGGGCCTCGGGCCGGGTCCGCCCGCGGCAGCTGCAGCGGCTAGGTCCCGGGTGGCTTGCTGGCTGGCGCCAGTTCTGCTTTTTTTTCTCTCAGTTAACTGCACTGCTAACTGTCAGTTTTTTTTCTGATATACCTGAATCTAAAAATTCAGTCCACACTAAAACTATCATAACTTTTGATCTACAGCTCCGAATCGAGCGAAACAAGTTTCCACGGGTTCGTAATTGAAAACTCTATACAACTAAACATCTGGAATGACTATATAATGTCAAACAAGCAGATGCTAGGTAAAAACCCTAATAGGCTTGAAAAAGGGATGAAGTAGCAAAAAGGAGGTGTTTTGGCAAAACCTTCAAAACTGAAACTTTTTGCAAAGATGTTCATGATGCAATGACATGTATGTATGCAATGCTAAATCTAAAATTTGGGATGTGACATCAGCAAGCTGAAAAGAAGACAACATATCAGAATTGGAATGTAACTTAAAGATTGAAACACATAAAAAGGTTTACTATTAGAAGCTTACTGGCACTACGGGGTTTTCTGCCGTATGCATATCCAGAGAAACCTCCGGGATGCTCCTCTCGATCTGCTCCCTTATCAACCATTTTATCTGGCTTATATAGCCTTGTGTGGTATAGGCTCTGGGGCTGTTGCGGAGGGAATCTTTCTTGGACAACGTGATGGAGTGCATTAGTCAGTCTCCGTGGTACTGAAGGGGTTGGATCCGACGTGACACCCAACACTGGATTAAGTCAGATCCCTTCAGTCCTTTCTGTTTGATCAAATATTCGATCCGCCTCTTAGCGAGGATCAGATCATCAGTGAGAGATGGAGGAGCCCCGTCCCAAGACGGTTGGGCCGTGGCATCTCCGTCGATAAAAGCCGGCAAAGCAGTAGCTTTGCCGGGAGCCAGAATATCCTTGTGATAGAAGAAGGTGGCTGGCCATTGTTTGACCGAGTCACTGGCAAGAATCTTGGGATATGCGCGCTCACGTCTAAGTGAAAAACTAATGGTACCAGTGATATAAGGAACACCGACAGTAATAGAATTTCTCTGGACATGAAAGTAGTACCGTAATAAGGACAGACTCGGCCTAATGCCGAGAAATCCCTCACATAAAGCCGCATAGGCGCTCATCTCTAGGAGAGAGTTGGGAGGAAGATGGTGGAGTTGAACACTATAATGGTCTATCACCTCGGAAAATAATTCTGAGGGAGGAAACGACAAACCTCTGTCGAGGTGGGTGCCGAAGTGGACCCGCTCGTCGGCGCGCGGGTTGGGGACGGTCTCCCTGGCGCCGCTCCGCCAGTCTCCGGCGCGGAGGAGCCCCTCTATCTCCACGCCGCGGAGCTTCTCATCATCTAGCACACAGGGGATCTAGACCCCGCGGAAGCTTTCCTTCTCCATCGCCGCTTCCGTCACCGCCGTTGCCACCAAGCTGGAAGAGGATGAAGAAGCCATTTCTCCGGTGGGCAGATGACCTAAGATGGGCGATGCTGGGAGTTTTTGGGGGAAAGCAGAGGAGCTCTGTGCACGCGGGGGAGATTTGGAGGAGAGGAAAAGGCAAAGGAACATGTGAAGAAAGGAGGAGGAGAATCCTCACCCCTTATATCCACCTAACCGTGCCAAGATTCGTGCAAATGCTACAGTGTAACCGCCACGCGTCGTGGAAGGAACTGGGAAGGACCCACGCGATGATTACGTCGCCTTGATCTCCGCGTACGCATTGAAACGGCGCCTCGGTTCCGCGAACTGCAGACCCACCAATGGTCGTGCTGACGGGATGTCTATCAGATGACGTGACTTGACCATGACTGGTGTCAGGTGGCGTTAGAAACAAAGTTCCGGCTTAGTTTGAAATCAAGCTGGAAAATCCGAATAACCTATTGATAGGTCCGACTTATTTTTAAGACCCGGATCGTATTTTTTGTTGTGAACTTTCAGGAACCCTTAAAGATTCTGCAAGCCAAAGATCAAGGTAGACGATGATAAATCCGACTTTGGATCTTGGAGGCCTCCGGGGGCTGCTGTTGGGGATTTACTTTCCAGGTATCCTCATAGTTCCTCACTGACCAGGGTGGCCCACTTCGGGTTAGAGCTTTGCTTCACGGGCGGCCCAGTCAGGGAGAAAAGACGGAGTCCAATCCGGCTACGGGAAGGCCCAGAAGACTTACCGACTTAGGCCCATAATGTTACTTGTAGTTCAAGGTGTACTCTGTAACCGACTCTTAGTCGTAGCCGGATAGATCTCTCCTGTAAACCCTAGGCCGGATATCTATATAAGCTGTCCTAGGGAGAGCCTTTAGGGCAACACTCTAAACACCTAAATAGTCTACAATCTCAACTCGCACAGGCGAACCCTTGTAACCCATATTCCGGCTCTGCCGTATTACTAGATTGCTAGCAGGAGTAGGATCCGTCCAAAGCCGGCATATTCGAACCTGGGTAAACTTGTGTGCTCACCATCCTGGAACACCGTATGTCTCACACCCCTCTCTTCCGCACGCCTCGAGGACCCCCTCATGGCGTACTTGTCATTAATCCGACGACAAACGGTGGAGGTCGTACGCCCAGGCATTGCCCAGAAGTGCTGCCTCCCTTCGGGGTTGCGCAGATCCGGGTGGATCTCCCGCCGGTGGGTTCCGCATAGCTCAATCAACACAGCCTGCTCCTTCTTGAACAAATTTCGCCACTACGTGCTCGTGCGCGAGTACCGTGTCATTGCCCTCTTCCGCTCCGGCAGCTGGTGGCAAGGCTCCTCGATCTGCCTCACCAACGCATTGTCGCGCAAGAGCGGTGCGACCGGAACCTGGCGTAGCTGAGCTCGAAGCTGGCCAAAAGCCTCGTGAACGGCGGCGCGAGTATGTCGTAGTGGGCAAACATCTGAGCCTCGTGCAAGCTGAGTTTGGGCCTCTCCCTCTCCATGGCGATGAAGGAACACGATCTGAGCTTCGGCCCCGAGGTTAAGAGGATAAGGGCAAGGACGTAGGCCCAGCGTCGTTGCCACTGCCATTCAGTTTGCAGAACAGACTTCTCGTGGATCGCCCTCGCGAAGGACATCCCTATCATCCATGCACCCCGATCCAACGTCGCCTAACAATCGGGGATCGGGTCTTCTAGAAGCCCAGAGCGGTTGCTGGTTGGCTATGCGTCCCGATTGTTTATGGCCAACGGCTGTCGTTGAAAATAATGAAAAGAATACACATTTCAATGACGATGGTGGATCCATATGTGGTCTGTGAAAAGAACACACATGCAATGACTCTGGATATGGTTAATGAGAAGAACACACATGCAAAGACACTGGTGGATTCATATGTGGGTTGTGAAAATAACACACATGCAATGACTTTAGTTGTTGTTAGTAATAAGAACACACATGCAATGACACTGGTGGATCCATGTGTGGTTTGTGGAAAGAACATACATGCAATGACACTGGTGGATCCATATATGGTCTTTGAAAAGAACACACATGCAATGACACTGGTGGATCCATATGTGGGTTAGTGAAAATAACACCCATGCAATGACTTTAGTTGTTGTTAGTAAAAAGAACACACATGCAATGACATTGGTGGATCCATAGGTGGATTGTGAAAATAACACACATGCAATGACTCTAGTTGTTCTTAGTAAAAAGAGCACACATGCAATGACACTGGTTGATCCATGGGTGGTCTTTGAAGAGAGAACACACATTTCAATCACACTAGTGGATCCATATGTGGTTTGTGCAAAGAACACACATGCAATGACTCTAGCTGTGGTTAATGACAAGAACACACATGCAATGACACTGGTGGATCCATAGGTGGTATGTGAAGAGAACACACATGCAATGAACTCTGGTGGAACCAAATGCAATGACACTGGTGGATCCATATATGGTCTATAAAGAGAACACACATGCCATGAACTCTAGTGGACCCATATATGGTCTATGAAAAGAATAGTCATGAAATGACTCCAGGTGTGGTCTCTAAAGAGAACACACATTTCAATGACACTGTGGATCCCTATGTGGCCTGTGAAAAGAACACACATGCAATGACACTGGTTGATCCATGTGTGGTCTCTGAAGAGAACACACATGCAATGACTGGTGGATCCATATGTGGGTTAGTGAAAAGAACACACATGCAATGACACTAGTGGATCCATGTATGGTCTCTAAAGAGAACACACAATTCAATGACACTGGTTGATCCATATGTGGTTTGTGAAAAGAACACACATGCAGTGACATTGGTGGATCCATGTGTGGTTTGTGACATGAACACACACACATGGTGGATCCATGTGTGGTTTGTGACATGAACACACACGCAATGACTCTGGTGGATCCATGTGTGGTTTGTGGAAATAACACATATGCAATCACTCTAGTTGATCCATGTGGTTTGTGGAAAGAACACACATGGAGTGACATTGGTGGATCCATGTGTGGTTTGTGACATGAACACACATGCAATGACTCTGGTGGATCCATGTGTGGTTTGTGGAAAGAACACACATGGAATGACTCTGGTTGATCCATGTGTGGTTTGTGGAAAGAACACACATGCAATGACTCTAGTTGTTGTTAGTAAAAATAACACACATGGAATGACACTGGTGGATCCATGTGTGGACTCTGAAGTGAACACACATGCAATGACTCTGGTGGATCCATATGTGGGTTAGTAAAAATAACACACATGCAATGACACTGGTGGATCCATGTATGGTCTCTGAAGAGAACTCACATTTCAATGAGACTGGTGGATCCATATATGGTTTGTGAAAAGAACACACATGCAATGACTCTGGTGGATCCATGTGTGGGTTAGTGAAAATAACACATATGCAATGACTTTAGTTGTTGTTATTGAGAAGAAGACACATGCAATGACACGGTGGATCCATAGGTGGATTGTGAAAATAACACACATGCAATGACTCTAGTTGTTGTCTGTGAAAAGAACACACATGCAATGACACTGGTGGATCCATATGTGGGTTGTGAAAATAACACACATGCAATGACACGAGTGGATCCATGTGTGGTCTCAGAAGAGAACACACATTTCAATGACACTAGTGGATCCATATGTGGTATGTGAAAAGAACACACATGCAATGACACTGGTTGATCCATGTGTGGACTCTGAAGAGAACACATCTGCAATGACTCTGGTGGAGCCATATGTGGGTTAGTATAAAGAACACACATGCAATGACACTGGTGGATCCATGTATGGTCTCTGAAGAGAACACACATGCAATGACTCTGGTGGATCCATATGTGGTCAGTGAAAATAACACACATGCAATGTATCTAGATATGGTTAATGAGAAGAACACACATGCAATGACACTGGTGGATCCATATGTGGGTTGTGAAAATAACACACATGCAATGACTTTAGTTGTTGTTAGTAAAAAGAACACACATGCAATGACACTGGTGGAACCATGTGTGGTTGTGGAAAGAACATACATGCAATGACTCTGGTGGATCCATATGTGGTATGTGAAAAGAATAGTCATGCAATGACTCTAGTTGTTGTTAGTAAAAACAACACACATGCAATGACACTGGTGGATCCATGTGTGGTCTCTGAAGAGAACACACATTTCAATGACACTAGTGGATCCATATGTGGTCTGTGAAAAGAACACACATGCAATGACCCTGGTTGATCCATGTGTGGTCTCTGAAGAGAACACACATGCAATGACTCTGGTGGATCCATATGTGGGTTAGTAAAAAGAATACACATGCAATGACACTAGTGGATCCATGTATGGTCTCTGAAGAGAACACACATTTCAATGACATTGGTGGATCCATATGTGGTATGTGAAAAGAACACACTTGTAGTGACTCTGGTGGATCCATGTGTGGGTTAGTGAAAATAACACACATGCAATGACTCTGGTGGATCCATGTGTGGTTTGTGGAAAGAACACATATGTAATGACTCTGGTTGATCCATGTGGTTTGTGGAAAGAACACACATGCAGTGACATTGGTGGATCCATGTGTGGTTTCTAAAGGGAACACACATGCAATGACTCTGGTGGATCCATGTGTGGTTTGTGGAAAGAACACACATGCAATAACTCTGGTTGATCCATGTGTGGTCTCTGGAGAGAACACACATTTCAAGGACTCTAGTTGTTGTTAGTAAAAATAACACACATGCAATGACACTAGTTCCATGTGTGGTCTCTGAAGAGAACACACATTTCAATGACACTAGTGGATCCATATATGGGTTGCGAAAATAACACACATGCAATGACTCTGGTGGATCCATATGTGGGTTGCGAAAATAACACACATGCAATGACTTTAGTTTTTCCATATGTGGGTTGTGAAAATAACACACATGCAATGACTTCAGTTGTGGTTATTGACAAGAACACACATGTAATGACACTGGTGGATCCATGTGTGGGTTGTGAAAATAACACACATTTCAATGACTCTGGTGGATCCATATGTGGGTTGTGAAAATAACACACATGCAATGATTTTAGTTGTGGTTATTGAGAAGAACACACATGCAATGACTCTGGTGGATCCATGTGTGGTCTCTGAAGAGAACACACATTTCAATGACTCTGGTGGATTCATATGTGGTCTATGAAAAGAATAGTCATGAAATGACTCCAGGTGTTGTTAGTAAAAAGAACACACATGCAATGACACTGGTGGATCCATGTGTGAAAGAACACACATACAATGACTCTAGCTATGGTTATTGAGAAGAACACACATGCAATGAGACTGGTGGATCCATGGGTGGATTCTGAAAATAACACACATGCAATGACTCTAGTTGTTGTTAGTAAAACGAAAACACATGCAATGTCACTCTTTGTTGTTAGTAAAAAGAAAACACGTGGAGTGACACTGGTTGATCCATGTGTGGTCTCTGCAGAGAAAACACACATGCAATGAACTCTGGTGGAACCACATGCAAGGACACTGGTGGATCCATGTGTGGTCTATGAATAGAAAACACATTGAATGAACTCTGGTGGACCCATATATGGTCTATGAAAAGAACAGTCATGAAATGACTCCTTGTGTGGTCTCTGAAGAGAACACACATTTCAATGACTCTGGTGGATCCATGTGTGGTCTGTGAAAAGAACACACATGCAATTACACTAGTGGATCCATGTGTGGTTTGTGGAAAGAACATACATGCAATGACACTGGTGGATCCATATGTGGTAGGTGAAAAGAATAGTCAAGCAATGACTCTAGATGTTGTTAGTAAAAACAACACACATGCAATGACACTGGTGGATCCATGTGTGGTCTCTGAAGAGAACACATTTTTCAATAACACTGGTGGATCCATATGTGGTCTGTGAAAAGAACACACATGCAATGACACTGGTTGATCCATGTGTGGTCTCTGAAGAGAACACACATTTCAATGACCTTGGTGGATCCATATGTGGTCTATGAAAATAATAGTCATGAAATGACCCCAGGTGTTGTTAGTCAAAAGAACACACGTGCAATGACACTGGTGGATCCATGTGTGAAATAACACACATGCAATGACTCTAGCTATGGTTATTGAGAAGAACACACATGCAATGAGACTGGTGGATCCATAGGTGGATTGTGAAAATAACACACATGCAATGACTCTAGTTGTTGTTAGTAAAATGAAAACACATGCAATGACACTGTTTGTTGTTAGTAAAAATAAAACACATGAAATGACACTGGTTGATCCATGTGTGGTCTCTGCAGAGAAAACACACATGCAATGAACTCTGGTGGAACCACATGCAAGGACACCGGTAGATCCATGTGTGGTCTATGAATAGAAAACACATGCAATAAACTCTGGTGGACCCATATATGGTCTGTGAAAAGAACAGTCATGAAATGACTCCATGTGTGGTCTCTGAAGAGAACACACATTTCAATGACTCTGGTAGATCCATGTGTGGTCTGTGAAAAGAAAACACATGCAATTACCCTGGTGGATCCATGTGTGGTTGTGGAAAGCACATACATGCAATGACACTGGTGGATCCATATGTGGTATGTGAAAAGAATAGTCAAGCAATGAATCTAATTGTTGTTAGTAAAAACAACACACATGCAATGACACTGGTGGATCCATGTGTGGTCTCTGAAGAGAACACACATTTCAATAACACTTGTGGATCCATATGTGGTCTGTGAAAAGAACACAAATGTAGTGACACTGGTTGATCCATGTGTGGTCTTTGAAAAGAACACACATGAAATGACTCCGGTGGATCCATATGTGGGTTAGTAAAAATAACACACATGCAATGACACTGGTGGATCCATGTATGGTCTCTGAAGAGAACACACATTTCAATTAACTGGTAGTTCCATATGTGGTCTGTGAAAAGAACACACATGCAGTGACACTGGTGGATCCATGTGTGGTTTGTGGAAAGAACATATATGCAATGACACTGGTGGATCCATATGTGGTATATGAAAAGAATAGTCATGCAATGACTCTAGTTATTGTTAGTAAAAACAACACACATGCAATGACACTGGTGGATCCATGTGTGGTCTCTAAAGAGAACACACATTTCAATGACATTGGTGGATCCATATGTGGTCTGTGAAAAGAACACACATGCAATGACACTGGTGGATCCATGTGCGGGCTCTGAAGAGAACACACATGCAATGACTCTGGTGGATCCATTTGTGGGTTAGTAAAAAGAACACACATGTAATGACACTAGTGGATCCATGTATGGCCTCCGAAGAGAATACAAATTTCAATGACACTGGTGGATACATATGTGGTCTATGAAAAGAACACACAGGCAGTGACTCTAGTGGAACCATGTGTGGGTTAGTGAAAATAACACACATGAAATGACTCTAGTGGATCCATATGTGGGTTAGTAAAAAGAACACACATGCGATGACTCTAGTGGATCCATATGTGGGTTAGTAAAAATAACACACATGCAATGACAATAGTGGATCCATGTATGGTCTCTGAAGAGAACACACATTTCAATGACACTGGTGGATCCATATGTGGTCTATGAAAAGAACACACATGCAGTGACACTGGTGGATCCATGTGTGGTTTGTGGAAAGAACATATATAAAAATGACATTGGTGGATCCATATGTGGTATGTGAAAAGAATAGTCATGCAATGACTCTAGTTGTTGTTAGTAAAAACAAAACACATGCAATAACATTGGTGGATCCATGTGTGGTCTCTAAAGAGAACACACATTTCAATGACACTGGTGGATCCATATGTGGTATGTGAAAAGAACACACATGCAATGAAACTGGTGGATCCATGTGTGGGCTCTAAAGAGAACACACATGCAGTGACATTGGTGGATCCATGTGTGGTTTGTGACATGAATACACACGCAATGACTCTGGTGGATCCATGTGTGGTTTGTGGAAATAACACATATGCAATGACTCTGGTTGATCCATGTGGTTTGTGGAAAGAACACACATGGAGTGACATTGGTGGATCCATGTGTGGTTTGTGACATGAACACACATGCAATGACTCTGGTGGATCCATGTGTGGTTTGTGGAAGGAACACACATGCAGTGACTCTGGTTGATCCATGTGTGGTTTGTGGAAAGAACACACATGCAATGACTCTAGTTGTTGTTAGTAAAAATAACACACATGCAATGACACTGGTGGATCCATGTGTGGACTCTGAAGTGAACACACATGCAATGACTCTGGTGGATCCATATGTGGGTTAGTAAACAGAACACACATGCAATGACACTGGTGGATCCATGTATGGTCTCTAAAGAGACCTCACATTTCAATGAGACTGGTGGATCCATATATGGTCTGTGAAAAGAACACACATGCAATGACTCTGGTGGATCCATGTGTGGGTTAGTGAAAATAACACACATGCAATGACTTTAGTTGTTGTTATTGAGAAGAACATACATGCAATGACCCTGGTGGATCCATAGGTGGATTGTGAAAATAACACACATGAAATGACTCTAGTTATTGTCTGTGAAAAGACCACACATGCAATGACACTGGTGGATCCATATGTGAGTTGTGCAAATAACACACATGCAATGACACTAGTGGATCCATGTGTGGTCTCAAAAGAGAACACACATTTCAATGACACTAGTGGATCCATATGTGGTATGTGAAAAGAACACACATGCAATGACACTGGTTGATCCATGTGTGGTCTCTGAAGAGAACACATATGCAATGACTCTGGTGGATCCATATGTGGGTTAGTATAAAGAACACACATGCAATGACACTGGTGGATCCATGTATGGTCTCTGAAGAGAACACACATGCAATGACTCTGGTGGATCCATATGTGGTCTGTGAAAATAACACACATGCAATGTATCTAGATATGGTTAATGAGAAGAACACACATGCAATGACACTGGTGGATCCATATGTGGGTTGTGAAAATAACACACATGCAATGACTTTAGTTGTTGTTAGTAAAAAGAACACACATGCAATGACACTGGTGGAACCATGTGTGGTTTGTGGAAAGAACATACATGCAATGACTCTGGTGGATCCATATGTGGTATGTGAAAAGAATAGTCATGCAATGACTCTAGTTGTTTTTAGTAAAAACAACACACATGCAATGACACTGGTGGATCCATGTGTGGTCTCTGAAGAGAACACACATTTCAATGACACTAGTGGATCCATATGTGGTCTGTGAAAAGAACACACATGCAATGACAGTGGTTGATCCATGTGTGGTCTCTGAAGAGAACACACATGCAATGACTCTGGTGGATCAATATGTGGGTTAGTAAAAAGAATACACATGCAATGACACTAGTGGATCCATGTATGGTCTCTGAAGAGAACACACATTTCAATGACATTGGTGGATCCATATGTGGTATGTGAAAAGAACACACATGCAGTGAGTCTGGTGGATCCATGTGTGGGTTAGTGAAAATAACACACATGCAATGACTCTGGTGTATCCATGTGTGGTTTGTGGAAAGAACACATATGTAATGACTCTGGTTGATCCATGTGGTTTGTGGAAAGAACACACATGTAGTGACATTGGTGGATCCATGTGTGGTTTCTTAAGGGAACACACATGCAATGACTCTGGTGGATCCATGTGTGGTTTGTGGAAAGAACACACATGCAATAACTCTGGTTGATCCATGTGTGGTTTATCGAAAGAACACACATGCAATGACTAGTTGTTGTTAGTAAAAATAACACACATGCAATGACACTAGTTGATCCATGTGTGGTCTCTGAAGAGAACACACATTTCAATGACACTGGTGGATCCATATATGGGTTGCGAAAATAACACACATGCAATGACTCTGGTGGATCCATATGTGGGTTGCGAAAATAACACACATGCAATGACTTTACTTTTTCCATATGTGGGTTGTGAAAATAACACACATGCAATGACTCCAGTCGTGGTTATTGACAAGAACACACATGTAATGACACTGGTGGATCCATGTGTGGGTTGTGAAAATAACACACATTTCAATGACTCTGGTGGATCCTTATGTGGGTTGTGAAAATAACACACATGCAATGATTTTAGTTGTGGTTATTGAGAACAACACACATGCAATGACTCTGGTGGATCCATGTGTGGTCTCTGAAGAGAACACACATTTCAATGACTCTGGGGGATCCATATGTGGTCTATGAAAAGAATAGTCATGAAATGACTCTAGGTGTTGTTAATAAAAAAACACACATGCAATGACACTGGTGGATCCATGTGTGAAAGAACACACATACAATGACTCTAGCTATGGTTATTGAGAAGAACACACATGTAGTGAGACTGGTGGATCCATAGGTGGATTGTGAAAATAACACACATGCAATGACTCTAGTTGTTGTTAGTAAAACAAAAACACATGCAATGTCACTGTTTGTTGTTAGTAAAAAGAAAACACGTGCAGTGACACTGGTTGATCCATGTGTGGTCTCTGAAGAGAAAACACACATGCAATGAACTCTGGTGGAACCACATGCAAGGACACTGGTGGATCCATGTGTGGTCTATGAATAGAAAACACATGCAATGAACTCTGGTGGACCCATATATGGTCTATGAAAAGAACAGTCATGAAATGACTCCATGTGTGGTCTCTGAAGAGAACACACATTTCAATGACTCTGGTGGATCCATGTGTGGTCTGTGAAAAGAACACACATGCAATTACACTGGTGGATCCATGTGTGGTTTGTGGAAAGAACATACATGCAATGACACTGGTGGATCCATATGTGGTATGTGAAAAGAATAGTCAAGAAATGACTCTAGTTGTTGTTAGTAAAAACAACACACATGCAATGACACTGGTGGATCCATGTGTGGTCTCTGAAGAGAACACATTTTTCAATAACACTGGTGGATCCATATGTGGTCTGTGAAAAGAACACACATGCAATGACACTGGTTGATCCATATGTGGTCTCTGAAGAGAACACACATGCAATGACTCTGGTGGATCCATATGTGGGTTAGAAAAAAGAACACACATGCAATGACACTGGTGGATCCATGTATGGTCTCTGAAGAGAACACACATTTTAATGAACTGGTGGATCCATATGTGGTCTGTGAAAAGAACACACATGCAGTGACACTAGTGGATCCATGTGTGGTTTGTGGAAAGAACATATATGAAATGACACTGGTGGATCCATATGTGGTATATGAAAAGAATAGTCATGCAATGACTCTAGTTGTTGTTAGTAAAAACAACACACATGCAATGACACTGGTGGATCCATGTGTGGTATCTAAAGAGAACACACATTTCAATGACACTGGTGGATCCATATGTGGTCTGTGAAAAGAACACACATGCAATGACACTGCTAGATCCATGTGTGGGCTCTGAAGAGAACACACATGCAATGACTCTGGTGGATCCATATGTGGGTTAGTAAAAAGAACACACATGTAATGACACTAGTGGATCCATGTATGGTCTCCGAAGAGAATACACATTTCAATGACACTGGTGGATACATATGTTGTCTATGAAAAGAACACACAGGCAGTGACTCTGGTGGATCCATGTGTGGGTTAGTGAAAATAACACACATGCAATGACTCTGGTGGATCCATATGTGGGTTAGTAAAAAGAACACAACGCAATGACTCTGGTGGATCCATATGTGGGTTAGTAAAAATAACACACATGCAATGACACTAATGGATCCATGGATGGTCTCTAAAGAGAACACACATTTCAATGACACTGGTGGATCCATATGTGGTCTATGAAAAGAACACACATGCACTGACACTGGTGGATCCATGTGTGGTTTGTGGATAGAACATATATGCAATGACACTGGTGGATCCATATGTGGTATGTGAAAAGAATAGCCATGCAATGACTCTAGTTCTTGTTAGTAAAAACAACACACATGCAAAGACATTGGTGGATCCATGTGTGGTCTCTAAAGAGAACACACATTTCAATGACACTGGTGGATCCATATGTGGTCTGTGAAAAGAACACACATGCAATGACATTGGTGGATCCATGTGTGGTCTCTAAAGAGAACACACATGCAATGACTCTGGTGGATCCATATGTGGGTTAGTAAAAAGAACACACATGCAATGACACTAGTGGCTCCATGTATGGTCTCTGAAGAGAACACACATTTCAATGACGCTGCTGGATCCATATGTGGTCTGTGAAAAGAGCACACATTCAGTGACTCTGGTGGATCAATGTGTGGGTTAGTGAAAATAACACACATGCAATGACTCTCGTGGATCCATATGTGGGTTAGTGAAAAGAACACACATGCAATGACACTGGTGGATCCATGTATGGTGTCTGAAGAGAACACACATTTCAATGGCACTGGTGGATCCATATGTGGTTTGTGAAAAGAACACACATGGAGTGACATTGGTGGATCCATGTGTGGTTTGTGACATGAACACACATGCAATGATTCTGGTGGATCCATGTGTGGTTTGTGGAAAGAACACATATGCAATGACTCTACATGATCCATGTGGTTTGTGGAAAGAACACACATGAAGTGACATTGGTTGATCCATGTGTGGTTTGTGACATGAACACACATATAATGACTCTGGTGGATCCATGTGTGGTTTTTGGAAAGAACACACATGCAATGACTCTGGTTGATCCATGTGTGGTTTGTGGAAAGACCATATATGCAATGACTCTAGTTGTTGTTAGTAAAAACAACACACATGCAATGACACTGGTGCATCCATGTGTGGTCTCTGAAGAGAACACACATTTCAATCACACTGGTGGATCCATATGTGGTCTGTGAAAAGAACACACATGCAATGACACTGGTTGATCCATGTGTGGTCTCTGAAGAGAACACACATGCAATGACTCTGGTGGATCCATATGTGGTTAGTAAAAAGAACACACATGCAATGACACTGGTGGATCCATGTATGGTCTCTGAAGAGAACTCACATTTCAATGACTCTGGTGGATCCATATGTGGTCTGTGAAAAGAATAGTCATGAGATGACTCTAGGTGTTGTTAGTAAAAAGAACACACATGCAATAACACTGTTGGATCCATATGTGGGTTGTGAAAATAACACACATGCAATGACACTGGTGGATCCATGTGTGGTTTGTGGAAAGAACATACATGCAATGACACTGGTGGATCCATATGTGGTATGTGAAAAGAATAGTCATGCAATGACTCTAGTTGTTGTTAGTAAAAACAACACACATGCAATGACACTGGTGGATCCATATGTGGTATGTGAAAAGAATAGTCATGCAATGACTCTAGTTGTTGTTAGTAAAAACAACACACATGCAATGACACTAGTGGATCCATGTGTGGTCTCTAAAGAGAACACACATTTCAATGACATTGGTGGATCCATATGCAATGACACTGGTTGATTCATATATGGTCTATGAAAAGAACACAAATGCAATGACTCTGGTGGATCCATATGTGGGTTTTGAAAATAACACACATGCAATGAATCTAGTTGTTGTTAGTAAAAAGAACACACATGCAATGACACTCTAGGTGCTACGCCCTGATTGGCTTACGCAGATGTCACGCAGATCGTCTCCACCAACCGTTGATCCTATGTGATCCAACGGGCAGGATAACCCCTCCCTTCTCCACTTTTTTTATGCATGGTCAATCCGTGCCACCTCTCTATCCGTGCCACCGGTACTTTACCTCCATAAACAAGTGAAAATCCATCTATCTAAATAAAATAAATGATCATATTTCGAAGAAGCAATCGTCTTCGTCTTCCGGTTCGTCCTCGTCTTCATCAATGCCATGGTCCCTGCCATCACCGCCGTTGGTCTCCTCCTCTAACGACTTGTCACCGCCCCCTTCCTCGAATAAGTGCGCTATCTCCTCGTCGGAGTCCTCCTCCTCCTCCTCTTTGTAGTCCCACGGGTCCACGTCACTCTCCTCCGCTTCTGCCTCCAACTGATTGATGAACGCCTCCTCATTGGCCGAGTCGGACTCGTCCAAATAGCTATCTCATCTCTTCTTCCTGGTCTTCTTCTCGTTCCTCTTCTTGTCCGTACTCGCCGGTGCAACATGCGCCCCCATCCTGGCTGCTGCTTTGCGCTCGTCCGACGTTGTAGGTACCCCCACCCTCCTCCCACGCGGCCGGTACGAGCTTCGACGTCGTGGTGTCCTCGAGTGCCGGTTTCGATGGATCATGGCACGGTCAGACACGATGTGCTGCCTCAGCAGGCGACTCGCGAGCACGAATGATGCAGCGAAGAGCCGGAGACGCAGGACTGTCAGTGGACGGCTTGGACCTGCCACTACCATGGCGAGGGGGCATCGTGCTCGAGGTAGTTGCTTCGAATGGTCGATGGCGGGTACATAGAGTGGGGTGCCGATCTGATCAAGGATGAGCAGCGGTTTTGTGCGTTGTGCCCACACATGCATTTGTCAATTATCAAAAAAAAGGAAGTAATATCTCGTGTAATGAACATAATTTGATCACAACAAAAGTGGCACAGCATATTCTAGACTTGTAAATATCCCGTGTGTGCCTATTGATGTGGAGTTCGACGGAGTTCGACGTGCCGACGTGATCGTGCAGCAGTTGCGCGCGTCATTGCCCCATCAACACGTGACACACGCACGTGGGACGTGCGAGTCGATGCCCGTGATGACCACCCGGCTCGCACTCCCCTTATTATATACTGGATTTTGGGCGGCGTCGAAGACCATTGAACTGTCTATTGCAATAAAGACAAGTCCCATCGATTGCCTACCCCTGCCCCCCCCCCCGGCTTCTTTGAGAAGGTAGACCGTACACGGTGGTCTTGTATAATAGTACTAGTACTACTGGACCATGGTCTGTACTCTTTGACTCTTCTCCAACACAAATCACTATCTTCTTCCTCCTGCCGCTGCCACCCTCACCCTGCAAGCCATGGCTCCCCTGAGGAGGGGGAGAGGCCGGTCGACGATCCTCACGGAGAAAAGGGAGAGAAATCGCCGCGAGGCACTTCTTGCTCTACCAGACGCTCAAGCCCTCCACTTATCGAGGCCCAATCTCCCCCGACAATGGCGCCGAATGTTCTAGCAGGCGAGGGCTCCTCCCGGTACGGTCTTCTTGTTCTACTTCTTCTCCATCTCCCTCTCCATCATGATCTTATTCACCTTCTTCTTGTTTTTCTTCTTCTTCTCGCTCTTCCTCTTATACGTATTACATGCCGTCCGTGGAGCCAGAATCCACCACGATGGAGGCGTTGCAGGACCCGCTCGGCCCAGTTCCACGTCTCAGCGAGGTAGCAAATCTCCACACTGTTATTTCTCCGAGTTGTGATGTGGATTTCTTAGATCGTGTCCGCCCCCCCCCCCCCCCCCATTGGGGTTTCTTCTTCTTTTGTGAGTTGAATTAGTTTTCATGAATATGACTGCATCTCTTGGTCTTTCCTTAATACCTCTGTTCATAGATTCACTATGGATTTTTTGTGATTAGGATTAGTTTATCGTGGTCATGAATAGATCTCTAGGTCCATTTTTTTAACACTACGGTCAATAGATTGAACGGGTTTTTTTTGATCTGTATCAGTATTCACCTGGAACCTGGGGTGTAATTATAGAATTCCTATTTCAATTAACATAAACGATGCAGTGATCGAAGGCCGAGTGATACATTGCAAATGTATCTATAATTTTTTATGCTCCATGCTTGGTTTTATCCACTTTCTTATGTTTTGTCCACACTTTGGAGTACTTTTCACATGATTTCTTGGACTAACCTATTAACAAGAGCCTAAGTGCCAGCTGCCTGTTTTCTGCTGTTTTTGGTTCCAGGAAAGTCAGAAAATGAATATTCTCGGAATTGGACGGAACAAAAGCCAAAGTGCCTATTTTTCCAGAAGACTCATGGAGCCAGAATACGAGACGGAGAAGAGCCAGGGGCTGGCCACACCCCCCCAGGCGCGGGCTGGGCCTGGCCGCGCCAGGGCATGGTGTGGTGGCCCCAGGCACCCCCTCGGCCTCTCTCTTCGCCTATAAGAAGCCTTCTGACCTAAAAACTTCGGGGGGTTCGACGTTTTTCCACAAAAAGTTCCGCTATGCCGCCGCCACCGAAGGGGAGATTTGGGGGACAGAAAGTCTCTGTTCCAGCACCCTGTCGGGATGGGGAAGTGCCCCCGGAGCCATCTCCATCGATCTCCACCATCATCTCCATCGACCATCCATGTTTCCTCCATCTATGAGTGAGTAATCCCCCGCTGTAGGCTTTGGGGATGGTAGGGATTGGATGAGATCGTTCATGTAATGGCATCAGATTGTTAGGGCATGGTTCCTAGTATCTTTTATTAGTGCTTTATGACTTTGTTGCGACTTGTTGTGCTTAATGTTTGTCACTAGGGCCCGAGTGCCATCATTTCAGATCTGAACATGTTATTGATCCATTATGATAGTATTGTTCTTGGTCTTATCTGCAAGTTGTATACACACATTGTTGTCCGGAACCTATGGACCCGAAGTGACAGAAATCGGGATAATTAGAAGGGAAAGGCTTTGATGTGAGGATCACATGTGTTCACGGAGTGTTAATGCTTTGCTCCGGTGCTCTATTAAAAGGAGCATCTTAATTGCCAGTAGTTCCCTAGAGGCCCCGCTGCAAACGGGCTGGCAGGACAAAAGATGTTGTGCAGGTTCTCATTGCGAGCACGTATGACTATATATGGAACACATGCCTAGGATTGTCCAGTACTTGGATGCTTTACCTTATTTATCTGCAATTGCCCTATGTTCTGATTGCTATGTGAATTGTCTTGTCCATGCAACGCCCATCCATCCATCCCTATGCCTACCGCACTCGAATCCCACTGTTTACTACTTTTGTTACTACTGTCTTTGCTTTACTACTATTGTTACTTTGCTATTCCTACTACAAAACTATTGCTACTGATAAACTGTTGTGAGCAAGATTGTTTCTAGGTGCAGCTGAATTGATAACTCAGTTGTTAAGGCTTATTAATATTCTTTGGCTCCCCTTGTGTCGAATCAATAAATTGGGTTTAACTTCCCTCGAAAATACTGTGATACACCCCCTATACTTGTGGGTCATCAAGACTATTTTCTGGCGCCGTTGCCGGGGAGCATAGCTTTATTTATCAAGTCCACTTGGATTCACTATTGTTATTTTCTCCTTGTTTGCTTGTTTCTTTATCCAAAAATACAAAAAAATTAGTTCCTACTCTAGTTGTTATTTTCGTTGGTCTGTTATTGTCTTGCCTTATCATGCTTGTTGTCAATGGTTGGTTTCTTTGAAACTGAAGCTTATTGGCAAGGTGGGTTCATGGAAGATCAAAAATATTATTATAAGGAACACCGCTTGTCACAAAAAGGGAAACACTTATGGGAACAAATTGATAGATTGTATACCATTGCTAGAAATGTGTGCTCTACTTATAATGTTACTTATTGCTGTGATGAATCTCGTTGCAGAAAGAGGTATAAACACCTCCCTTTTCAATGTGAGTATAATGACAATGATACCATATCTTCCTATGCTAAAGGAATTTATGACTTTTATGATGCGGAACAAATTGAAGAATTTATTGCTTGGAAGGGTGCTTTTGAACTTCTAGTTTGCTTGAAAATATTGATGATTCACCTTACAAATATGAGGTGTATGGTATACTTAAATTTTGCTTTGATAATTGCAAGGATGAAAATGGCTATATACTTGAATATTTTAATAGATGCTTTCCACAAATGGAAGAGACTAATGCCTTGCAGGATCCTATGGAAGAAGAAATTGATGAACCTGAAATCTCATTAGATGAAAAAGAGGAGGAGAGTGATGAACAAAAGGAGGAAGAATGGATTAGCTACCCATGCCTACCTTCTAATGAGAGTAACTCTTTATCCCTTACATTATTTGATTGTCCCCCTTGCTTACTAAAGGAGAATGAATGTTATGTTCCTGAGGTTTCTCTTGAAAATATTTATAATAAAGCTCTAGTGCTTGTATATCATGAAGATCATGCTTTATGTGATAGTTATATTGTTGAGTTTCTTCATAAGGCTACTGAAAATTATTATGAGAGAGGAAAATATGGTTGTGGAAGTTTTCATGGTATTGAAACACCTCTCTATGTGCTGAAAGTTTTGAAGTTACTCTTGTTTTATCTTCCTATGCCTGTCACTTTGCTATTTGCTTACACGATTCTGATGCATAGGAAGTGGGTTAGACTTAAATGTGTTTTGAATTTGCTCCTTGATGCTCTCTTTTACTTCAACTCATATTCCTTATGAGAGCATCCTCTCAAACTTTTATGCCTGAAGATGATAATATGTCTATTATTCTTGGGAGATCTTTTCTTAAATACTGCAGGAGCTGTTATTAATTATAATCAAGGGAAGGTGACCTTCAATGTTAATGACAAAGAACACATTGTCTATTTCCTCAAGAAGATTGAAAGGACTTATGGTTTGAATTCAATTGAACATGTTGAGGGCATTCAATTTGGAGAAATATATTGTCCCATACGAAGAGAATTTTTTTGAAACTATTATGATTGAGACCATTGCTATCAAGGTTGAGGTAACATAATCATTAGTGGAATACAAAGTTTTGTCTCATATGAAATTGTTTTGGTAGCAAGACCTGATCAGCCTTGTTAACAAAAGGATTTCATTGAACAAAACAATGTTTTCACTATGATTATTTCTGTTTACTTCTATTCTATCCATTCTAGTTTTTGCTTATGCCTAACTTAAAGGCATTAAAGAAAAGTACTTATTGGGAGATAACCCAAAAGTTTTAGTTGAGTCTTGGAAGTTATTACCTCTGTAATAACCTCTCCTTATCCTTTTTATTTGCTTTTTGTGCCAAGAGTAACCTCTAATGAGAGTGAAGTGATGATTGGGAAAGTTGATGTCCCGAAACAGATTTTTGTGCTTCACCGTAAAAATTCGTGAGAGATCTCTGTATGTCGGATTGAGTTGTAATTTTTTTTTCTGCCCCAGATTGTTATCTAACTTTCGTTAGTTCAAAATTTTTTTGATTTGAGCAACAAGGTCTTTGAAAAAATTCGTCTTTACTTGCTGGTCTGTTTTGACAGATTTCTGCCATTTTCTACATTTGCTTCTTGTGGGTTCCTTTTTTAGTTATTTTGGGGAATTGAGCTTTTTGAGGGAAGTGCTACAGTAGCTAGTGTTCTAATGGAAGTTTATTTGGTGTTAGAACTGAACCTTGAGATTTATTTATCTTGAGTGCACTAATGTTGCTAATAAAGATTGTGTGAAGTTTTGTATGAAGGAAAAATTTCAGGTATATGGAAGGAATGAGTAATGAGATGAAGGATGGACTAAAGCTCAAGCTTGGGGATGCCACACGTGTCACCCCAAGAAATATCCAAGAAGTACAAGCGTCAAAGCTTGGGGATGCCCAAGGAATCCCCTTCTTCATCAATAAAAATCCCAGGTTTCTTCCAAACACTTCATTTTTATTGTTTCATGCATAGTTGTGTTGTTCATGGAGCGTCTTCTTTTTCGTTTTTCGTTTTGGTTTTAGTTTGTGTGGTTTGCTTAGTTTGCTGAATAAATTGGTTGGACCCCCCCTCTTTCATACGTTGGTTTGCATATAGTTTGGTTGGGTTTGGAAAAGAGTAGGAAAGTTCATACTTAAGTGGTAAAGAGAGCTTGTTTTTTTGACTGTGGCCTATGCTTTGTCATGCCATGCTTGATATTGTTTTGGCTTTATGCTTAGTATTCTTTGTTGTAGCATGACTTGTTATAAACAATTGAGATTGCTTAATGTGCCTTGGATGAATCATGCGTTGTTTTAGCATATTAAAGCATAGTATAGTGGTATTCTCCTTTGATGCATTATTTGGGTTGACTTGGCACATGCTCACACCATGTTATGACTATCCCAAGTCACCATAAGCCTTTATGATCCTTTAGTTTTCAACTTGTAGTATCACTTTATGCTTTGATCAATGATGTTTTGTAGTTCTGCATGATTATGGCAATTATTGCTCTCTCGTTTGACGCTCCCTTACTATTGCTAGCCTTCACTTCCACTAAGTGTTTTACTCAAGTTTCCAACTCCCTAAACCAAAATATTTCCAAAGTGTCCACCATACCTACCTATTAGCATCATTTGCTACTCCCGTGCAAATTCAATATGCGTTGTTTTCTTCCGAATAAAATGTTTGCTTGTTATGGGAAAATTAGTTAGTAAAGCTCTCATGAACTTGATGGCACACTTTATTTCCTGCACTTAATAAACCTTAACCATTGTGAACTCTCCATGAAAATTATATGCTTGCAAATTATAGGCTGGGGATTAGCAGAACCATGCTATCACGGGGAACGCTTTCAACACTTGTAAATATATACCCAGTTGATATCTTGCTCTTTTGTTTGCGGATGTCGTCGGTGTGAAATAAAAGGGGAGCTTGTAAGTCCATGGAGTTATGTATGTGTGTTAGAGAAACGCCTGGGCCGCTGGTCTAATCCATGTTGACATGGTGGAAACCTGCAGCGTAACCATAATGATATCTATGAAGCATTCTTCTTATAAAAAACAGAGAGAGATAGCTATTGAGAAAAAAAGAGTTTTATGAGAAGAGGAAAGAGAGAAAAAAGCACTATTTTCCCATGGTAAATAAGAAGATTGCTGAGATACTCATTGTCTGCTTGCCTTGTCATTTTGATATGGGGATTCTTCTGTATAATCGTGCAAGGGGTACCCCGTTGGCGGTTCTCAATGATACGCACATACTTATGATGACAAGAACTTACCGGTAACTAAAGTTGAGTAGCATGAGGAGCGGCCCTCGTACTCAAGGGACTTGGGATTTTCAGTTTATAGTCTGTCAAGCATATAACTCAGATTGGACCTCACGTTCACCTTAACCACATTAAAGATGCTTATGATAGGGGCAATGAGAGCTCAAAGCTAATGAGTACCATACTTTCAGCATTTGGAAGCCTTTCAAACTTTTCAAAACCTGTTCATTTCCTTGTTGAGTCTTCACACATTCTATGAGCACTTTCTTGAGAGCATAGTGGCCATTCTTAGTTCTATGTGCATTGTCCCAAGACTAGTTGATTGATGCATAACTTGTTATTCCTTGTTTCAAACTATTGTATCTAGTCACTCTCATAAACTTTGAAGGTGTCCTATGCATTTATATTTGCTACTCTGTTGAGGGACAAGCTGAATACTATTATGCCATGTTTTCTTTATGTGAAACAAACAAACGTCTTACAAAGCATTGTTATTCATGAATCTTTTGTTTGTGCCTTTTCATGTTGCTTCATAGTTTCTTTGTCTTATTGCTAGAACTTTGTCTTTCATGTTATGATTGAAGTACTATGATCCCAGCTTTGAATGTTTTATGAATACTTTGATCAAGTCTTTGATGGTGCGTGTCACCTCAAAAATTATTCTTTCTTTTTATCACTTACCTACTCGAGGACGAGCAGGAGTTAAGCTTGGGGATGTTGATACATTGCAAATGTATCTATAATTTTTGATGCCCCATGCATGGTTTTATCGACTTTCTTATGTTTTGTCCACATTTTGGAGTAATTTTCATATGATTTCTTCGACTAACCTATTAACAAGAGCCACAGTGCCAGCTACATGTTTTCTGCTGTTTTTGGTTCCAGGAAAGTCAGAAAATGAATATTCTCGGAATTGGACGGAACAAAAGCCAAAGTGCCTATTTTTCCAGAAGACTCACGGAGCCAGAATACGAGACGGAGAAGAGCCAGGGGCTGGCCACCCCCCCCCCCCCCCACCCCCGCCCAAGGCGTGGTCTGGGCCTGGCCGCGCCAGGGTATGGTGTGGTGGCCCCAGGCACCCCCTCGGCCTCTCTCTTCGCCTATAAGAAGCCTTCTGACCTAAAAACTTCGGGGGGTTCGACGTTTTTCCACAAAAAGTTCCGCTGCACCGCCGCCACCGAAGGGGAGATTCGGGGGACAGCAAGTCTCTATTCTGGCACCCTGCCGGGACGGGGAAGTGCCCCCAGAGCCATCTCCATCGATCTCCACCATCATCTCCATCGACCATCCATGTTTCCTCCATCTATGAGTGAGTAATCCCCCGCTGTAGGATTTGGGGATGGTAGGGATTGGATGAGATCGTTCATGTAATGGCATCAGATTGTTAGGGCATGGTGCCTAGTATCTTTTATTAGTTCTTTATGACTTTGTTGCGACTTGTTGTGCTTAATGCTTGTCAATAGGGCCTGAGTGCCATGATTTCAGATCTGAACATGTTATTGATTCATTATGATAGTATTGTTCTTGGTCTTATCTGCAAGTTGTATACACACGTTTTTGTCCGGAACCTACGGCCCCGAAGTGACAGAAACCGGGATAACCGGAAGGGAAAGGCTTTGATGTGAGGATCACATGTGTTCATGGAGTGTTAATGCTTTGCTCCGGTGCTCTATTAAAAGGAGCACCTTAATTGCTAGTAGTTCCCTAGAGGCCCCGCTTCAAACGGGCTGGCAGGACAAAAGATGTTGTGCAAGTTCTCATTGCGAGCACATATGACTATATATGGAACACATGCCTAAGATTGTCTAGTAGTTGGATGCTTTATCTTATTTATCTGCAATTGCCCTATGTTCTGATTGCTATGTGAATTGTCGTGTCCATGCAACGCCCATCCATCCATCCCTATGCCTACCGCACTCGAATCGCACTGTTTACTGCTTTTGTTACTACTGTCTTTGCTTTACTACTGCTGTTACTTTGCTATTCCTACTAAAAAACTGTTGCTACTGATAAACTGCTGTGAGCAAGATTGTTTCCAGGTGCAGCTGAATTGACAACTCAGTTGTTAAGGCTTATAAATATTCTTTGGCTCCCCTTGTGTCGAATCAATAAATTGGGTTTAACTTCCCTCGAAAATACTGCGATACACCCCCTATACTTGTGGGTCATCACCGAGTACCATGACAAGGTGGCCGCGATCAGTGCCAAGATTGACAACCAACATGGGCTTGCACGCTCCCTCACCCAAGCTAATGAGAGCCTACACAAGCAATTATCTGTGCAGAAGGAGATCTCGCTAGATTTTGCACGTGATGTCGTGAGGCTGCAGAAAGTGCTCGACCGTAACTTGAATAGGCAAGAACATGCCATCAAGATAATCAACGAGCTCATGGAGGAGAAGAAGAATCTCATGGAAAGGTGCACTCTCCTGCAGGACGAAGTCACTGAGGCACTCAGAGGACGCATCGAGGAAACCAAGGCTACCATCCGAGCCTACCATGATAGGAACCGTTTCCTAGATGCTGTGAAGGAGATGAAGCAGGACATGAGCAGAGGGATCACCGTACTCGAGGGTGTTCCGAAAGAGAACGAGGAGCTAAGGGCTTGTCTGGAGGCGTATCGGAGCAATGCCCAAGTCTGCTTCCCATTATAGGGTGCAATAAGAATCCTAGGGCAACTCCTTATCTATCTAGACATGTGTTGGTGTTCATGTTCATGAATGGACACCATGTGCTCTTTCCATTATGTATCTGGACATGGGTTTCTGCATTATGAGTTTTCCACTCTCCCACTACTATTTGGTGATATTGGGAAAAACCCACAACACACTAAACTATAGATAAATCTTATTTGTCTTTGAAATTGAAATTATGACAGTGCCACTACTCGATTCATAAAATGTTGATTAGTCCTAGATTGCTTCTTCCTTGAAATTATGACAGTGCCACTAGTCGATTCAGTCAATTATGGAAACTAACCAACTTGTCCTGGTGAACTAAACAAACCATACTATGTTTTTTGTTGCAGGGAAAGAGGCAAAAGATCGACCAGGACCTGGCGACCTGGCTAAATGACAAGATAGCAATCCAAAGGGAGAAGCAGAATTCCTAGAAACTGTCCTTTGACCACGTGCGCGCTGAAGTCGTGGTCCTTTTTGACAACTGCTAGAAACTAAAGGAGTTAAACGCCAGCTGGGCGAAGCTACATAGTGAAGGTCGCACCTTGGCTAGGAAGCATACGGAGATCATGAAAGGGATCTTGAAGGAAAATCGTATGGCTACGGACCAACTTCTCCAATCTGTGACGGAGCGCTAGAACCTATAGCTGAAGCACGACAAAGTACGGAAGGAGTTGGTCGATCTTAGGGAGGAAAACAAGCAGCTCCGGGCCATGCTCGCTTGAACACAACATATGTCTATTTAGTACTGAACTGCCTGGTTTATCCTCTGTAGTGGTGATTTTGTAAGCGTGAACTTATCTCTATGCACGATATGTGTGTTCGTCTGAAATTAGTTTGCTTAGGGATTGAGTTTGGCTTAGTTTACAGTTAACTAGTTTCAGGCATTGGCACAACATAAATTATTCATCTCGAATTTCCTTTATACTCTATAGTCTGTCCTTGTTCACCCTCACGCGCCTTCTTCAGTACCTTCAATAGATCCGCAATGCAGTACTCTAGCTTCTTCTTGTCTTCCCTGAGCTGATCCCTCTCCTTTTCTGCATTATGAATCAGCAACCTATGACTATCCTGAAGCTTCTTTGCAGTTCCAACAACCAAGCTCCCATTGATTCCTCAGTTAGCTCTGACTGCAAATTCTCGATTTCTTGTGCCAGCTCCTTATTTCGTACCGACAGCTTGTAATTTTTTTCAGCTGCATCACTTACATCAGTAAATCTCCCCGACCTTTCCAACTCATACAGCTCCCATAACTGTGCCAAACATTTCTTAAGTGCATCTGGCCACTCAAGATCCACCCACTCTACTGCTTTACACACCGGGCCAACCTAAAAACACACACACTATAGTGTTATGAACATGCACGATACATTTTACTTCATGTCATAGTTGCACATAATGTAAACAAACCTGATTTGAACAGCCCAAAAACCTTCTCCCAGTGTTACTGCCTTCGAATGCAACATATCTCCTTAGTTTTAGCCCATGGTCACATGGCACTTCTCCATCGAGATCTAGGCCCTCCCGTTCGGAGTCGTAGATCGTCTGTGGTACCTATAGGTAAACGCAAAGCTGAAATCAAACACGATTGCATGAACATATGGAGCTCAGATCGAGAGATTTACCATTGCCTAACCCTAGCCCGAGAAAATAGAGGAACTCACATCGTGGAAGGAATACTCGATGTCGGAGAGAAGGCTGTGGCTTCTCGACTAGTCGTCCTCGCCGTTCAAGGACAGCATGGCGAATGCGTCGTCGCAGGCGACGGTGTCGGCGTCGATGAGAGAGAGAGCCCTTCTACCGCTACAACAATGACTAAATTGGCATGTTACAATAGTTTAATGGATATCATGCCCTTTCCCTGGATTACTGTCTCCTTCCTAATATGGATTCTCTTCATACATTCTTATTTCAAATATTAAACCTGTACTCCCTCCATCCCAATTTCATTGCCTAACGAAAACATACCAGTAAATTACATCATCTAAAGAAACAAAATCATGTCAACTACAAGGTACTTATGCATCACTTCTTCAGTGATGGTTTCACAAAACATTACATTACAATCTCTCAACAAACATAATCACATCATGGTTTCACAAAACATCACATTACAATCTCTCAACAAACATAATCACAGAAACAAGTATATTACATCAACTCAAGAAACAAAATCATGTCGACTACAAGGTACTTACGCATCACTTGTCCTGTCATGGTTTCACAAAACATTACATTACAATCTCTCAACAAACAAAATAACAGAAACAAGTACAGTACATCATCTCAAGAAACATAATCATGTCAACTACAATGTATTTATGCATCACTTGGCTAGTCATGGTTTCACAAAACATTACATTACAATGTCCCAACAAACATAATAACAGAAACAAGTACGGTACATCATCTTAAGAAACATAATCATGTCAACTACAATGTACTTATGTCTTATTACAACAACGATGGTTTTAGTGAGTGACATGTTCGAAAATCTCAACAGCTCGCACAACATTAAATCGCAATCTCTCAACAAACATAATCACAGAAACACGCTCTAAATGCAACAACAGTCAATATTACAAATACAGGCAGGGGAACCCCGCAGTCCATATGACAAGCCTAGGGTAGCAGCTCTCATCAGATCTCATCAACGTCAACCACCTCATTCTATTCAGCCACTACAGGGGCATCTACATCCACTATAACATGTTCAACAACATTGGAAATGGTACCAAGGAAGAACACCTTCCTGGTTCGCTTCTTTCATTGCATAATCTGCATAAGATCTTCAGTATCCAAAACAGGTATGAATTGCTGCTTCTTATGATGCCACCACCGGATTTTTGCCATCTGCTTAGGGCCAATACTGATTTCCTTACCGATCATCTCTCTCATTTCATCAAGAGTTATGTTTTTGGAATCGACAGTGATCTCCATAGTACATGACGAAACTGGCTTATTAACTCCCTCATCAAGTTTTTCCATGTATGAATCCACCTCTATGCGTATACTGAACTTATCTAGATCATCATCTATTGGTCTGTATTCTCTAGGAGCAGAAGCTCTGGCAGCAAGATCTCCAGCATCTACATACATATCATCAATCATCGCTTCAACATTCACCTTACGATCATCTACACAACACTCCCAAACCATCTGAAGCTCATGGGAGTGCTCAATTTGCTGATAGGTATCATTCATGTTGCGCCACACCAATTTTGTCCTCTGTCTAGAACCCCAGGGAATTCTAGCGGAAAGCATATCTACCAGCTGCAAAACAGACACAACCTCTTTGCAATTCACAAGCAGATGCACATCTTGCCCGAACACAACCCTCTCGCAATCAAAATCAAGTTTTGCAGTGTACTGGCGAACATGAACTGTGAACTCATATAGGTCCTTGTATCAAAGTTGTGCCTAACTTGATTAAAAAGGGGAACTTTTTAGTTCATTCGATTCTATTATGCCGTAACTAATCTACTTGCAAGATAAGGCACAGATAATAAAAATTCACCTCTCGCTCTTCTCCTGGGTTTTTTTCTTCGAGATCTAGGTGCCGCATCCGCCCACCGGAGCCGAACAATCCGTTGCCAGCCTTGCTTTTCTCTTCAACCCGCTGCTCGTAGGTACCTTGGGAGCAGAATCCTTGCTGACATCCTCACTAATCGGGGTTGAAGACATCGCCGCTGCTTCATGTTGAGCCCCAGACTTGGGCCCCGACGGACCCGAATCAGTCGACGACGTAGCTACAACCTTCAGCTTGCAAGACATGCTGGGCCGCCGCCGTCGGATTCAGTGTCGGGGAGGGAGATAAAAGGTCGTCCGCCGCTGACAGATTCAGGGTCGGGGAAGGGAAGAAAAGGGACCACTGCCGCCGCAGCAAGATTCGGTGTCGAGAGTTAGGAAAGGACAGTAATGGATTTTCCCCAACGACACGTGCAGGGTGGGTAAGAAGAGTGATCGGCGAAGAAGGGGCACATCAGGAACTAGTGTAACGGAATATCCTGACTTAACAGGCACGATTTGAAAATATTGGGTTTGGCCATCATTCACTCGAAACACCCCTATCAGCAATTGGCGCCCCAACTTTTCAAATCGTGGTGATTAAAATCAACTTGGGTACCGCGTTGCCTAGGTGACCCAACTTTCGGGCCACAAAATGATATTCTCCTCGCTTAGGTAGTAGATGGGTCACTGAACCGGCTAGGCCTTGCCTTCCTCGGGGAGCTCTACCACCAGGATGACGCTGAAGGCCCGGCTGATGGCTGCTATATAGAGCAACATCGGCTCCTTTCTAGATGGCATGGCTAGAACCGGCGTTGTGGATATCATGTGCTTGAGGTCATGAAAGGCGGCGTCAGCCTGCGAGGTCCAGGAGAACTTATCTGTCTTCTTCATCAGCTGGTACAACGGAAGTGCCTTCTCCCCCATCCGGCTGACGAAACGGCTGAGGGAGGCCAGGCATCCGGTGAACTTCTGGACTCCGAGCAAGCTCTTGGGAGGCTACATTCTCTCGATAGCCGCAATCTTCTCCGGGTTCGCCTCGATCCCTCGTTGTGAAACGAGGAAACCGAGTAGCTGGCCAGACGGGACACCGAAGATGCACTTCTCTGGGTTCAGCTTCATCTGGTACCGGCGGAGGTTGCCGAACATTTCCCCCAAGTCCTTGAGGAGGGTGCGCTTCTCTTTTGTCTTGATGACGGTGTCGTCCATGTAGGCATGCATGTTTCGGCCGATCTGCGAGTGTAAGCATTTCTGCATACAACGTTGATAGGTAGCGCCTGCATTCTTCAGACAGAAAGGCATGGTTACATAGCAGAAAGCCCCGTACGGGTGATAAACAACGTCTTTATCTAGTCAGCTGGGTTTAGCCGGATTTGATTATACCCGGAGTAACAATCCAAAAAGGACAACAAGTCGCAGCCGGCCGTGGAATCGATAACCTAATCGACATGGGGCAAAGCAAAGGGGTCTTTCGGGCATGCCTTATTCAAGCTGGTGTAGTCGATACACATACGCCAAGTCTTGTTTTTCTTCAACACCAGGACTGGGTTGGCCAGCCAGTCCGGGTGGTATACTTCCATGATGAACCTGGCTGCAAGGAGCCAGGTGATCTCGTCACCAATGATCTTTCTCTTCTCTTCTACAAACTGGCACAGAGGCTGCTTAACCGGCTTGCCATCTGGCCGCACATGAAGTGAGTGCTTGGCGAACTCCCTCGGCACACGTGGCATGTCCTTGGGTGACCATGCAAAGATGTCCCGATTCTCACAGAGGAAGTCGACGAGCGCGCCTTCCTATTTGTTGTCCAAGTTGGCACCAATGGTGACGAACTTGGTAGGGTCGGTGGGGTAGAGCAGGATCTTCTTCGTCTCCCTGGCCGGTTGGAAAGCCGCATCTCCAACCGGCTTCCTGCAAGCCGACATCTCTTGCTAGGCCACGGCCACATTGCGCATGAGCTCGCGCTTGTCTTCGGCTATGATGAGGGCCGACTGAGGCACACTCCATCGAACGCCTAAAGCGGCCGGCGATGGTGATCACGCTGTTTGGCCCCGGCATTTTTGTCTTGAGGTATGCGTAGTGGGGGACGGCCATGAACTTGGCAAGAGCGGGGCGCCTGAGGAGAGCGTGGTAGGCACTTGACAGTTTCACCACCTCGAACCATACCGGCTCGTGCCAGAAGTTCTCCTCGGTCCCGAAGATGACGTCCAGCTGGATTTTACCCAGCAGAGCACAAGCTAGCCCGGGCAGACACCGTGGAATGTTGTGGTAGTCGAGCGCAGGTCGCACTTGCGGATGCCAAGCTTCTCTAGGGATGACCGATAGAGCAGGTTGAGGCTGTTGCCTCCATCGATGAGGACGCGCAAAAAGCGGCAAGTGCGCTTGTTGGAGATGATGAGGGAGTCAACACCATGGTGTAGCCCCTGGGATTCGGAAGCTGATCCGGCTGATCCTCCCAACTCCAGGTGATGGGGGTCTCCGACCAGTCCAGGTACATGAGGACTAGGGAGACGATGGCGTTGACCTCCTTGGAGCGCCGTCTGCGGCTGTGCTTGTCGTCCAGCTCGGTCTCGAAGATGTAGTAGGCGGCACGCGGCTGAGGGTAGCCGTTGTTGTTGTTGTTGCCGTTGCCGTTGTTACCATTGTTGTCGGCTCCCCTAGCCGGTGGTGGGGGTCCACCGGGGGGCGGGGGCATACGTTGCTGGTTGCCTTGGTCCTTCATCTGGCGGGTCCAGCTGCAGTTCCGGGTGGTGTGTGTAGCTGGCTTGAAGGGTCCGCTTTGCCACTTGCACGGGCCATCCAACATTTGGTCGAAGGTGAGCCACGGCTTCTGCCTTCTTGCGTCGCTAGCCGGTGCGTCGGGCGCGCCCTCCACAGCATTGACCTACCGCGCATGGTAGTGAGGCTTCTGCTGTCCGGCTTGGCAGTCCCCGTGGAACCAGTTGTCGTTGTTGTGGCACCTGGAGGATCCGGCTTCTCTAGCCGGGTTACTTGGCCAGTCGCGAGCCGACTCCGAGGGAGTCAGATGCCCGTCAGCACTCACCCGGAGAGGTTTCTTCATTGCGGCGTCAGCCATGGAATACTGGTCTGCAACCGTCATGAGCTCCGCCATGATTTTTTGCTCGTCACACAGTAGCCGGTGGCGAATCATGGTGCCTTCTCAGCATCCCTCGACAAAGAACCCGATCGCCTGGCTCTCTAGGATGCCCTCGCAGGTGTTACGCACCTCCGTCCACCTGGCAAGGTACTCGCGGTCTGACTCGCGGTCGCCCTGGACGCATAAGGCTAGGTCACGCGGGCGGCCTGGATGCTTGTACATGCCGTTGAAGTTGCGGATGAACACCTTCTCGAAATCTGGCCAGGCGTTGATGCTATTGGGCGCGAGGCTGTTGATCCATGTCCTCGCCAACCCGGTTAGAATGAGGGGGACGTAGCGCACTGCTATGCGCTTGTTCCCATGGGTGATGTCGTCTGCCATGGCGTAGTCGGTCAGCCAGTCCTTTGGCTTCATGCTGTTGTCATACTTGGGGGTATCCCGGGGCAGGGTAAACTTGTCCAGAAACGGTTTGTTCCGGATGCAGGGTCCGAAACAAACCGGACCGGTGGAGTCTTCCTCTTCCGTGATGTGTGCTTGAGCTAGGAGGTCGATGCGGTCATGGGCATCCGGACGGTCCGAGTTGGGTGCTCCTACCCGGCCCGAGAGACGGGAACCGGCAGGTCGTGGCGCTCCGGTTGGTGGAGGGGGCGGTGGTGGGTTGCTGTTCACCGTCTGCTGCTGACGTGGTTGGCCCTTGTTGCCAGAGTTGCGGAGCTTGCTGTGGGATTTAGCCGGATGGGAGGACGCCTGCTGGGTCTTGCGGGGTGCACCCTTGCTGTTGCTGGGAGGCTTGCTTCCTCTGGAGCAGCTAGGGACCTCATGCATCTGCCGGATGGCATCAGCCTGCTCGTCCGCGATCCAGAGGAGCTCCTGTACCCGGGCGTGCTGCCGGTCTCGCTCCTTGCCCTCCAAGTTGGGCAGCTCATCCGTCGCGGCTCGTGCCGTGCGCAGGTTCTTGATGGGCGTGCTATAGGTGGGCCAGGTGAGAGCAGGTGGCAGATTTGGCTCGCCATCCCTCTCTATTCTTCCGCCTAGCTATCCGCCCCGGCGTTGCACTTGCCCGCACCAACTTGGCTCCGCGGTAGCCGGAGTGTGGCCATACACGCGGTTCTACTTGTGCCGGGTGATGTCGATTTGCTTCTTGGCTGCAGCCAGCTCGCTGGCCTCCTGCAAGAGGAGCGGCCTCTCCATGGTGAAGTTGGCCTCCGCCTCCTATGGGTTGTCCCCGAGGTTAACCGGCGTGAGGAGTCGGTCAATGGCCTCTTCCACCGGGTTCCTCGACCACGGTGGAGTGGAAGTTCCGGGCTCGCCATCGCCCCGCTCCCGAGGATGGCGGGGCTGGGAACTGGAGCCGGCCATCATGACCTCGACGCCGTGAGGAGCGATGGAAGCGCCGGTGATGGGGTACAGCGGCTCCGTGATAGAGACGATCTCCCTAGGGAAATGCTCTGGCATGATGGCGATGTAGGCGGGGAGGTCGCCGAAAAGCAAAATGGAGCCGTTTGCCTGAAACATGGATCCGGTGAAACACGACGCGTTGTCGATGACGCTGTCAAACTTCCCGAGCGTAAGCACTAGGCCAAAGGCCACGCGCTCACCGGCGGAAGTGCGGGCTCCCGTGCGGAACGTGACTCTAGTCGAAGCCATCTAGCCCCACGGTGGGCACCAACTGTCGTTGTATTGGGAACAACAGTACCTAAAAAGGTTAGATAGAGGTGTGGGGACTAGCAGGGAAGCTCTCGACGGTGTCTGTAGGCGGGATTGGATACGAGCAAGTGTAGCGAGACACAAGAAGTACCCAGGTTCGGAGCCCCCGTGGTGAGGTAAAACTCCTACTCCTACTGATCTGACTATGAGTAATATATGGGCTACAATCGCTCCTTGAGTTGTATCTTCTAGCTACCTTCTTAAATGCACTGAGACCAACCCTCGCTACGAGAGCCTTGCCCCTCCTTATATAGGTAGAGGGGTAACGGTCTCACTGGCCAGTCCGGCTGGCAGGCCCCACAGGCGGGTCCCACCCGGCTGGTCATCTAGAGTATCCGGTACGGTTACGTCCCATCGAGGTACATGCGGTAGGGGTCATCGTGGGTACAGTGAACGATGTGCGAGCCTATCGTCAGCACCGGCCACTATGCCCGCATCACCTAGCAAAGTCTTTGTATGGCTTCGTAGTTGTGGGTCTTGTCGTTGTACCAGGGAGTACTACCCACTGTGCAACACATCGCCTTGTCCTTCTGATTGCGTCTGACTACGCTGGTGTAGCCGGTCCTAAACCTTGTCGCCCTTCCTGGTTTCGGCTACCATATAGTAGCTGGTATGACTTGCTTGTGTCCGGCTGCGCTCAGCCAGCCGGACGCGAACCGACTGCCGTAGTTCTTGTCTGGTTGGGGTATCCAGAGGTCATCCCCCCGACACCTCCAGCAGCCCAAAAAATTCTAGGACCTAAAGTGTCGAGCTCTGAACTTACGAGCCGTACCTTGGCCGCAAGTTACCTCACCCACGGTTCCTATCGGCTCGTGAGGCACTTCCCTCTGGCGGCCTCAAATTGCCAGGGCCTAAAGTGTCGAGCTTTGAACTTACGGCTCGTTCCTCGGCCGCAAGTTACCTCACCCACGGTCCCTGGCGCAAGAAAAACACCGCAATGACAGCACGCGGGACCTAGCCATCTGCAGCCTAAGCTCCTAAGAGCCTAAAGTGTCGAGCTCTGAACATGTGACCCGTTCCTCGGTCGTAAGTTACCTCACCCACGGTTCCTAAACTAAAACAAACGCATACTTGCCTCGCAATGACGGCATGCGAGGCCTAGCCCTCTACGGTCGGAGCTCCTAAGGACCTAAAGTTTCGAGATCTGAACTTGTGACCCGTTCCTTAGTCGCAAGTCACCTCACCCACGGTTCCTAACTAAAACAAACGCACAATTTCCTCGCAGTGACGGCTATGGGACACCCGCCCCCTTTCCCGGTAGGAATCTTAAGGGCTCGGTGGGCGGAGCTTTGAATTGTCGCTCGATCGCAGCCTCAAGTCACCTCGCCCGCGGGCACTGATGCCTGCGCCTCGCCATAAGAACCTTCTACAGACGCACCCAGTGCACAACAAATCCTCGGAAGGCCCTGACAAGAACATGGACGAGTATGCACCGCAAAATAAACATCAGGTTCAGAACACGGCTGCTATGCTAGTGCATTACATATTACAATCAAGAGAGCTTCTTGGGACAATGGCTCCAAAGCACTGTCTCCCAGAGATGGCTCATTACTTCCCCTAGCGTCAGGAGAGCCAGGCGGGGAACCACCGCCTCCACTGCCAGAGGACTCAGCGGCCTTAGCGTCCTCATCCTCTTTGATCAACCGGAAGATGAGGAGAAACTCATCGATGTGTTCCTCCACGAGCCGGTTGAACCACGCAATCTCGCCAAGCGGGGTCCTCTCATGGTGTGTCACCTCCTCCAGGAGCACCCTCCAGGGGAAGTTGGTGTCATGTTGGTAGAGGACGGAAGGAACATGGGTCGCCACAACCTGCATCATCTTACGGCACTCGCCTAAGTGATACGCATGCTAAAGATCGGCCCTTCCCTCCAACGCCGTCGTGATCCGGTGGAAGTGCGTCAGGAAAGCGCCATCCGTGCTAGCATTGGCAAGGGGCCCGGTTTAGAAACCGGTCACCTCGAAATACCGCAGAGTGGTAGCTGTGCGCTAGGCAAGCGCCCGGTACATCTTACACCTCTCCTTCTCCAGCACCTGGAGGTCTCACTCCACCTGGTCGCGAAGGTTCCAATGCTTCTAGAGCTTCTGGTGGGTGGCTTGCAGCTCCTTCAAGGCACCCTGGTCGGCGAGAGCCTAGGCCAGGTGCTCCTCCGCTGAGCGAAGAGAAGCATGTAGCTCCTCTCACTTTTCCACGTAGCGGGTCTCCTGGAGTTTGACTTTCCCTTGCCATTCTGCCCGACAGGCCTGGTGAAGCTGCAAGAGCACCACCTCGTTGTCCTTCATCTACTCCCGCTCCACAGTGACCTTGGTGTAGCACCACTGTACGCGGTCGTCGGCATTCGCACAACGACGATCGACGTCGAGCATGCACTCATCGAGCTTCTGCTGGTTCGTCCCTAGCTGGGCCTCGAACGCCTCTAGATGGCTCCATTTTAGTTGAGCCTCGTCCTCATGAAGCCGGACTACCTCCTCGTGGAGGGCCACGTCCCATTCCCTTTGGGTGACTCTACGACGATCCTCTTCAACTTCCCGTTTGGAGAAGGAAAGCGCACGGTCGTGCACGGAGAATCCCTGTGCGATGCTGGCTAGGCTCCCGGGATAGGCATCTGGAGGCGGAGCACGACCCCCAATCGGCTCGGAGGCCGCCCCGACCTCGCGAGGTGACTCTATGAGGCCCCATCCACCCCTGGAGCCCGTGGCCTCGCCACGAGTCCTCCACTGCTCCTGGGGCCCCCGCTCCAGGTGAAGGCGGCACCAGGCCCTAGCTAGGCGATGCTCCTCTGTGGCGATGTCGGCGAGGAACCGGTCAAGCCCGGCGCGGTCAGTTGTGACAATGCCTCGCAGACGCCCCGATCGGCTCGAGGAGCTGTCCTCGGGCGGTAGCAAGGCCAGCACGCTTGGCCCTGTCACATCGGGAGCTCGGGGGCTACCTCCGACGAACCCCCGGCCGCACGCCACAAACTTTGTCACATACACAAAAATTCATACAACATGCAACAACAACAACATATCGCCCACGCAATCATGCAACACAAGCTTCATCGCATACACATATATGCATGTCCTTCCATGCATCTACTCACCTAGTAAACAATGGAGGAGAAGGAAAGCGAATCGGTGATTTAGTAGATCTGATCCTTCCTTTTACAAATCTACCATCCAAAATAGTTTTAGATGGCTAAAATGAGTGAATTCGTGGGAGAAATGAGGTGGGGAGGAGGAAGAACATGACCATATCTGGTCTTAGGCTAGAGGGGAAAGTGCACCAAGTGGAAAAGGTGGTGGCTAGCTGATATAAATGGTGGGTGAAATATCAGTGGTGCACGTCCACAGGATGCACCACGGATAACAGGAATGTCAGTGGCGCACCGCATGGGCATGCGCCACGGATATGTTAGACCCCATCTATATCTGCCACTTATGGATTCCCCTGACATATCCGTGGCGTATGCCCGTGCGGTGCGCCACATGTGATGGAAATATCCATGGCGCACGGACATGACATGCACCATGGATATGTCAAGGGTCATCCATAAGTGGCAGTTGTGGCTACCCAGACTAATCTGTGGCGCACCCTTTGGCCATGCGCCATAGATATTTTCCTTATCTATGGCACATTTTTACCACATGTGCCATAGGGCATTTACCTATGGTGCACCACCCTGCCCATGCGCCACTAGATATCAATCCATGGATAGGAAAATCTGTAGTAGTGCTTTCTTCAATTCCTCGCACCCAATCAATATAAGGTATGTTTGTCCTCTGATCCCCAACTTATTTGCATCAAAACTATGCTTAATCTTTCACCATTATCAATCTAGACTTAGCTCTTGATCTTGAGCTAATATTAATGATGAGCATGCTTAGTTTTGCTTTTAGAGGAGTTTCTTTTATAACAAGTGTAGATGATCGTTTATGCTATGTTTCTATTGGACTAAATTTTTTATTAGCATTTTTATTTTGTTTTAGATGAACACGAGGAGCCGTACACGTGTGATGGATGTGGACAAGCCGCACCACCCGTTGATATGTTGACCCCTGAGTCACTTGGTATCGAGTTCACCGAGGAGTTTCAGTTGAACTGTTTCAACCATCTCAAGCTCCAAAAAATCAAGTCCATGAAGTGGGTGTGTCCCTATATCCTAAACCAACTTGGCATTCATGATGATTTCAATTTACTTTGCAACAATGTTGGTTTGCATGACTTTGTCATTCAGAATGTCGCCACGTACCGCCGCTTGACGCTTGAGTTTCTCAGCACCTTGACACATTCCGTGTGCTCACACTATTGTTTTGAGGAGCAAATTCCTACAGATGATCACATCAACTTCCATCTGATGAACTGTGAGTACTCCTTAACACTCGACATATGGACTCACTACTTTGGGTTTGCCAACACCACCACCGACATACGCTCCATCACCTTTGTTCTAAATCCAGCACATTGGTGTTACTTTAATAGAATGAGAATCCATGGAAACATAACCAAGGGAAACCAAATTGATCATCCTGATGTTTGTTATTTGTTTTATGTTATTGCTAACACCTTGCAGGCACGTGGTGAGTTTACTAGAATCAATGAGGAGGATATGATGATCCTTTCTAAAGCTGCTATTCCTAACTGTAACTTAACGCAAAATTTGGGAGCTCTTCTTTTTTTTACCTTAAACATCAAGCTCTACAATCTCGAGGTCCCATATGTGAAGGAGGAGTCATAACAGTTCTTACGCGTGCACTTCAAGTCAACCTAGGAAATATCCAACCGTTGACAGGAAGCCACCGTCTTGGTTTTTCTACTCTAAGAGCTTGTGGTATGATTTCTAGAACCAATAGTAGATACTTTCTTGATATACCTAGGGTGGATCACTTGATCCCAGCTCCTCTGCCTAATGGCCTATTCTCTATCGAGGAGGGACGTTTGCGTTATGACGCGCAGGTTGAGGCAGGTCTACCTCGACAAGAAGTACCCATGGGAGAGGAAGGAGAATATGAACAAGCAGAACAAGAAGGATCCGAACAAGATGTGCAGCCACCAAACTACTACACCACCTATGAAGATATTTATGCTCTCGAAGGAAATATCCAAAACATGAACAACCTCTCCATCAACCTTCGAGATGCTACTGCCAACCTCGCCACCTAGTTCAATTATTGGAGCAGCCAATGGAACGTGGGAGACTACCCACCACCACCACAATGAGCAACAAAAGGGCTTTCAAAAGGCCGAGCTTAGAGATGTGTTCTCCGACAATTTTATTTGTGTAATAATGAGGTTGTACTCCAGCTCCTTGAGAGCTTTGAAACACTCGTGTTGGTTTTTTCCAACACTTTGCTTTTCTTTCATTTTTCATTTGCTTTCGTTCTTTGTTTTTCGTTTGTTTTTATTTTCTTAGTTCCTTGCTTACTCGCAATTTCTTTTCTATTCTCTAATACCTATCCTCAAAAATACAAAAGGATTTTTCCCTTTTTCCTCTTTCGTCAAAGTGGATGCGCACTTTGCTTGTTTGCTTTAGTTTTATTATGGGAGTGATTTTACTTGAGTTTTGAAGGAACACATCCCTATAAGGAAGAGGATTATGAAGTCGCTCATGAGAGGTATGTTCTATGTCTCCCACTTTTGAAGTTTAAGTTGTTTATTTTAGTTGGCTGATTTTCTAAGATGCCATGCTAGTGGGAGTAATTCAAAATAGTTAGAGTAAAGCTTATTGTTGGTATGGATGATTAGTTGTGGAAGCTTTTGCACTAGTTATTCTAGCTAACCGAATCTTGCCTTGGAAATAATATTGCCAAACGAGTACAACAAGAAAAGGTATGAAATTTATGACTTGTTTGATGAATGACTGTCTTCAAAGTTTACCCTTGAAGATACTTAACCCCATAGATGTTTTGATAGACCTGATGACACTCTTTAAAGGAGTTGTTTGATTGAAATGAAGTCTAGCGGTTATTGTAATGCATGCCAAAGCTAACCTTATGAATCAAATTGTGGTACTATTTAAAGAGTTCTGTGTTTCTCATGCACACATTTGGTTTCCAACAACTCCGTTGTCCTACGAATGATCTATGGTACAACTCCTGATTTCGCCTGTGAGTTGATGACATGGGTGTCATAAATGTCACAGTAATGGGAAAAAGTATTGGTACTCTCAAAGGTTGTGCAACCATTGTCTAAAAGAATCAGTCTATGATCCTTGAAAGAAGGAAGAAATATATATATATATATATGAAGATCCACATAACAAGTCCTTGGCATGGTCCTATTACTATTTTATGAATTTTCTTGAAAGGCAATGATTGGAATAGAAGTGTTTTTATAGCCTTGATTTACTGATGTGGATGTCAATAAGTCACTTCAAAGTTATGCTACTTAGGATATGAACTCTCTTACTCAATTTTCCTATATTAAAACATCCTAGTGTTCCTTGGCAAGCTGGGAGTTAACTAGAAGAATTGGATTGATTGTTACACTTCTAGTTATTTATACTTATATTAAACTCTACTTTGATTGTTTTGATTTACCGAATCTTTTATAGGATTCTTATCATCTCTCTAACTTCGATGAGCCTTTCAAATGGATGAAGTGCTGGACACATATGACTACCAACCATAAGTGAATTCGTATTCTTGTTGTTTTAAGGTTAAACGTTGAATTCCTCATAGTTTTTTTGTTTCTTCTTGCTCAAGGGCGATCAAGATTTGAGCTTTGGGGAGGTTGATGGCTCCATAAATAGCCATCTTTTCCCGCGTTTAAACATTGTTTTTAGTCAAGCAATTGACAAGAAACTCGCTAGCCTTGCCACTAATGACTAATAATTGCAAAGATATGCAAACCATTGCTTTGATTTGTATTGTGCAGGAAATCATGCTTAATGCGAAATCCGGAGTCATAATGAAGATTTTGAGGAAGTCCACATGACCAAGTAATTCTGGAGTAATTTCCAGGAATCTGCAGCCGTAACGACCACTGGTATGGGCAGGGTCCAACTGTACCGTCTGCCCGTACCATGTGGCAGCGGCTTCGTCTCATCAAACCCTACAACTTTCGTGAAGACGCTTATATATTTCGAGGCCTCAGCCGTCACGCAGAAGGCCTCCATTATAAGATTGCATCATAACACCACCAAAGGAGATCCACATCATAGTTCATCCCTTCCATCTTCCATCCCATCCATTAGCCGTAGCCATTACTTTGTACTTTATATCTCCTTGTGATTCGGTGACCATGGTAAGAATATTTTATTTCAATCTAAGTATTTTGCACAATGTTTTCTATCCTTGATCTTATTGTTATGAGTGAGTAGTCCTCACGGGCTGCGGGTTGGGGAGAAGTCTCGCAGAAATTATGTGCATCTAATTTATGGGAGTATTATGTATTATTTGAAAGAGGGATTTGTATGTTTTGTTTCTTTGTCTCTTGCCTCAATCTTTGGACTTGTAGGTACCCAAGATCCCCGAAATCGATAAAGCCTTGAAGTGAGATACTTGTCTAGCAGCGATCTCATAGAAAACCCAGTGACATAAAGGGCAGTATGGTATTCGCTTAGCGACCTATTCGGGATCACAGCAACATCACCTCTTAAGGCTTTGATCTGTTTTTTCGACTTAATAACCATTTTAGCCCGGTGCTTCGTGGTGCACTCGGTTAGATTAAAATACTATTGCTATGCCTACTGCTCGCAGAGGCTCTAGTATATTTGGATGTGTTGCCCACAAGAGATTATCTGATTGTGCTTATTATTATCCTTTATCACATATGATGTGCAGCTAGAGATGGATCTTCAGCCCTGGCCTATCTCCATCCATTGAATTAACCCACGATATAAAGTAAACTAGATTGGTACGGTAAACGAAGGTAAAACGAAAAAACAAAGTCTTTCAAACGTGTCCATTTAATTCCTTTTAGCGTTGTTTCCCAATGTTCGATTAAACCTAGGTTTACTAGGAAAAAAAGACTATTATACTTGATCTATGAAACCAGATCGAAGGTATCACCTCCACCCAGCATCCTCCCCGCTAGGAGCAAGCCATCCAAAGAGAGGCACCCACGCGACTCTGGCAGTACTACACCTGGGGCCGTGTCCGACCCCCATGCCGCCTCAGGAGCAACCTCCGATCCACCAAGGCCACCAGACACCGACTCGCAACACCCAACAGATCCTCGCCGCTGTCCTCTTCACACATCGCCTTGCCGGTCATCGTCCACGCCAACATGGCTAAATATTAAGTGTTCCTAACAGCAGCGGAGCTAGACTAATTCAAGGGTATGCAATATATACCTAATTTTTTTTGCAAAAGATAGTTCACTATAATGTCAAATATACTTATATAACATGTATGGCGGTCTATTTGTACATAGAACCGGGGAAAAGAGAAAGGAGGAGTCCTCAGCGTCCTTCCGCTTCCTGCTTTCCCCCAATGGGCCACTATGTCACTTTTGACCATCACTGGCACATATAAGCCTTGAGATTTGTTGCTGGGCTGGCCAGCCATAGGCACTTGAATTTGGCCATGAGAATTGAGAAATGCCGACAACTTCACCATAAAAAGGAATCGCCGACAGAGTAGAACGAGTCGGCCGGCTAGGTGATAGGCACACTTAAATTGTTTTCATTTTTTGATTGATCCATCGTAACAGGAAATAAAGCTTGTACTTTTAGGTGTCTGGGAATTCTAAAAATAAATATATAACTAGATATATACACTCGAATGTACAACATAAATTTTGTTTAAATATATGTTGTATTTTGGGCTGTATAAAAAGAAAAAAATCTGATAAAACATATATGTATTTCTAGTCTTATTTACTGTTAGAAATTTGTTTTTTTATGGCCTAAATGAAATGAGTTTTTACTGAAATTTGGCACAAATATATGGTTCGTGTCCATGCATTCGCGAGATGTTTTTCATTTTGTTTTGAAACTCAAGTGGCCATGTGCACGATTCGTAGCATTGATTCCAAATTTAGTTTTACACGAAAATAATAACTTTATAATCTTCTAGGCAAAACAAAATTATTAATCCCCATACCCAATCCAAAAGTCCTGGCTCGCCAATATATATCAGTCTGATCTAATATTGAGATTTATACATATACATATAAGTATAAGGTGATGAGAAGATTTTCGTCTAGGGCGCGTTTGGTAGCCTGCATCAATTTCTTGGTCCGGCCGGGCAGTGCTGTGGAGGGCACTGCCACACTCATCCGACCTCCTAGCCACCTTTTGCATCTTGTTTGATAGTTTGCATGGAATTTTCTTGTATGAACACAACAACAAATGCATGTTGTTTGATTGCTTGCACCGGATTGTCTGATACACTAATATACACACCTGAACAGTCATTAGAATCTCTTATTCTTCGTGTTCATCTACGGCAGCCCGGTGATAGAGGGCGGTGGGACAGTTGTTGCGGCTGCGCCGGTGACGGAGGGTGGCAACACAACAGTTGCGGCTGCGCCGACGACGGAGGTCAGCGGGACACCTCCTGTATGGTTGCGCTGACGTCGCAGAACGCAAACACGACGAGACATGGTAGTGTCGCTCGATGGCACGCTGGACTAGGAACTGCTCGATCTTGCTCCGTGTCGGCGCCCCTGCCCGCGGCATCCATGAACTCGAGCTCGAACACGATGGACTGGACCGCCTGGAAGACGTACGCGGCGAAGGGGAGCTCAGCGCGATCATAGGCGCGATCGACGGCGACGAAGGGGAGCTCAGCGCGATCATTGGCGTGATCGACGACGATGAAGGGGAGCTCCGCACGACCAAGGAGAGCTCCGCGCGGTCAGAGCCGAGGTCGACGACGATGACGTCATTGGCCGCCCTCTTCCTGCACGACCCGCATGTACATCTTCTTCCTCAACCTCATCGTCTTCTTCAAACCTCACGTACAAGTTAAGAAGCTACATATAGATTCTTCTATGTCCATCAAAACGAAAAATTACAACACGAGAGTTTTGGGAAATAGCAAGATCAAGTTACTCCTCAGAAGAGAGTTCGAAAGATTGATTGCGTGCGACAAATGTAAAAAAAGCCTAAAAATCCAACTTTGACCACAAATATGAGTAGATACGGATCACGAACCTCGAAACCGATGGTCAGAATGGAACCATCTTCGATGCACATCTTTTTAATGTAGAGCTCGACTTGATTTGAAGATTGTATATGCTAATCACAAGTGGTTTGGATGAATCGTGTTTAAGATAGGAGAGAGAAAGGAGAGGGGGAGAGCATTGTTGCACGAGCTCGTGCACTAGTGTGCTTGTTGTGTATAGGCTCCGCAAAAATGGCCGATTCGAGTGTTTCTGGGTCTGTCACTTAGTTGCTTTACGACTCGTGCTGGCGCAATCCAAAATTGATTGCACACAACTAAAGGGCCGATTTCATCTCCCTAGAGGCTGCATATGAATGTAGGCCGAGAAATAACAAAATGGTGGCACGTTTATGGCTAACGAGTCGTACTCATCATAATCTCTCTAAGAAAAATGCTGGTAAACACGACGCATCTAGATTTCAAGGCGAACATTGGATGATCTAGCACATCCAGTTAATGTGACTTGCTAAATCCACTAACCACACTCTACTCCTGCCTCGGCTGCTCGTCTGGGCGTAGAGTTCTTCCGCCGGCTTCCGTTTCGCCGGAATCCGTTGAGCTTCGTTCTCACATCATGACCAACCTTGCCGTCATCCTCAACCGACTCGGAGCTTGGCTCCGCCTGCCGACGCCGCCGGCGCCGCCGCGGCCTCTTTACCTCTCCGTTACCCTCAGCTGTCGTGCTCTTGTGGCCCTTGTTTGGTACGGCTGGTTTCACGCCGTCACCGGCCTCCTCGACCTTGGTGTTGTCCTCCACTTTGTCGGCTTCATCGTGGTCCTTGAGAGGCTTCTGAGGACTGCTACCGCCTCTCTCGTGTAGGGTCGGAGCGGCCTCCTCGCCGGCGCTGCTGTCGTTGTTGGCAGCTTCGGCCGATTTCTTGCCCTTCCCTCTAGGCCTACCCATTGCAGAGTGGAGCGAGGAAAAATCAACTTGTCCAGGGGATTTTTACTGCTTGGCGCGTCGTTCACGGTCTGCAAAGTTGGCCACAGAAATCAAGTCAAGAGACGATGGATTCATTGGTTCGTATGTGAAGGATGATACTCCAGAACCGCAAGGGTCCTAATCGAGTCAAAGCGCACGAACAGCAACGAGCAAAAGAAGAATAACACATCTGACCTCTGCCTTATCGACATGCCTGAACCTCGCGCCATGAGCTTATCTGGAGAAGTCCCCTTGGTCCGGTGGCTCTGAAACAGGCAATCTATTGCATAGCTACACGAAAGCAAGGTGGATATGATACTGGAGATCAGGGAGACAAAAAAGGCGATAGTGCGGTGAATCTTGAGGTTGGTGGGCATTGAGATATGGGGCACCCTTGAGATATTGCCAGCGGGTGGGAGCTGGACCTGAAGTGTGCACGCAGCCGCAGGAAAGAGCGGAAATGCAATGTTGGAGATTCGTGCTAGCATTTTTATAGAACAAGTCTCCCACCACACTTTCTAGTCCATTGCTGTTTTGCTTATTAGTCCCTAGTAATTTCAGGTTTCTCATGTTCTCGTTTTGGATTTACATATAATTCAGAGATGTTTAGTCAAATGGAAGTTGATAAAATGTTTTCAACAAACTCATTTGATAATATTTATGTTTATACTCGTACAAGTTTTGCACAGGTTTCTTTTAAAAATCATACAAAATTTATATAATATTTTGGAGCAATATTCAACGAATATTCATACACGGTGCAACATGTACAGAATTAATTAGTACAAATTTTTAGTACAAGAAACTAGTTTAATTTATTCAGTTTGCAAAGTATCAAATTCATGACAGATTCACACATTTCATATAGTTTTTTTAATTTCCAACATTCAAAGAGATATTTTTATTTTTTAGTCAAAGTTTCATACAAGATTCGAAAATCTTTATACATTATTCATATATTTTATGAACTGGCTCGCACTTCATGTGTAACCAAAACCAAATCATTACTAGGTAAATATGCACCCAAGTATTCAGCTATGTTTCGTTCTTCAAACCGCAGTGAAACATGAATGAAACAGCAAATCTTCTGTACCTGACAAACAAACAAGAAAGAAACATAGAAAAACATGCACTGATATCTAATCAAATCCATACATATTAAGTTTTCATACGTGCTTCATACAAGGAACATGCACCAATATCTAGTAATATTTCGATCTAGAAATCGCACTGAAACATGAAATAAAGTATAAATCTTTCAGATCTGGTAAATAGACAAGAAACAAACATGAAAAAATCTTGAAAGAATCCATTAAAATCCATCATCTTTCAGATCTAGGAAAGAAGAAATTCAAGAAATAAAGAGAAAGAATCCACGCCGGCGTGCAGAGGGCGTCGTCGCTTGAATCCCGCCACCCGCCGACGAGTAGAGCACGAGGAGCGGCGCCTCCTAGTGTTCCTCCATGGATCTGGCGGTGGCGAGCTAAGTAGGGGCTCGGGCCGTTGCACCTGGATGCCAAGGGAGGCGGCGTGTAGGGCAGACGTGTGGCGGCGGAGGGCAGGTTGAGGACGGGGAGGCCGCCGTCACCGGCGGCGCCGGCGGCTCGGTTTCCTGGTGGCGGGGCTGCATAGGAGGAGGCGGCGCCGGGGATGGAGACCTAGGCGGCGGTTGGGCTCGAGGAGAAGACGACCGAGGCGGCGGGGGGGGCTCGTGATTAGTGGGATCTGTGGCGCTGGAGGTGGGGGGCGCCCTGTCCCGTCCCGCCCGTGCCGGAGCTGGGGAGGTGGCCAGCGGCCACGCGTGCTTCGCCGGAGGTGGGGGATGGGGTGGAGGCGCCGAGGCCGGAGCTAGGTTGGGGGGCCACGGCGGGCTAGTCGGGATCTGGGAAGGTGAGGGAGGAGAGGTGGGGGCGATGTCGCGATGGGTCGGGATATGGTTGGGAGTTGAGCTGTGGTGGTTCTTATCTTCTGGACTGCCAGTTAATTTCGAAATAGTAGGAGGGCTAAAATGCAAATATGTTGTGGGCGGTGACTGTGTTGACTTTGCACGAATCTCCAACAAATGTGTGGCAGAGATGGTGTCGGGGGCCCCTCTTACATGTGGGAAATCCGCTTTGTAGGAAAGAGTGGCAAACCAAGTGGCTGTAGGAGGGAGGAGGGGATTGGTTAGAGCATCCAGCGACGGGCCGCATTTACGTTGTTCATGTTCGTTTTGCTATGTGGGACAGCATGGCCAAAAGTGAGCTCCCAATGGGGCCCGCAGGCCCTGGACCGGTACATTCACGGTCTAATTCTAGGGCGCGGTTGCCCTCGCACGTGTCGGAGCGGACGGAGAACGCGTCATCCATCCGTCCATCCTGGCATGCATGGCAGTGACCAGGACCTACGATGATAATTAATGGCGCGCTAAAACATTGCGTCGGCCGGCTGCCTGTCCCGCTTCCTCGCTAACCACGTTGCTGCCCCTTCCGCTCCCGCACTGACCGAGTCATACCGCGGCGCTGTTGTTGCCATTTAATGGTTGCGTGGCCGCCTTCGAAATCCGTGCGCGACCACCACGAATCCTAGCACATCCACACACCCCCTTCCTCCCACTCCCCACCATCTGGCCGTGGAAGAAAGGCCCCCACTAGCGTTGGACGTGAGCCAAGTCGGTCTGGCTCGAGCGGATCTAGAGAAAAGCTCGAGTTTTTTCGGCCGAGCTCGAGCCAGCTCGCAGCTGCAGGTGAGCCTCATCATGGAGCTCGGCCCGAGCTTCCCAAAAGCTCGGTGTAGCTCGCGATCCCACCAGTGAGGAGTCACTGATGGGTGGGCCCGTCTTCCACAAACGTGTTCGAAGGCAGCAGCGGCGGTGCAGGGAGATGTGGTGGTGCCTGCTAGGCAGCAGGGGTGCGGGGCGGCGTAGGCGTAGGAAGCTGGGAATGCGGAGAGGGGGCATCAGAGCGGGGGAAGTAGAAAGGGGGTGACGGAGATGGGATGGCGACGAGGGTGTATGCTGGCGACATCGCTGGGTGACGGCGGCTTGCCCTAGCTCAGGGTCAGGGAACACCTGGAACGAGTGAGCGAGGAACTGCCTACGTGCCTATCGCTATGAAGCTATCGATCTAGCAGGCCCAACCGCCTAGCCCATCTTACTATTTGCCCTGTTAATTTGAAAAAATAGAGCTATCTAAACAAGCTGGATCGGACCGAGCCTAGCCCGAGCTCACTGCGGTCCACCTTCACAGGCTCGGCTCGGTCTACTATCCCAGCGGGCCGAGCCCAGCTCGCACCAAGCCTAGAAAACTCGGGCCGAGCTTTCTAGACCGAGTTTGGCATCCAAATATAGCCGCCACGACCATGAGGTTGGTTCCTCGTCGGGCCGATGTCGCCGCATGCTGTCACCACCACCGCGTGCAACCTCTCGCAACCGCTTCCCGCCTCCATCTCACGCTCATGTGTTTGTAGCGCGATGATGACCCACAAGTATAGGGGGTGTATCACAGTATTTTCGAGGGAAGTGAAATCCAATTTATTGATTCGACACAAGGGGAGCCAAAGAATATTTATAAGTCTTAAAAACTGAGTTGTCAATTCAGCTGCACCTGGAAACAATCTGGCTCACAACAGTTTATCAGTAGCTACAGTTTTGTAATAGCAATAGTAAAGTAATAGCAGTAGTAAAAGTAAAGACAGTAGTAAAAGTAAAGACAGTAGTAACAATTGTAGTAAACAGTAGGATTAAAACGCGGTAGGCATAGGGATGGATGGACGGGCGTTGCATGGACAAGCAATTCATATGACAATCAAAACATAGAGCATTTGCATATAAATAAGATAAAGCATCCAAGTACTAGATAATCATAGGCATGTGTTTCATATATAGTCGTACGTGCTCGCAATGAGAACTTGCACAACATCTTTTGTCCTGCTAGCCCGTTTGCAGCGGGGCCTGGCAATTAAGGTGCTCCTTTTAATAGAGCACCGGAGCAAAGCATTAACACTCCGTGAACACATGTGATCCTCACATCAAAGCCATTCCCTCCGGTTATCCCGATTGCTGTCACTTCAGGGCCTTTGGTTCCGGACAACAATATGTGTATACAACTTGGAGGTAAGACCATAAACAATATTATCATAATGAATCAATAACATGTTCAGATATGAAATCATGGCACTCGGGCCCTAGTGACAAGAATTAAGCATAACAAGTTGCAACAAAGTCAAAAAGCACTAATAATAGATACTAGGCACCATGCCCTAACAATCGGATGCCATTACATGAACGATCTCATCCAATCCCTACCATCCCCATAGCCTATAGCGGGGGATTACTCACTCATATATGGAGGAAATATGGATGGTCGATGGAGAAGCGATGGTGATGATGATGGCGATGATCTCCTCCAATTCCCCGTCCCGGCAGGGTGCCAGAACGGAGTTTCTGGTTCTGAATAGCGGAATCTGGTGGCAGTGGAGCGGAACTCTTTCTGGAAAAACGTCAAACCCCCCTTGGTTTTTAGGTCAAGAGGCAACTTATAGGCAAAGAGGAAGGCCGAGGGGCAGCCGAGGCGGCCACACCACCCCTAGGCGTGGCCTGGCCTGGCCCGCGCGGCCAGGTGGTGTGGGCCCCTCGTGGCCCTACTCCGTCTCGTCTTCTGGCTCCATGAGTCTTCTAGTGAAATAGGATTTTTGGCATATTTTCCGCGATTTTTCCCGATAGTTGATTTTCTGCACTGAGAAATTCGTGGCTAGATCAGGGGCACTGAGAAATTCTGCCACTGAAGAGTCCTCTTTAGATGTAAAAGAAAATGCTCTAGGGAACATTTCAGCTGCCACCCCTTCCAACCAGTTATCCTTCCACATCAACACGGTATTCCTAGTTTTAACAGTACAATGAGTAATCCCTCTATAAATTGGGAAAAGTTTAACAATATCCTTCCACCAGAAAGATCCACATGTTTCAGAGGCATGTGGAATTGTCCCAATATAATATGTGTTCCAGATTAGAGATACCCAGGGGATGTCAATTTTGTTGTAAAACTTATGTAGAAACTTCAAAAGAAGTGCATCATTCTGTATTTTAAGATTCAGAACACCCATACCTCCATTGTTCTTTGGTCTACAAACCTTGTCCCAGGCAATTAAGGCATTACAATGCTCTCCTGCCTCATCCTTCTTATTCCACAAGCAATGTCTCCTGATTTTTTCCACATGTTCAATTATTCTTGGTGGTATCTTAAGAGTACACATAGGAAACATGAGAATGGAAGTTAACAGTGAGTTTATAAGAGTTGTTCTACCACTGTAAGACATCAGCATGTAATTAGCAGAAAGATTCCTCTCAATTCTGTCTACAAGTGGCAAAAGATCAGTCACAGCAGGTCTGGTGGTTCCTAGAGATAGTCCCAAATAAGTAAAAGGCATTTTCCCAATTACACAGCCAAGAAGGGATGCCAGCTCTTTAGTAAGTTGCTCATTAACATTCAAATGGATCATAATAGATTTACTATAGTTGATATGAAGACCAGTGGAGGCAGCATAGGTATCAAGAATGTTTTTCATTGTAATAACTTGATTAATCTTGGCAGGCATGATAATGATGGTGTCATCAGCATATTGTACCACTGGGTAATCCATACTTGGGTTGCATGTAATTGGTGACTCTAGTGTATTAGTAGCTAGGGCTCTATTGATTGGAGACTGAAGGAGGTCAGACTGAAGGGGTGAAAGAGGATCCCCTTGTCTGACACCTCTTCTGTAGTGAAATTGCCTTCCAGGGACACCATTAAGCAGTACAGAAGATTTCCTAGAGTCAAATATTATTTCAATCCACTTAAGCCACTTGTCATCAAATCCCATTTGTGCCATTATTTAATCATTGCCTGGTGATCAGTTGTGTCAAAGGCCTTGGCAAAGTCTAGTTTGAGTAAAATTATTTCCTTCTTAGATTGTTCACATTGATGGATAAATTCAAATGCCCAGGCTAAGCAGTCTTGAATGGATCTTCCTTTAAGAAATCCATATTGGTTCTGATGTACAATTCCAAGTACTACCTTCTGTAGTCTATTTGCAAGAATTTTTGTGATGATTTTGAGGCAGAAATTTAGTAAATTAATAGGTCTGTAATCATTAATAGACTCAGGTGTACCCTTTTTTGGGATCAGGGTAATATATCCTACATTTATGCTTTCCAAATTCATGTTCCCAGAGTGGAAATCCTGACATAATTTGTAGATATCATCTTTAATGATATGCCAACAAGTCTTGATAAAGTGCCCATTAAAGCCATCAGGACCAGGAGCTTTGTCTGCAGGCATTTGCTTGACCACTAAATTAATCTCATTTACTGTGAAAGGTTCAGAGAGTTTATCAAGTCCCTCAACTGGCTTAATGAGGTCTGTCAGATTCATGATCATCTAAGGATTCTGTATAGTACCCAGTCTTTCCTTGAAAGCATGGAAAATAGCCTCCTCTTTGTCCTCATGTGTACTTACCACAGTGTCCTCATTCAATTTCAAATGAGATATGTTGTTTCTTCTGTATCTTTCAGTAGCCATAGCATGAAATAATTTGGAATTTTCATCTCCAAACTTTGTCCATCTAATGGTACATCTAGCTTTCCAATATTGTCTTTTGTACTCAAGTAATTTGATGATATGCTTCTTGATGATCTGTCTAAAATTTTCTTCAGGAATTGTTAACTACCTTCTGTCTCCAATTTTATCTAGTTCCATGAGGGCTCTATTAGAATTATCAATACAGATAGATAATTTGGAGATGGATTTGCTCCAAAACTTCAGATCATGTCGAAGTCTTTTAAATTTGGCATTCAGTACTGCAGCAATGTTCCCTTTATAAACAGGCTTGTTCCAACTAGAAGCCACTATGTCAAAGAACCCAGAGTGAGCAGTCCAAAAAGATTCAAACCTAAAGATCTTAGATCTAGGAATTGAAGTTTGTACAGAAATCACACATGGTGCGTGATCAGAAGTAGGTTTACCCCAGGCCAGGACAGAAGTAGCATGGTAAGATTTTGTCCAATGAAGGGAAGAGAAAACACAATCTAATTGCTCCAACAGAGGATTTGATTGCATATTACTCCAAGTATACTTTCTGCCTTTTATTGGTAATTCAGTTAGTTGTTGCATTCTAATGAATTCATTGAAAGTGAACATATCTTGGACACTCCCACCAGGTCTATTTCTATTTTCTGGTGATCTTATGAAGTTAAAATCACCCATGATTAGCCAATCCTCATTATCTGGAATGTGAAGGTTAATTAACCAGTCAACAAAATCATCCCTGAGAGTACCATGGCAAGGACCATACACATTAACCAAAGTCCAGGACACAGCAGATTGAGTTGATGTAAAATGCACAGAGATAGCAAAGGGCTCACAATGCATAATCATACCAGAAAAGACAGAGCTATTCCAAATAATTATAAGACCACCAGAGGCACCATTAGATGGAATATAAACAAATTCATCAAATCTCTTAGGGAAATAGGACTTGATAAAGGTGGAATCAAAATGATGTTTCTTGGTTTCTTGTAGACAAACTACATCACAACCACTAGAATTTATGGCATTAAACAATGCCAGCTGCTTCTTCCTAGCATTAAGTCCTCTGATGTTCCAACACAAGATAATCCATTGTTTGTGATTATTCATTACAATAGAAAGAAAAATTATTTCTTAGATGCCAAAAGATCCTTAGAAGTGAGCTCGGCTTCAGGGATACCACAAAGCTTCACACCAATGTTCTGCAGTACAGCAATAGGAGTAGGTGGAGGAAGATCATCCTCATCAGCATCATTCACCTCCTGAACTTGTCCAGCAGAGATCTGTAAATCCTTAGCTTCAATGGCAGTAGGGATTTTCCTAGGCTTGACCTTAGATTTACACTTCTTTCCATCAACAGACATGTGGACCTTGAAGCCATCATATTTGGTGCTTCTAGGACTCCTTCTAACCTGAGAAGACATCAGGGGCATATTGGAATTATTAACATCAATAACTCGGTCAAGAAATTGCTGCTTATCAAAATTATCATGAAAACCAGAGATGACCACCTCCTGAAATCCCAAGTCCTCATGCATAGCCTCTGAGTCACCCTGGATGGAGATAAGTTAACGTCCATCTTCCTAGCAACATTCCTAGGCCAGAGGCCAGAGGAGAGTCTTTTCCCAAGCACCACATTCACATTATTAAAAGCAGGCAGTGAAGATAAAAGTCCCATATCAACCCAAATATCCCTATTTAATTTCTGCATGATAATGTTTTGAATAATAGATAGCTTAAGCCCTGTATTAGAATCAAGTGGATTTAAACCACAAACCAGAGCTTTTGCAAAGTCCAGACTGTCCACATCACTGGATGAGAGGGTCTTCTAGTGGGGTAAAAAGGAATTAACTCTAGACAGAGCTAAGATGTTAGCCTCAAAAACAGATTCAGAAGCAGTCTGGAAAGCATTCACAATGACAGTGTTAGAAGAGGATGAATCTTCAGACATAGGACTGTCAACATTCTCATTCCAAGCAGATAAAGGGCTATCATGAATATTGGTAACAGGAGGTGGGATCCCAGCTTCAACAGTGACACCTTGTTCAAGAAGAACAACCTGGAAATTGTAAAGGGGAGGTGAAGCAATGTCACTGTCAACATCAGCAGCCATCTCCTGGTCTAGCTGATGATTCTGAACAGGTGCATGCTGATGTCCCTGATTATGATTATGACCCTGCCCTCCATGAGCACCATTCTGTTGGAGCCAAGCAGCCAATTGTTGTTGATAAATTTGTTCAGCAGTTTGTTCAAGGCCATAGAAAGGATGAGGGTTCCAATCTTCAGGTTCTGGGTCCTCATGAGGTGGTGGTAGGTCATGTATGTGTGCATTCCAATCACTACTGCGTAGGATATAAACTGGTACAGTCCAAGAGTTTCGTGCCCCACCTAATTGAGAAATCACAAGACTTTTTGGGATGAACTTTGGGTTTGCCACAACCACCTTAACTAGGACATATTTGAGGTGTTCCCTGGGCCTGTGCCACATAGTGAGTAATCCAAAATCCTCAACAGCACTACATATATAGGAATTACTCTGATAATCTGCAGGAAAACCTAGGAATAGTATCCAAGTCTGTCGACCAAAAGAGGCTAATCTGCGGTTTCTAGCTTGGTCATGCCTCACAAAAGTGACAGTGGTGATTTCATCAATTTCAAAGGTGGTTCCAACAACAGTGTCAGCTTTTAGAGTATCAACCAGAGTAAAACTACCTAGGCCAAAAGGATGATCATTACATTGAGCAACCTCAAATCCACTCTCATTCAACAGCCCTTCAATCGTGTTCCTCATGTCAGATCTAAACTGAATCAGAATAAATCAGTTTGGTTCAGCAATGACAACATTGTCATGGTTCAGAGGAGCAATAGTATCAACCACGAGAACCGAGAAATCTTTGGTAAAGAATTGTCCCACTCATGGACTGACTGCTTGGATGATCATCCAAACTTTTTATGCAGGATTGAACTATTCTTCAAGGAACCTATTGGATTCTTCTGCTGGAGGTACCTTTATGACCATCACTTTGGGTGCTGCAACAAAACTTCTGGACAATATGATGGTTAATTATTCTGAATGGCATACTGAGAGAGCTCCACAAGGTAAGAAGGTAAATTCTATTGAGGAAACCTCCTCCTTGAGTGATAAGATTAATATTATTATGTCTATGCTTGTTAATGGGAAAGCCCATATTAATCCAAATAATGTTCCTTTAGCCTCTTTGGTTGCTCAAGAAGAGCAAGTTGATGTGAACTTCATAAGAAATAACAATTTTGGCAACAATGCTTATGGTAATAATGCTTATAGGAACAATTGTAACAACAATTATAAGCCATATCCTCCCGACAATGGTAATGCTTATGGAAATTCTTACACCAATAAAAGGAGTGCTCCCTCTGAACTTGAAGTTATGCTTAAAGAGTTTATTAGTAAACAAACTGCTTTCAATAAATCTATTGAGGAAAAACTCTCTAATGCTGAAAGAAATATAGCATCTTTGGCTGAAGCTCAATCTTCTTTGAATAAAATGGCTGCTAAACCTGAAACTAATGATAATCCCTTTGCAGCTACTAATGCTATACAAGTGAGAATTGATGAAAATGTTAGACTATTAGCTGAATTACATGCTAAGTGGGAAAGAGAAGACAAAATTGCTAGAAACATTAGTGTTTCTACTATTACCACCACTAGTGTCGAGGCTAGTAATAGTTCTACCACTTTAGATGATAAATTTGATTTTGATCTTGATGGTTGCAATATCTCTGAAGTTATTAAGTTCCTACAAAAGCTTGCTAAAATTCCTAATGCTAGTGCTATGAACATGGCTTTTACAAAACACATTACCGATGCTCTCATAAAGATTAAAGAAGAAAAAATGAAACATGAAGCTTTTGTTCCTATAAAACAAGAAGATGGTTGGGAACCCATCATTAATATGAAAGTGAATGACTTTGATTTCAAAGCTTTATGTGATCTTGATAGTAGTGTTTCTATTATGCCTAGAAGGATTTATGATATGCTTGATTTGCCTCCTCTTGAAGATTGTTATTTGAATGTCCCACTTGATGATAATGCTAAAAAGAAACTCATGGGGAGTCTTAATGATGTTCTTATTATGGTTAACAATGCCTATGTCCCCGTTGATTTCTATGTTTTGGATGTTGAATACAATGCTTCTTGTCCTATTACTTTGGGAAGACCTTTTCTTAGAACTGTTGGTGCCATCATTGATATGAAAGAAGGCACCATTAAATATCAACTACCACTCAAGAAAGGTATAGAACACTTCCCTAAAAAGAGATAAAATATTTCTTTTGCTTCTCCTATGAAAACAAAATTTGGTCTTAATGCTTCTTCATTTGAGAACACTCGATTCTTTCTTTGCTTTTTATGCCTAACTTAAAGGCGTTAAAGAAAAGTACTTATTGGGAGATAACCCAAAAGTTTTAGATGAGTCTTGGAAGTTATTACCTCTGAAATAACCCCTCCTTATCCTTTTTATTTGCTTTTTGTGCCAAGAGTAACCTCTAATGAGAGAGAAGTAATGATTGGGAAAGTTGCTGTCCCGAAACAGATTTATGTGCTTCACCGTAAAAATTCGTGTAAATTCTCTGAACGTCTTTTTGAGGCGTGAATGTTTGTTCTTCTGCCCCTGGTTGTTATCTAACTTTCGTTAGTTCAACACTTTTTGATTTGAGCAACAGAAGGTCTTCGAAAAAATTCGTCTTTACCTGCTAGTCTGTTTTGACAGATTTCTGCCATTTTTTGCATTTGCTTCTTGGTGGTTCCTTCTTGAGTTCTTTGGGGAATTGAGATTTTTGAGGGAAGTGCTACAGTAGCTAGTGTTCTAATGGAAGTTTGTTTGGTGTTAGAACTGAACCTTAATACTTATTTATCTTGAGTGCACTAATGCTAATAAAGATTCTGTGACGTTTTGTATGAAGGAAAAATTCCAGGTGTATGAAAGGAATGAGTAATGAGATGAAGGATGGACTAAAGCTCAAGCTTGGGGATGCCACGCGTGTCACCCCAAGAAATATCCAAGAAGTACAAGCGTCAAAGCTTGGGGATGCCCAAGGCATCCCCTTCTTCATCAATAAAAATCCCAGGTTTCTTCCAAACGCTTCATTTTTATTGTTTCATGCACAGTTGTGTTGTTCTTGGAGCGTCTTCTTTTTAGTTTTTGTTTTGGTTTTTCGTTTGCTTGGTTTGCTTAGTTTTCTGAATAAATTGGTTGGACCCCCTCTTTCATACATTGGTTTTCAAATAGTTTGGTTTGGTTTGGGAAAGAGTAGGAAAGTTCATGCTTATGTGGTAAAAAGAGCTCGTTTTTGATTGTGGCCTATGCTTTGTCATGCCATGCTTGATATTGTTTTGGCTTTATGCTTAGTATTCTTTGATGTAGCATGACTTGTTATAAACAATTGAGATTGCTCAATGTGCCTTGGATGAATCATGCGTTGTTTTAGCATATTAAAGCATAGTATAATGGTATTCTCCTTTGATGCTTTATTTGGGTTGACTTGGCGCATGCTCACACCATGTTATGACTATCCCAAGTCACCATAGCCTTTATGACCCTTTAGTTTTCAACTTGTAGTATCACTTTATGCTTTGATCAATGATGTTTTGTCGCTCTGCATGGTTATGGCCATTATTGCTCTCTTAGTTTGTCGCTCCCAGTCTTTTGCTAGCCTCCACCACCAAGTATGAGTTCCATTCATGCAGCCAACTCCTTAAACCAAGTTATTCCAAAGAGTCCACCATACCTACCTACTAGCTTATGCTATTCCAAGTATATTCATGCTTTTGTTTACCTTCCAAATTAAACTTGTTATGAGAAAACTAGTGATTAAAGCTCTCATGAACTTGATGGCACACTTTACTTTTCTTGCCCTTAATAAACTTGAACCATTGTGTCTTCTATGTTGTATATGCTTGCACTTATTTGTTGGGAATTAGCAGAACCATGCTTTCATGGGGAACGCTTTCAACATTGCACTTGGTACTTGTACCTAGTTGATATCATGCTCTTTTGTATATGGATGTCGTCGGTATGAAATGAAAGGGGAGCTTGTAAGTCCATGGAGTTATGTATATGTGTTAGAGAAACGCCTGGGCCGCTGGTATAATCCATGCTGACATGGTGGAAACCTGCAGCGTAACCATAATGAGTTGTCTATGAAGCATTCTTCTTATAAAAAAAGAGTCCTATATTGAGATAAAAAAAGAGAAAAAGAAAAAAAAAGGAGATACTATGAAAAGAGGAAAGAGAGAAAAAAGCACCATTTTCCCATGGTAAATAAGAAGAATGCTGAGATGCTCGTTGTCTGCTTTCCTTGTCATTTTGATATGGGGATTCTTCCGTATCATTGGGCAAGGGGTACCCCGTTGGCGGTTCTTCTATGATACACATGTACTTACGATGACAAGAACTTACCGGTGACTAAACTTGAGTAGCATGAGGAGCGGCCCTCGTATACAAGGGACATGAGATTTCTAACTTATACTTCGTCAAGCATGTACACCATAGTTTCTTCACTTTAACCTTAATCACTTCAAGATTCTTATGATAGGGGCAATGAGAGCTGAAAGCTATAAGTACCATAATTTTTGGAAGCTCTTTATGAGACTTGAATCCCTACTTCCTTTTACAAAAGACCTTTCTTCCACCATTATATTGAGTCTCCACCTTCTATCTTTATGCACCTACTTTGAGAGCATAGTGGTCATTCTTAGTTCTATGTGCATTGTCCCAAGACTAGTTGATTGATGCATACTTTGATATTGCTTGTTTTAAACTATTGTATCTAGTCACTCTTATGAACTTTGAAGGTGTCCTATGCATTTATATTTGCTACTCTATTGAGGGACAAGCTGAATACTATTATGCTATGTTTTCTTTATGTGAAACAAACAAACGTCTTGCAAAGCATTGTTATTCATGAATCTTTTGTTTGTGCCTTTTCATGTTGCATCATAGTTTCTTTGCTTATTGCTAGAACTTTGTCTTTCACGATTATGATTGAAGTACTATGATCCCAGCTTTGAATGTTTTACAAATACTTTGATCAAGTCTTTGATGGTGCATGTCACCTCAAAAATTATTCTTTCTTTTTATCACTTACCTACTCGAGGACGAGCAGGAGTTAAGCTTGGGGATGTTGATACATTGCAAATGTATCTATAATTTTTGATGTTCCATGCTTAGTTTTATCCACTTTCTTGTGTTTTGTTCCAACTTTGGAGTACTTTTCATATGATTTCTTGGACTAACCTATTAACAAGAGCCACAGTGCCAGCTGCCTGTTTTTTGTTGTTTTTGGTTCCAGGAAAGTCAGAAAATGAATATTCTCGGAATTGGACGGGACAAAAGCCAAAGTGCCTATTTTCCGGAAGTCATCAAGTGCCAGAATACGAGACGGAGAGGGGCCAGAGGGCAGCCACACCACCTGGCCGCGCGGCCAGGTTTGGCCCGCGCCAGGGGGTGGTGTGGCCAGCCCAGGCACCCCCTCGGCCTCTCCTTCCGCCTATATATTGCTCTCGGGACGAAAACCCTAAGTACCCGATCAAAAATCCACGAAAGAGTTTGTAGCCGCCGTCATCTCCATCCCTAGATCAGGACGGATCTGAAGCTCTTCCCGGCACCCTGCCGGAGAGGGGAATTCACCCTGGAGGCCTTCTTCATCACCATGCAAGCCTCTTGTGTGATGCGTGAGTAGTTCGTCCTTGGACTACGGATCCATGTAGTAGCTAGATGGCTGGTTCTCCTCCTTTGTGCTTTCATGTTTAGATCTTGTGAGCTCCGTTCCTGATCAAGATCATCTATTTGTAATCATACATGTTGTGTTTGCGGGGATCCGATGGATATTGAGATGCTATTTCAGATTGATTATTGATTCTATCATGTCTTTGTTATTTGTGATCTTGCATGCTTTCCGTTGTTAGTAGCTATCTTGGCCAAGTAGATGCTAGCAACTCCAAGAGTTAGTATTTATGCTTGATAGTGGGTTCATGCCTCTGGTAATCTGGGGAAGTGACAGAAATCTCTAAGGTACTAGATGTGCTGTTGCTACTAGGGAGAAAACAACAATCCTTTGTTCATAGAACAATCGTATTGTTTACTTTATACGTAGTTCGTAAAGCAATAATATGTTGCTTGCAACTTAATACGGGAGGGGGTTCGGATGATACCCTGAAGGTGGATTATTAGTCATAGATGCAGTTGGATGGCAGTCTATGTAGTATGTTGTAATGCCCAATCAAGTCTCAAAGGAGTCAAGATGATTAGTATATGCATGTATTGCTTTCTCGATGTTTGTCAATTGCCCCGCTGTAATTTGTTCACCCAGCATGTTATCTATCTTAAGGAGAGCCATCTCTAGTGAACTATGGATCCCGGTCCTTGTCTTTTACATACAATGTACAATCTTTTACTTCTTTGTGTTTACTTTCTGCAAACTTTTACTTCTTTCCATTCGATACGTTTAATCCTTTGTTTTCCGCAAAACACGGTGAGATTGACAACCTCATCGCAAGTTGGGGACAAAGTTTTGTGGTTGTGTTGTGCAGGTCTCCACGTTACTACTAGCACCGGTAGTGCGCCCTGCCAAAGCTTAGCTAGTAACACCTTTGGGGTGTTTCCTTGCTCCTACTAGTTCGATTAAACCTTGGTTTCATAACTGAGGGAAACTTGCTGCTGTGCTCATCATACCTTCCTCTTGGGGTTCCCAACGAGCTCTACATCATCATTGCTCCAGCATTTTTCTAGGCGCCATACTCAGAGCCATCACAAGATAGGACTAAACATGGCATGAGAGTGATTCAAGACCCCTGAGTCAAAATAATTCATCGAGGCTTAACTGATTATTGTTTCAGTCATATACATGCATGAGCATGTGCCAAGTCGATTCAAGTGAAACATTCAGAGGGAGATACCACAGTGTCATACCAAGTTATGAATAGATCAATGCGAGCAAACATTCATATGACATGCTACAAACTATTAGCGAGCTGGAGCTAATCATAAGAAAGCAAGAACTACTAAGCATCCATAAATAACATACACCCTTCATGAACAGACTAAGCATGCCCACAATGATGAGTATATGTACAAAATGAAAACAAATAGAGTTCGTTACCAGCCTCTTACCACACCTCAAGTTGTCATTAATCCTCATTATTGCCCTTCACTTGTGTGGCTTGAATAATAACATGAAACCAAATTACACTGAGGACTGCTGAACCCTGCAACAAACTTCACAAAACCAAAGAAGAACAACAAATATTTTTGGTGTTTTTTAATTTTCAAAGGCAAGAACAAAAAGGAAAAACAAGCAAAGCAAAATCTTTTTGTGTTTTTCGAATAATTAACACAAAGCCAAAAGGAAAAGGTAAACCAAGGCAAAAACAAGAAGAAGCAAACAAAGAGAAATAACAGAAATATTTTTGGTCTTTTTGTGTTTTAGAAAGCAAAAGTAAAGAAAGAACGGAAACTAAAATGAGAACGAAGCATGAATATACAAAGTACTGACTAAACATGATATGTAGATGAGTGTGATGTCGGTATACCTCCCCCCAAGCTTAGGCTTTTGGCCTAAGTGGGTATCAATCCCAAGCTGGCCAAGATGGAGCGCCTCCATAGTACGGTGAGGAGGTACCCTCGTCCTGGTGCGAGCTCGACGACGCCCCACCGTAGTGCGCAGAGTAATCGTAAGAGGGCACATCCTCCTAGTGCTGCCTCTGGAAACCAAGCAAGCGGAGCTGCTCATCCACCTCCTCCTTGGAACGCGACCACGGCCTCCTGTGAACATTGAACAAAGTAGATTGCGGCAAAGGAATCTCCCTTTCATCCCCGTCAGTAAACAACATCCTGTATACTAAACTGTCCGTATTAGAGTCAGCAGTGACAAAGTGATGTGTTTTCATGGCAGAAAGATCAAGCCTTTATGGTGCCAATATAGTGTCATTAGGATCCTAGAAAGTTCTAACGCAGTAACCATACGTGAAGCAATAATGCCCCCATAAATAGGTCCCCTAGCAGCTAGGCGGCGAGCAATGAGAGAGCCAAGATTGTACCGAGTATCATTATTAAGTGCAGCAGCGAGGAAGGCTAAATGATAATTGGAGATATTACTTCTGTTCTCCCTACCAAGAATGCTAGTAGCAAGATAGTAAGCAAAGTATCTAAAAGCTGGGAGTTGGATGTTTCTTATCTTCTCGCGCTGAGCTACACGGTCATAGTCATTGGTCACACTTCGATAGAACTCCAGCAAATCAGCGGGTCGCCCTTGGATCTTCTTCACGGTCCCTGTCATGCCTATACTTATAATGTTGCCAAATCTTTCCAACGACACGGTGATAGGCAGATTATAAATTCTGAAAGAAACAGTTGACTGATAGGGGGTGTTAGTGAAAACGAAACTCTCAACGAACGTTTTGGTGAGCACGGCATATTGCTCACTCTCATCTTCCATGTATGAGGTCAAACCGACCCTCTAAACCAGTAGTAAGAAATCATCGAGGATCCCTGCAGCTTGCAAGAAGGTATAACAAGGAAAAGTAGATGGGTGAACATCCCCCTCATCTCCTTCATTGCCAAAGTGTGGTGCAATGAGATTTTCATTGTACGAAGGCCTAAACTGAGAGGTTGATATTGAGGGCCTTGACCTCCTAGGTGTGTCCCTCTCAAATATTTCTCCAAATGTGTGGTTGTTCATCTTTGATATTCTGAAATTTAAACATCTATTACACAAGTGATTGCAAAGTGAATTCATAATGAAGAGAACTACTCATAGGGACTTGCAAGAGGCCTAAACATGCATCAAAACAATATCTCTAAGCATTGAACAAGCTTAAAAGCTCTCATAACCTGTCACCTACAGCAGCAAATACTCAAGATATAAACCACTAAACACAAATCTAGTTGGACAAGCGGAGGAGTCACATACCGGAAAACAAATGCTCAAAATTTCAGCAGCAAAGATGGACTGAGCAAGGAGATCGAAAAAATCGTGGACAAGAACAGCAAGAACGCGATTTCGAGCAAAGAGCTGGTGTTTCCTCGGGAGAGAGGAAGCAGTGGCAAGTGAGAGAGTGAGTGGAGGGTCAGGGGTGGCCCACACCATGTGAAAGGGAAATGGACGTCGCCTAGAGGGGGGTGAATAGGCGTTTAAAATTATTACAGTTTAGGCTCTAATAAATGCGGAATAAAACTTAACGTTTAATTTATCAAGCCAAAACCTATATTCACTAGGTTCACTAAGTGCACCAACAACCTATGCTAAGCAAGATAAACAACAAGGTGATAGCAAGATATAATACTTCAAGCACGATGGCTATTACAATGTAAATTGCATAAGTAAAGGGCTCGGTTGAGAGATAACTGATGGACGCGGAGACGATGATTTGTTTCCCGAAGTTCACTTCCAAAGAAGCTACGTCTCCGTTGGAGAGGTGCGGGGGTGCAATGTACTTCGAACGACATAAGTGGCTCACCTCGAGGTGTGGTGGCTCGATGCTCACCCAACGCCACACAAGGCCTCACCCCAATATGCGAAGGCACGCAACCTACCGACACCACAAAAGGCTCACCCTATTCTCCCGTGAGCTCGCCACAAAGGCCTACTCACGTTCCACTATGGGACACTTGAGGGAGGTCACCGAACCCGTACAAGGTTGGGGCAATATCCACAACTCAATTGGAGGCTCCCAACAACAATGCCACAAAAGCTACAAAGCCACAAAAGGCAACAAGGCCACAAAAGGCTACAAGACCACAAAAGGTCAATAATCCAACCACACAACCGTCTAGGGTTTGAAGGACCCAAGAGTAACAAGCCCAAGGGCTTGAACTCGCCGAATCTCCGAGGAGAACTCAAACCTATGCACCAAATGCAAGAGGCAAGTCCTTCACTCTCAAATACCACCAAAGCTACAAAAACTATTGGGGGAATAAGGGAGGAAGAACACAAGAGGAGAACACAAAACTCTCCAAGATCCAGATCCCAAGGATTCCTTCACAAAGAAGGGATTTGGTTTGGTGGGGCTTGTAGATCTAGATCTCCTCTCTCAAAACTCTCAAAAAGATGCAAGAATCATAGGACGGGGAAGGGGAGAAGGCAAGCTCTTGAAGGTCAGCAATGGAGGAGATAGAGTGGAAGGTCTAGCAAAAATGACCTCAAAACTTGGAGAAACTTTTGGGAAGAGGCGGACCCTTAAATAGGGTAAGAGAAATCTGCCCGTTTGGGCCAGATTCGAGCCCCACCGGAACTACCGGTGCCCCACCGGTACTACCTCTAAATAAAAACACAAGATAAAGAACAGAAACAAGATTTACCGGAACTTTGGCCGGAACTAGGGCCGGTACTACCGCTTAAGCAAAAACGTTGGACATCATTGCATGAAAACTTCAATAACTTTTGACTCCAGACTTCGATTTCGATGATCTTGGGCTCGTTTTGAAGAGAACAAAAATATCTACAAGATTATGCAAAGAAACATCATAGTACAACAAGAGAGGATAAAAATAAAATAGAGAAAGTTATGACCTCTCAGAAACGACGAACCGCTAAAACCTCCAGAACCCAAAACGCAAGAAGTTGAGCTTGGAAACTCTAATTGGGATGAAACCAATTTTGTTAGAAAGATAATAAAGATTAGAATCCAACAAAAGGTGAAATATTAGGTATCACCAAGGGAGAAAATACCATGAATATATACGTGAGATACCTCCCAAGGTGTGGAGCCGGAAAAACCCGCAAGATCAAAAACGCAATAAGATATGCAAGGAAAATCCGTTTTTGACGAACTAGAGCTTGTTATGAAGATAACCACAAGCGCTAGATCCTCACATGGACAAGAACCAAACAACAACCAAGAAAGATGGTGCTATGTATGCAAAGGTTTGAGCTCTCTTCGAAAGATACGGACGAGTCACCCACTCGAGAGCCCCTCTTGATAGTACGGCTATCTATCATAAACCCGGTCTCCCAACACTACAAGAGCACTACAAGAGACCGGTAAAATAGAAACCCTATCACGATCATACCTTTGCCTTGAGCATCCCACTTGAGCTTGATGTAGCCGATCTTGTCACCTTCAATATGGAACACCTTTCTTGATTGCACTTGCTTGCACTTGCTTGATGAAGTCTTGAGAAATGCTCCCCCATACTCCATAGGAAGCCTCTTCTTCGAACTTGTCTTCATCATTCCATGATTTCCGAGGATGGCAAGCTTAAAGAATGAGATCTTCTAGAGATGACGCATCTTGAGCTTGCACTTCAATTCTTGATGATGTCTTGAAGATTGCCAGGAGGAACTCCATCTTATTCTTCTTATTCTTCTTCTTCTTCTTCAAGACATACTTGATCTTCTTGTTCTACTTGATTCCAATAGGCACAAAGCCCTTGGACATTGCTTCTTATTTTTCATCCTTGAAACCAACACATGGTCCAAGCGATGCCAATGGACAAACCTACAAGTGAAACTCAATTTGCACATTAGTCCATAGGGATTGTCATTAATTACCAAAACCACACATGGGGCATACATGCCCTTTCAATCTCCCCCATTTTGGTAATTGATGACAATCTCTTTGAGAGGGTTTAAATATGGAATTTAACGAACAAAATGGTTGCCCCAACATCAAATACTAGACAAGTATGTGATGTTGGTACAACCATAATATATAGAGCAAACTCCCCCACAATCTATGCATGTGTGATGAAATTGAATTTCATTGCATAGATTGCCAACCATTATCGGTGGTTGAGTTTCCTCTATATATTAAACATGCAAAGCAACAACAAAGATGCAAGAGCATGCAACGCTAAAGCTTAAGAACCAACTCAAAGCATAAACCAACTTCCCTTAAACCCTCTAAAACTTCTCCCCCATTGGCATCGATTGCCAAAATGGGTGAAAAGTTCTAGATGGCCAATATAGTGAGAATTCCTCAAAAGGTGTGCAGATGCACATATCCAATGATGAATACTTGGGAGGAAGTAACATATATTGAGGACCCAAAGATTGCAAAAAGAAAAGGAAAAAGAACGAAGCTTCAACAAATGAAGCGAGCAACTGAAAGATCCAAAAAGACCAATTGACAACAACAATTGATACCAAAAGAAAAAACACAAGATATTATGATACGAACAAATGAGTGTTTAGATGTAATAGGGAGGCTCCCCAATCTTTGTGCACAAATTAGAATCATTGATTTGAATACATCATGCACAAGTATGGAATCCTCACTCCCCCATAGACATTTAAACCTCAAACAAAGAGAAAGGAAAATTAGCATTCTTAAGTGAGTTAGAGAATCTCCCCAAGGATTATGCACCAATTATAATAATTATATTTGGAAACAAAGTGCACAATCATGGAATCGTCACTTCTACAAACTCATTTAACAATACACGGCAAGAGAGATCAAATTATGAGTGCTCGGAGATGCAAGCAATGGGACAAGCACTCATAGGCAAATAAATTTGGAAGCCACCAAAGAGTCACAAAGATATAAAGGGTGGTATCCAAGGGAAACAAACACAACCAAAGATTTATCTTCTATTGTGTGTATAAGTTTCTAGGTGGAGAATATCACATATACATATGCCCACAAAGAAACATGCACACACAAAATAGATACTCAAGAAAGCACATGAAAAACAAGAGGAAGTCATATAATATACCAATAATATTTTTGCTTGAAAGCATGGCCAAAGGCTCAAATATATCTTATTGTACATCAATGAGCTTCAAGCACCAACACACTACATACGTTGCAACTATTACCAAGGGAAAAGGGAATAGTTGGAATATATGGAGAAAGGCAAAAAGTATCACAAAAATAAATCAACTTGACAAAATACTCACTATTGCACATGAGAGAAAATGAGGAAGACATATGCAATAAAATTTCTAGATTGACATATTTGGGATTGGTGAATCATGAGCATGATTTTGTATAGTCCCACTTATATGCACTCATATCACCATACTCACATTTTCAATAGAGGAGAACTTGCAAAAACCAAAATAAGAACCACAAAAATTGTACAAACACAAATTCATGCCAACAAGAAACCTACAAAAGGTTGGAAACAAGATATGTATGCATGAGAGAGATACTTGTTACCGAGATATAATTGGTAGGATGTAGAGGATAATAATTTGTTGATCATCCTAGATTTCATCCAATTGACATGAAAACATCACTTCTTCCTTGTTCAAGATACAAGCACCCAATATATCTCCAATGTACCTAAAACACAATTAAGTACACTAGGTTCCCAAACAAATTGGGTCCAAAGTAGTTAGTGAAACTACAATATATAGGAGAATATCCACATAAATATGTGCATATTAATATGAAATTGAATTTCATGCACATCTTAGCCAATAGGATTTGGTGGAGTTTCCCCTATACATTGGATCATAGAAAGAAAGCATGCCATACTATATACAAGAAGTAAGTATGCATGCACTAGACTTACAAGAACCCAAAAGGAGATACAATTTGAACTAAAACACCAAGTAAACCAAGAAGTAGCACACAAGAGTGTGACATGACAAAAGGTGTCCAAATTGTATCAAAGAGCCAAATCAACACATGAAAGGACACCAATTCAACAAAGGAACATGGCAAAAGCCAAAGAGCAATAGATCCACAAAACACACAATGCTCAAGGATTTATCTCATTCTAAAATATCAAAACAAGTAACAAAGAATGAGACAAAGCCAACTCCCAAATAGAGCAAGGTTCCAACACACAAACCCACACTCTCTACACTTTTCATGATGGCACCAAGTACTAAATGAAAAGATCAAGCATCCAAGCACAAGAAACACTATATGGATCAAATTAAGAAGCATAAAAGGAGTGTTCTAGATAGTATAGGAGAGCTCCCCATGAATGGTGCATTATATAGAATTTTTCTTTTGAATAAAAAATGCACACAAAAGAGATCATAACCACTACCTACATTAATTAAAACACAAGATAATACCAATAAAATAAAAGGATCCACAAGAGGCAAGGAATACATGGGAGAAAGAGAAAACATTTTCTTGGCCAAAGATAGGACAAAGAAAAGCAATGTCCAAAGCGAACATGATCAATAAATCCTACCATATATGGAGTACCACTTGTCCAAGGACAAGAGTTATGGGGAAAATTTTCCCGAGGTAGTTTGCAAGGAAATCATGATCATATTCACACAAAGAAGCATGTAACAAGATATAAAAAGTATGCTTGATGCTTCGAGAGAAATTCTTGATAGCTCCAAATAGTCACACAATCACTAGTGATTAGAGTAACTTGAATCAAATGGTTTCCATGTAGGATATGAAGGTCCAAATAAGAGGAAACACATATCAAGAAAATCTCTCACAAACAAGATCCAAAAGATGAGCAATAAAAGAAACAAAGCAAATTAGAACTTGTTTGATCTAAATGTGCCACATAGGAGCTAGATAATTCTCAATATCAATTCTAAGTGGCACTACCTCAAATGTCCACATTTTCTAGGTTTGTAATATGCACAAAGCATATGACTCCCCCATAATGTGATAAAATAAGAATTCTCAACAAGTGGTAAGAACATCCAAATAGAGATGATTAATGAACATTATGGAACTTGAATTTCTCATGAGAAAGACATACCACATAGATACTAGATAAACTTGCAATATAAATACTAAGTGGTATTCCTCATGTATACACATTTTAGGATTGTGGAATGCCCAAGCATAACACTCCCACATAATGGGATAGTCCATTAATCTCTCACAAGAGCCCAAAAAGATACCAAATGAATTCATCAAAGGCTCAAACACGAGAACACAAATATATGATGTGCCAACCAACATACACAAATATACTTGATAACTCAATACAAGTAAAAGGGAAGCACAACATATACATACACATGCAAGGTACAAACCAACACATGCACAAGGGGGCAAGTAACTTTCAATGTAAATGAGTTTAGCACATGTTACCACAAGGAGTAACATTGGATATAAGATAGAAGCAAGATAATCCAATTGGCTTGACTTGACAAAAATAAATAATGAAGATCCCTCAATTCTTCATAATGTAGCCAAGCCTCAAATGCCCTCCAAACAACGCCGATTTATCAAGTTTTAGCTTGTTGGTCCCCAACCAAGTTGGGTCCAAAGAAGTTAGTCACAATAGGCTTGGCCACCCAAATGGTTCTTTTCTTGATACCACGTTGGGCACCAACATATTTGGCAAACACATTGCCCACCTCATCCTTACGAAGATAATATACATCATAAATAAAGATAGGCTTGGATGAGGAGTTACCCATGGTGCATTAGGAAGAAAGGTGACCCTTCTCGCGGCATATGTAGCAAGTTCTTCTCTTGCTATCTTTCTTCTTAGAAGATGCCACCCCTTGAGGAAGAGCTTGAGTATTGGGAAGAGGCTCGCTTTTAGCTTGAGGTGGAGCTTGAGGCTGCTTCCCTTGATGCTTCTTCTTTGATGGGCAACATCTCACATGATGGCCTTCTTCCTTGCTTGAAGCACACAATGTTAGCCGGATTCTTCACTTGACCTTGGCCATTCTTCTTGTTGCCCTTGTGCTTCAATAAGTTGGTGGGCTTGTTCTTGATGCTAGAGTTATATCCAAGCCCACTCTTGTCATTTGGGGATCTTTGCATACCCAAGATGTTCTTGAGTGTGGTCTTCCCTTCATGACACTTCTTCAAGTCATTCTTCAAAGAATTGACTTGAGCCTTGAGCTTCTTGTTTTCCTCTACATGGTTAGTATCAACAACAATACTAGAGGAAGTAGATGCTATGTTGTTAGAGCAACAAGGAAAGGGATGCAGTTCATCACAAGATATAGCAATAGCATGAGTGGATGAATTACAAGGACTAGCACATGGTAATATGATACGAGGAGTAGAAGTAGTGCTAATGTCCACATGAGGCATACTCGAGGTTACCTTTGACAAAATAGTCTTGATGTCTACGCACTTCTATTCTTGTAGACAGTTGTTGGCCTCCAAGTGTAGAGGTTTGTAGAACAGCAGCAAGTTTTCCCTTAAGTGGATCACCCAAGGTTTATCGAACTCAGGGAGGAAGTGGTCAAAGGTATCCCTGAAGGGAATATGCCCGAGAGGCAATAATAAAGTGGTTATTATCTTATTCCATGTTTATGATAAATGTTTATTTTGCATGCTATAATTGTATTAATTGGAAACGTTAATACATGCGTGTTTAATAAACAAAATACAAAGTTCCTAGTACTGCCTCTCATATAAACTAGCTTGTTGATTAACAAGATGATCAAGGTTTCCTGATCATGGACATTGGATGTTGTTAATAACAAGGTCACAACATTGGTGGAATGATGTGATGAACATTCATCCGAAGTATAGCATTACGATCAAAGTCATTATGTTTATATTTCTATAACATCATACGAAGTAATCTTAGTCCTTAGACCATGAGATCATGTTAATTGCTGACACCGGAAGAGTATCTTGATAACATCAAACGTCACACCGTAACAGGGTGACTATAAAGGTGGGTTCAATGCTAGAAAGGTGTTATGTTGAGGCTCATGGATCAAGAGTGGTATTTGTCCATCCCGATGACGGATAGATATACTCTAGGCCCTCTCGGTGATATCACATTAAGATAGCTTGCAAGCAAGTGATATGATCACTAGAATGTTATATCATGGGAACAAGAAAAGAGTGCATGTCGGAAACGAGATCAAACTAGGTATGGAGATACCGATGATCGAATCTCGGACATGCAATATATCGCGAGACAAAGGGATTTAGTTACTAGCGTTAAAGGTTCTCACGATCACAGAAGTCATCGTTGAATGTGTAGGAGTCAGTATGGATCTCCAGGTCCCGCTTCTGATTATTGATCTGAGAGGGGTCTCGATCATGTCTACATTATTCGTGAACCGTAGGGTGACACACTTAAGGGATACCGACACCATTTGGAGCAAATATGTTTCAGATAAAGATTTAAGAAAGCGCTGGAATTATTTCAATAGACACCAAAACTATTTCGGGTGAAATTGCTGAAATTGGTTCTGCATGTAATATTGAAATGTTGCAGGGGTTTTATGTGAATGTTTGTTAATTAAATTAATTAACAAAATTCTGAATAAAAATAATAAAAGAGTTTTATTAAGTGAGAGAGCATTAAATTTGGAGAAATTTAATGCATTTAAAGTGGAGACTTTAAAAGAGAATGTGAAGGGGCAAATTTATGTGGAGGGAGTTACCACCACATGAATGAGGAGGTGAGGGGTCACCCCTTGGGGCGCCGACCATGGGGAGGGGTACCCTCCCCTCCTCCTATAAAAGGCCCCCCTCACACACCTTCTTCCTCACACCTCCTCGTGAAGGATCTCTCTCCCCCTCTAGTATTATTCCCCCATGGTCTTAGATTAGCGAGATACATGTTCCTGGTGGCTTTATCTGGAAAGGAGTTGCTGCTTCCGTTGCTTTGCTGGAGCGAGGGACGGAGGTTGTCGGAGTACCGGACGTGTGTGCGATCACGGATGCACCACTGCTTTGCGGTGCTGGACTTGCTGGAGCTGGATCTGATGGACGTGCTGGAGCCGGACCTGCTAGACTTCATCACGGTCTTGAGATCGGCAAGTGTACGACTACATCATCCACGAGTTCCAACTCGTTAACAAAGCTTTGTTGTCTTCGAGGGTAAGTTCTCTATGGATGTATATCCACCTGTTGCTTGTATCTAGTAGATAGATTTTGGTGCATAGTTCCCATCATAGGAATTTTTTTTCTATGCTGCGAACCCAATAATCCCCTCTCAAGCAACCCTGCAATCAAGATATAAGAAGTCTCTTGTGTCCCCAACACACCCAATACACTTGTCAGGTGTATAGGTGCACTAGTTCGGCGAAGAGATAGTGAAATACAAGTGGTATGGATAATTATAAGTGGTAACGGTGATAGAAGATAACTTGATGGCGTGGAAGAGACTAAAAGCAAACTGAAATAAAGATGGAAGCAAGCAAACATGTAACAGATCTAATTGCAAACGGTGTATTAATGCTTGGAAACAAGGCCTAGGGATCATACTTTCACTAGTGAACACTCTCATATAAATATCTTCTCTTTATGATACTACTCTTAACTACTCTCCGGTTGGACACTCTAATCCATGGTAGGGCTATAACATCACACCTCAAAGTTCATCTTTCCAATCTAGATAACCCCACACTGTCACCTTGAGCACTAGATGGTTCGAACAAACACCACAATTTCATCAAGACATCTAACTCCAAATATAACTCATAACAAGTATTTGTAATCTCTAGCCTAAGTGCCACCATGGTGTGCACGCTATGACTTTCACGCACATGGGGAGAACAGAGATCTATTAAAGCACTTGAGTAGCAAGGTAGATCTACTTGATTACAAAGCTCATGATCACAATATGATCACGCATAGAGAGAGAGAGATGAACACATAGCTATTGGTTGAACCCTTAGCCTCGAGAAAGAACTACTCCCTCCTCATCATGGGAATCAGCAACGGCGATGGAGATGGTGGTGGAGATCGATGGAGATGGCTCCAGGGCCACTTCCCCGTCCCGGCAGGGTGCCGGAATAGAGACTTTCTATCCCCCGAATCTCCCCTTCGATGGCGGTGTCGCTGTGGAACTTTCTGTGGATTTCTGGTTGACGATTTAGGGTTTTTGCATCGGGAGGCATCTTATAGGCGAAGAGGCAAGGTCGGTGGGCGTCTAGGGGGCCCACACCATGCCCTGGCGCGGCCAGGGGACCCACGCCCAGGGGTGGTGTGGCCACCCTGTGGCCCCTCTCCGTCTCGTATTCTGGCTCTGTGAGTCTCCGGGAAAAATAGGCATATTGGGTTTTGTCCCGTCCAATTCCGCGAATATTCATTTTTTGACTTTCCTAGAACCAAAAACAGCAGAAAATAGGCAACTGGCATTGTGGCTCTTGTTAATAGGTTAGTCCAATAAATCATATGAAAAGTACTCCAAAGTGTGGACAAAACATAAGAAAGTAGATAAAACCAAGCATGGAACATCAAAATATATAGATACATTTGCTTTGTATCAACATCCCCAAGCTCAACTCCTGCTCGTCCTCGAGTAGGTAAGTGATAAGAAGAAAGAATAATTTTTGAGGTGACATGCACCATCATAAAATTGATCAAAGTATTTGTAATACATTCAAAGCTAGGATCATAGTACTTCAATCATAACATGAAAGACAAAGTTCTAGCAATAAGACAAAGAAACTATGATGCAACATGAAAAGGCACAAACAAAAGATTCATGAATAACAATGCTTTGCAAGATGTTTGTTTGTTTCACATAAAGAAAACATAGCATAATAGCATTCAGCTTGTCCCTCATAGAGTAGCAAATATAAATGCATAGGACACCTTCAAAGTTCATAAGAGTGACTAGATACAAATAGTTTAAAACAAGCAATATCAAGTTATGCATCAATCAACTAGTCTTGGGACAATGCACATAGAACTAAGAATGGCCACTATGCTCTCAAAGTAGGTGCATAAAGGTAGAGGGTGGAGACTCAATATAATGGTGGAAGAAAGGCCTTCAAAGAAGGAAGTAGGGATTCAAGTTTCATTAAGAGCTTCCAAAAATTATGGTACTTAATAGCTTTTAGCTCTCATTGCCCCTATCATAAGCATCTTGAAGTGATTAATGTTAAAGTGAACAAACTATGGTGCATATGCTTGACGAAGTATAAGTTAGAAATCTCATGTCCCTTGAATACAAGGGTCGCTCCTCATGCTACTCAAGTTTAGTAACCGGTAAGTTCTTGTCATTGTAAGTACATGTGTATCATAGAGAACCGCCAATGGGGTACCCCTTGCCCGATGATACGGAAGAATCCCCATATCAAAATGACAAGGCAAGCAGACAACGAGCATCTCAGCAATCTTCTTATTTACCATGGGAATATGGTGCTTTTTTCTCTCTCTCCTCTTTTCATAATCTCATTTTTTTCTCTTTTTCTCCTTTTCTCAATATATGACTCTTTTTTATAATAAGAATGCTTCATAGAAAGCTCATTATGGTTACGCTGCAGGTTTCCACCATGTTAGCATGGATTAGACCAGCGGCCTAGGCATTTCTCTAACACATATACATAACTCCATGGACTTACAAGCTCCCCTTTCATTTCACACCGACGACATCCATAGACAAAAGAGCATGATATCAACTAGGTACAAGTACCCGTGCAATGTTGAAAGCGTTCCCCATGACGGCATGGTTCTGCTAATCCCCAATAAATAAGTGCAAGCATATACAACATAGACGACACAATGGTTCAAGTTTATTAAGGGCAAGAAAAGTAAAGTGCGCCATCAAGTTCGTGAGAGCTTTAATCACTAGTTTTCTCATAACAAATTTAATTCGGAAGATAAACAAAAACATGAATATACTTGGAATAGCATATGCTAGTAGGTAGGTATGGTGGACTCTTTGGAATAACTTGGTTTAGGGAGTTGGATGCATGAGTGGAACTCATACTTGGTTATGGAGGCTAGCAAAAGACTGGGAGCGACAAACTAAGAGAGCAATAATGGCCATAACCATGCAGAGCGACAAAACATCATTGATCAAAGCATAAAGTGATACTACAAGTTGAAAACTAAAGGATCATAAAGTCTTATGGTGACTTGAGATAGTCATAACATGGTGTGAGCATGCGCCAAGTCAACCCAAATAAAGCATCAAAGGAGAATACCACAATACTATGCTTTAATATGCTAAAACAACGCATGATTCTTCAAAGGCACATTAAGCACTCTCAATTGTTTATAACAAGTAATGCTACAACAAAGAATACTAAGCATAAAGCCAAATCAATATCAAGCATGGCATGACAAAGCATAAGCCACAGTCAAAAACAAGCATTCTTTACCACTTAAGCAACCTTCCTACTCTTTTCCAATCCAAACCAAACTATTTGAAAACCAATGTATGAAAGAGGGGGTCCAACCAATTTATTCAGAAAACTAAACAAACCAAGCAAACGAAAAACCAAAAACGACAAACGAAAAAGAAGACACTCCAAGAACAACACAACTGTGCATGAAACAATAAAAATGAGGTGTTTGGAAGAAACCTGGGATTTTTATTGATGAAGAAGGGGATGCCTTGGGCATCCACAAGCTTTGACGCTTGTACTTCTTGGATATTTCTTGGGGTGACACGGGTGGCATCCCCAAGCTTGAGATTTAGTCCATCCTTCATCTCATTACTCATTCCTTCCATACACCTGAAATTTTTCCTTCATACAAAACTTCACATAATCTTTATTAGCATTAGTGCACTCAAGATAATAAGTCTTTAGGTTCAGTTCCAACACCAATAAAACTTCCATTAAAACACTAGCTACCGTAGCACTTCCCTCAAAAAGCTCAATTCCCGAAAAGAACTCAAAAAGGAACCAACAAGAAGCAAATGCAAAAAAATGGCAGAAATCTATCAAAACAGACCAGCAGGTAAAGACGATTTTTTCGAAGACCTTCTGTTGCTCAAATCGAAAAGTATTGAACTAACGAAAGTTAGATAACAACCTGGGGCAGAAGCACAAAAATTCACGCCTCAAAAAGACGTACAGAGATTTTACACGAAGTTTTACGGTGAAGCATAGAAATCTGTTTCGGGACAACAACTTTCCCAAGCATTACTTCTCTCTCATTAGAGGTTACTCTTGGCACAAAAAGCAAATAATAAGGATAAAGAGCGGTTATTACAGAGGTAATAACTTCCAAGAATCATCTAAAACTTTTGGGTTATCTCCCAATAAGTACTTTTCTTTAACGCCTTTAAGTTAGGCATGATAGTTTGAGAAGATGCTCACATAAGAAATATGAATTGAAGTAAAAGAGAGAATCAAGAAGCAAATTCAAAACACATTTAAGTCTAACCCACTTCCTATGCATAGGAATCTTATAAAGAAACAAGTCATGAAAGCACAAAGCAACAAGCATAGGAGAGCAAAACAAGTGCAACTTCAAGACTTTCAACATAAAGAGGGGAAACTTAATATTATTGAGATGCATAAAACCATGTTTCCCTCTCTCATAATAAGTTTCAGTAGCATCATGAATAAAATTAACAATATAACTATCACATAAAACATTCTTATCACGAGCCACATGCATAAAATAATTAATACTCCCCACATAAACATAGTCATTCTTATTAATTGTAGTGGGAGGAAATTCAACAAAATAGCTATCATTATTATTCTCATCACCATAATCATCAAATATAGGAGGCATATTGTAATCATAATTAATTTCTTCCTCAATAGTAGGTGGACTAAAAATATCATATTCATCATTCCAATCATCATATATTGGAGGTTTGGTATCATCATAAGCAATAGAATAGCTATCTTCCAAAGTTGGGGAACTAAAAAGATCATTTTCATAAAAACTAGCTTCCCCAAGCTTAGACTTTTCCATAACATTAGCAATAATGGTGTCCAAAGAATTCATACTAACAACATTGCTATTAGCATGCAAATAAAGTTCCATAGGTTTTTTAATTTTCTCTTCAAACACTTCATGTCCTAACTCAAGATAAATACTATAAAGCTCTCTAATTTTGTTGTTGTTTTCCATTAAGCTTAACTAGTGAAAACAAGAAAAAAATACAAAATTGCAGAATCTAAAGGAAATAACTTCGAGCACTCACACCGGAGGATGTGAGTACCTTTTACCTTACCTCCCCGGCAATGGCGCTACAAAATATCTTGATGTCTACGCACTTCTATTCTTGTAGACAGTTGTTGGGCCTCCAAGTGCTGAGGTTTGTAGAACAGCAGCAAGTTTTCCCTTAAGTGAATCAACCAAGGTTTATCGAACTCAGGGAGGAAGTGGTTAAAGGTATCCCATCTCAAGCAACCCTGCAATCAAGATACAAGAAGTCTCTTGTGTCCCCAACACACCCAATACACTTGTCAGGTGTATAGGTGCACTAGTTCGGCGAAGAGATAGTGAAATACAAGTGGTATGGATAATTATAAGTGGTAACGGTGATAGAAGATAACTTGATGGCGTGGAAGAGACTAAAAGCAAACTGAAATAAAGATGGAAGCAAGCAAACATGTAACAGATCTAATTGCGAACGGTGTATCAATGCTTAGAAACCAGGCCTACTGATCATACTTTCACTAGTGAACACTCTCATATAAATATCTTCTCTTTATGATACTACTCTTAACTACTCTCCGGTTGGACACTCTAATCCATGGTAGGGCTATAACATCACACCTCAAAGTTCATCTTTCCCATCTAGATAACCCCACACTGTCACCTTGAGCACTAGATGGTTCGAACAAACACCACAATTTCATAAAGACATCCAACTCCAAATATAACTCACAACAAGTATTTGTAATCTCTAGCCTAAGTGCCACCATGGTGTGCACGCTATCACTTTCGTACACATGGGGAGACCAGAGATCTATTAGAGCACTTGAGTAGCAAAGTAGATCTACTTGATTATAGAGCTGATGATCACTATATGATCATGCATGGAGAGAGAGAGATGAACACATGGCTACTGGTAGAGCCCTTAGCCTCGAGGAAGAACTACTCCCTCATCATCATGGGAATCAGCAACGACGATGGAGATGGTGGTGGAGTCGATGGAGATGGCTCCGGGGGCACTTCCCCATCCCGGCAGGGTGCCGGAACAGAGACTTTCTATCCCCCGAATCTCCCCTTCGGTGGCGGTGGCGTTGCGGAACTTTCTGTGGATTTCTGGTTGACGATTTAGGGTTTTTGCATCGGGAGGCATCTTATAGGCGAAGAGGCAAGGTCTGTGGGTGTCCAAGGGGCCCACACCATGCCCTGGCATGGCTAGGGGGACCCGCGCCCAAGGGTGGTGTGGCCACCCTGTGGCCCCTCTCCGTCTTGTATTCTGGCTCTGTGAGTCTCCGGGAAAAATAGGCATATTGGCTTTTGTCCCGTCCAATTCCGAGAATATTCATTTTCTGACTTTCCTGGAACCAAAAACAGCAGAAAACATGCAACTGGCACTGTGGCTCTTGTTAATAGGTTAGTCCAAGGGTCCACACTTTGGAGTACTTTTCATATAAACCAAGGATGGAACATCAAAAATTATAGATACATTTGTAATGTATCAAGCCTCATGAGCCAACTTTAGACTACCATGGGAAACTAGAAGGTCCTCATGTGAGCTTGAGAGCTTAGTATGACTCTCTTCCAATTTCCCATAGTTGCTAGTTAGCAAAGCAAGTTGAGCATGTAGCTCAACATTCTCCTTCATAGATGCTTCACAAGAGATAGAGTTAGTAGCACAAGCATCATGATTAATTGCTAGAGGTGAGGGCAACTTGGAAAGCTCTTTTGAGTACGAAGTTTAAGTTTCTCATGCGACTCGGTGAGTTTGATGAGCTCCCCCTTGATGACCCTAGAGCCATTGTTCAGGTTCTCAAAATCCTCACGGAGTTTAGCATAGGCAACTTCAAGCTCGTCATTTTTAATTTGCAGGTCACTTGCCACCTCAAATTCTCTATCATGAGATTTCTTCACTCTAGATAACTCTAGAGCAAAGTTCTCCTCAAGAGATTCCTTGGTGGTTTGTTCCTCTTCAAGAGCTTCATTTAGGTTTGCAATGTCATTAGCAAACTCACGCTCAAGACTACTCATTTTGTCAATTGTGTCCTCATGCTCATAAATAATTTGCTTACTTTCAATGGCAAAGTTCAAGATTTCAATGAAAGTAGAGCAAGAATTTTTATCATTGTGTAGAGCATGAAGTACTAGCTCCCCCTTCTCTTTTAAAGAAGCAACATCATCATCTCCTACATCTAAGTCAGCATTCACATCATCATGAGGTGCATTGGGGTCCAAAGGAGAAGTTACCTTTGATTCCTTAGCCATGCGGCATAAGTGAATGTTGGGAGAAGGTGATGATGGGGGAACACATGAAGCTCCAATAGCAACCTTGCCTTGGTCCACACATTCCTCTGTTTCCTCTACATGGATAGCAACACAAGTACTAGGGGAAATAGAAGCACATTTATCATGGCAACAAGGCAAAGAAAGCATATCATCATGAGATATATTCAATCCATTTCTACATGATATGCAAGGGCAATCAACACTAGGATGTAAATCACATATAGTCCTACAAGTGTTCATGCCCAAAGATACAACATTGCAATGAGATAGATAAGGAGGATCATGAATGGCAATCTCACTATCCACATTGCAAGTTCTATCACCACTCACCATATCATTACCTTGTGACAACTCACATGTTGGTGTAGTGCAAGAAGATGAGAACTCATCATGGCCGGAGGTGGAGGGAACACAATCATCCTCATTAAGCTTGGACACATCATATTTTGCTTGAAGCTTGGTCCAAATATCATGAGCATTCCGAAAAGGCACGATTGAGGAAAGAACTACAAAGCTCACAACATTAACAAGCACATTAGATGCTTGAGCTTCGAGATAAGAGTTTGTCTCCTCCTCCAAAGATAGATTTTGGGGATCCTTAGGAGGAGACAAGCCCATATCTATAATTCGCTCAATATTTGGGTCAATGACCCGGAAATGACTAAGCATGCGAATACGCCAAACATCATAATTTGTGCCATCAAATGTAAGTGTGTGAGAGTGCACTAAACCCCTAGGAGACATCCTTACTCTCGAGGCGGTGAAGCCTAAGAAGCGAGAGACCTTGCTCTGATACCAATTGAAAGGGAAATAGACGTCGCCTAGAGGGGGGTGAATAGGCGTTTAAAATTATTACGGTTTAGGCTCTAATAAATGCAGAATAAAACTTAACGTTTAATTTATCAAGCCAAAACCTATATTGACTAGGTTCACTAAGTGCACCAACAACCTATGCTAAGCAAGATAAACAACAAGGTGATAGCAAGATATAATACTTCAAGCACGATGGCTATCACAATGTAAATTGCATAAGTAAATGACTCGGTTGAGAGATAACCGATGGACGTGGAGACGATGATTTGTTTCCCGTAGTTCACTTCCAAAGAAGCTACGTCTCCGTTGGAGAGGTGCGGGGGGGGGGGGGGGGGGGGCGCAATGTACTTCGAACACCACAAGTGGCTCACCTCGAGGTGTGGTGGCTCGATGCTCACCCAATGCCACACAAGGCCTCACCCCAAGATGCGAAGGCACACAACCTACCGATGCCACAAAAGGCTCACCCTATTCTCCCGTGAGCTCGCCACAAAGGCCTACTCACGTTCCACTATGGGACACTTGAGGGCGATCACCGAACCCGTACAAGGTTGGGGCAATCTCCACAACTCAATTGGAGGCTCCCAACAACAATGCCACAAAGGCTACAAAGCCACAAAAGTCAACAAGGCCACAAAAGGTCAAAAATCCAACCACACAACCATCTAGGGTTCCAAAAACCCAAGAGTAACAAGCCCAAGGGCTTGAATTCTCCGAATCTCCGAGGAGAACTCAAACCTATGCACCAAATGCAAGAGGCAAGTCCTTCACTCTCAAATTCCACCAAAGCTACAAAAACTATTGGGGGAATAAGGGAGGAAGAACACAAGAGGAGAACACAAAACTCTCCAAGATCTAGATCCCAAGGATTCCTTCACAAAGAAGGGATTTGGTTTGGTGGGGCTTGTAGATCTAGATCTCCTCTCTCAAAACTCTCAAAAAGATGCAAGATTCATAGGACGGGGAAGGGGAGAAGGCAAGCTCTTGAAGGTCAGCAATGGAGGAGATAGAGTGGAAGATCTAGCAAAAATGACCTCAAAACTTTGGGAAACTTTTGGGAAGAGGGGGGGCCCTTAAATAGGGCAAGAGAAATCTGCCCGTTTGGGCCAGATTCGCGCCCCACCGGAACTACGGATGCCCCACCGGTACTACCTCTAAATAAAAACACAAGATACAGAACATAAACGAGATTTACCGGAACTTTGGCCGGAACTTGGGACGGTACTACCGCTCAAGCAAAAACGTTGGACAGCATTGCACGAAAATTTCAATAACTTTTGACTCCGCACTCCGATTTCGATGATCTTGAGCTCGTTTTGAAGAGAACAAAAATCTCTACAGGATTATGCAAAGAAACATCATAGTGCAAAGAGAGAGGATAAAAATAAAATATAAAAAGGTATGACCTCTCCGAAGCGACGAACCGCTAAAAACTCTAGAACCCAAAATGCAAGAAGTTGAGCTTGGAAACTCTAATTGGGATGAAACCAATTTTGTTGGAAAGATAATAAAGAGTAGAATCCAACAAAAGGTGAAATATTGGGTATCACCAAGGGATAAAATACCATGAATATATATGTGAGATACCTCCCAAGGTGTGGAGCCGAAAAAACCCGCACGATTAAAAACGCAATAAGATATGCAAGGAAAATCCGTTTTTGATGAACTAGAGCTTGTTATGAAGATAACCACAAGCTCTAGATCCTCACATGGACAAGAACCAAACAACAACCAAGAAATATGATGCAATGTATGCAAAAGTATGAGCTCTCTTCGACAGATACGGACGAGTCACCCACTCAAGAGCCCCTCTTGATAGAAAAGTAAACTAAACGAAAGAAAAAACTAAAATAAAATAAAAGTAAACAAAGATAATCATGGTGAAAACATTGTTTTGTTCATTAAAATCCTTTTGTTAACAAGGTGGATCACGTCTTGTTACCAAAACAATTTTATATGAAACAAAACTTTGCATTCCACTAATGATTATGTTACCTCAACCTTGATAGCAATGGTCCCAATCATAATAGTTTCGTATTTTTCTCTTGGTATGGAACAATATATTTCTCCAACTTGAATGCCCTCAACATGTTCAATTGAATTTAAACCATAGGTCTTATCAATCTTCTTGGGGAAATAGACAGTATGCTCCTTGTCATTAACATTAAAAGTCACCTTTCCTTGATTACAATTAATAACAGCTCCTGCAGTATTAAGAAAAGGTCTCCCAAGAATAATAGACATATTATCATCTTCAGGCATTTCAAGCACAACAAAATCAGTTAATATCAAGCAATTATGAGCCACTTGAACAGGTACATCCTCACATATACCAACAGGAATAGTAGTAGATTTATCAGCCATTTGCAAAGGTATATCAGTTGGTATTAGTTTTTCCATTTGAAGTCTCTTGTAGAGAGAAAAAGGCATAACACTAACTCCTGCTACCAAATCACACAAAGCAGTTCTAACATAACTATTTTTAATAGAGCAAGGTATAGTTGGAATCCCCGAGTCTCCAAGTTTCTTTAGAACTTTGCCATTAAAGGAATAATTAGCAAGCAAAGTAGAAATTTCTTCATTAGGGATCTTCCTTTTATTCGAGACAATATCCTTCATATACTTTGAATAAGGAGGCAATTTAATAGCATCAGCCAAAGGAATTTGCAAGAATAAAGGTTTCATCCACTCACAAAACTTGTTATAGTGTTCATCTTCCTTTGACTTGTGTTTCTTAGCAGGGAAAGGCATAGGTTTTTGGACCCAAGGCTCTCTTTCACTACCATGTTTCTTAGCAATAGAATCTTCTTTAGTATATTTAGTATTCTTAGTGTGCCTTTCAGGTTCTTCTTCAACTTTTTCTTTGTCAGGAACATCATTTTCTTCATTACCACTTTCAGTTTCAGCGTTAGAGACAGATATACTATTAGGATCTTTAGCAGGTTCAGAGGGTTCTACAATAGTTTTATGTTTCTTCTTTATTTTCTTAGGAGTAGTACCACTATTTTCAGCTTGTTGAGAATCCTGCTCAATTCTTTTAGGATGCCCCTCAGGATATAGAGGATCCTGGGTAACAACACCACTTCTAGTTCTAATTTCATAAGCATGTTTTTCTTTGGCAGCATTAACTAGCAAGTCTTTTTGTACTTTAATAAGCAGATCAATTTGAGTTTGGACCATTTGAAAATGTTTAACAAGCATTTTAACATCATTAGAGGTTCTTTCCACAATATCCTTCAACTCAACAATAGCTCTAGTGTTTTCCATCAGATGATTTTGCACCCTTTTATTAAAATTATCTTGCTTAACAATAAAAATATCGAATTCTTCTAAGCATTGATTAGGAGGTTTAGAGTAAGGGATATCACCTTCATCAAAATGTTGGAGAGTGTACCTCAATAGTGGATGAGTGGAGAATTGGCTTACATAATTCTTCTATAGGAGGTAAATTCTTGACATCAGCAGCTTTAATTCCCTTCTCCTTAAGACATTTCTTAGCGTCATTCATCACTTCATCATTTAGTTCAATAACTCCCCTCTTCTTTGATGTTGGTGTAGGCGTAGGAATAGTTGGTTCAGGTATAGTTGTCTCAGGTATAGCTGGTTCAAGAGGAGTCCGGTCTTCATAATTCTTGCTTATTTTAGCCATTAATTCCTCAGCTTCCTTGGGAGTCCTATTTTTGAAAATACAATCAACACAGCTATCCAGGTATGTCCTAGATTCTTCAGTTAGTCCATTATAAAATATATCAAGAAGCTCATTCTTAGGTAATGGACATCCAGCATGTGCATGAATCAAAGCACAAAACCTTGCCCATGATTCAGGCAATATCTCTTTTTCTCCCTGTTTAAAATCGAAAAGTTCCTACAAAATAGCATGTCTAGCACTAGGATGAAAATATTTCTATAGGAAAGTATTAATCAAGCAATCAGGGCTATCAATAGATCCAGGAGGTAAATTATTAAACCAAGTTTTAGCTTGTCCTTTCAATGAAAAGGAGAAAATTTTAGCAACAAAGTAGGTGCGCATCTTAATATCATCAGAAAATAGGCTACTCATGGTAGAAAGCTCAGTCATCTGTGCTACCTCACTTTCATTCTTAGTCCCACAAAAAGGTTCTTTCTCAACAATAGCTATGTAATATAGATCAAGAGAGAAATAATAATCCTTATCTTTAATGTTTATGGGCGATGCAGCAAACTTAGCATTAGGAGACAATTTGGGTTTTATAGTATGCCTCTCAAGGAGACTCTTAATATCACTCCTATCATGGGTGTTTTGACATTCTTTAATAAATTCATCGGTCATCTCTATATAACCGTCTTCAATATGATAACTCTCTCTAGACTCGGGTGAACTGATAGGTGTAGTAGTGTCTTCATTAGGAGTTTCAGTATTTCCAGCTATAGTTCTAGCAATCGTAGCATCTAGGAAAGGACCTAATGAACCACTTTTATCAAGTACAGTAGAAGCATCATCATAAGTATCAGAAGTTTCAGATTCAGCAGTAGTAGCAGTGTGTGTAACATGTGTATGTGGTGGTGTCAGGAGCTTACTCATAACAGATGTAAATCAAGAGCAACAAAGGTGTTTAGAACCGTACCTCTTCTTGTAGTGGATGGTAAAATAGGAACCTTGCCATCACGAGACTTACCCATGATGGATGGATGGCACCGAACAATAGTGATTCCAAGTGAATTTGATAAATAAAGCTATGCTCCCCGGCAACGGCGCCAGAAAATAGTCTTGATCACCCACAAGTACAGGGGGTGTATCGCAGTATTTTCGAGAGAAGTGAAACCCAATTTATTGATTCGACACAAGGGGAGCCAAAGAATATTTATAAGTCTTAACAACTGAGTTGTCAATTCAGCTGCACCTGGAAACAATCTTGCTCACAACAGTTTATCAGTAGCAACAGTTTTGTAAAAGCAATAGTAAAGTAATAGCAGTAGTAAAAGTAAATACATTAGTAACAATTGCAGTAAACAGTAGGATTAAAACGCGGTAGGCATAGGGATGGATGGACGGGCGTTGCATGGATAAGACAATTTATATGGCAATCAAAACATAGGGCATTTGTAGATAAATAAGATAAAACATCCAAGTACTAGATAATCATAGGCATGTGTTCCATATATAGTCATACGTGCTCGCAATGAGAACTTGCACAACATCTTTTGTCCTGTCAGCCCGTTTGTAGCGGGGCCTCAAGGGAACTACTGACAATTAAGGTGCTCCTTTTAATAGAGCACCGGAGCAAAGCATTAACACTCCGTGAACACATGTGATCCTCACATCAAAGCCATTTCCTCCGGTTATCCCGATTGCTGTCACTTCGGGGCCTTTGGTTCCGGACAACAATATGTGTATACTACTTGCAGGTAAGACCATAAACAATAAAAATCAATAACATGTCTGGATCTGAAATCATGGCACTCGGGCCCTAGTGACAAGAATTAAGCATAACAAGTTGCAACAAAGTCAAAAAGAACTAATAATAGATACTAGGCATCATGCCCTAACAATCTGCCATTACATGAACGATCTCATCCAATTCCTACCATCCCCATAGCCTACAACGCGGGATTACTCACTCATAGATGGGAGAAACATGGATGGTCGATGGAGAAGCGATGGTGATGATGATGGCGATGATCTCCTCCAATTCCCCGTCCCGGCAGGGTGCCAGAACGGAGTTTCTGGTTCCAAATCGCGGAATCTGGTGGTGGCAACGGAGCAGAACTCTTTCTAGAAAAACGTCGAACCCCCTTGGTTTTTAGGTCAAGAGGCAACTTATAGGCGAAGAGGAAGGCCGAGGGGGCATCCGAGGCGGCCACACCACCCCCAGGCGTGGCCTGCCCTGGCCCGCGTGGCCAGGTGGTGTGGGCCCCTCGTGGCCCTACTCCGTCTCGTCTTCTAGCTCCGTGAGTCTTCTGGTGAAATAGGATTTTTGGCATATTTTCCGAGATTTTTCCTGATAGTTGATTTTCTGCACAAAAACTAGACACCAAGGTAATTCTGCTGAAAACAACATCAGTCCGTGTTAGTTGTATCCAAATCACACAAGTTTAGAGGAAAAACAATAGCAAAAGTGTTTGGGAAAGTAGATACGTTTTGGACGTATCAAGCGACTAGTACCAACACAGCCACGCGGGAAACATCGGGAGCCGCAGAACCGCCACTACATCCTTGTGGCGGACGCGCGCTGGCACTGGCGCACGGGGACCTCGGTGGCGCAATGGGACGTGCACCTCCCGCACGAGTGGCATCTGAACCACGAGAGGGTTCTGGTAGAGCCTATCCCGCCGGAAGGCCCACGTCTGGATGTTGAGATCGAGCGACAACGGCGGATGCTAACGCCGGTCCGATGCCGAGACCCTGTGTACCACTCAGAGGCCGCCTTCTGGCTGGAGTTCCTCTGGTGGGAGCACAACTTTCACCGGTGCAACACCTTCCACAGTGACATCCACCCGGAGGTCACGACTGAGGATCTACCGGACATCGACAGTGGTAGTAACAACAATGACAACGGCTCTGATGGCTACGACTGGGAAGAGGATGGGGAGGAGGTGAAGCAGGAGCCCCAGGACGAGCCGTCGCCGGTCCCGGAGGAGGTGGTGGCGGCAATCATGCCGCCCGACATCAACCTAGAGGAGGCCCTCACTCGCGTCCTATGCAAATCGGAGGAAGAGAGGACACTCGCTGAGGAGAGGCTCTGGTACGGGACATTCCAGGCCCTCCAAGCATCCGGCCTGGAGGCCTAGGCCGCCGCCGCCCAGTACCCTCCACTGCCCCAGTACGCGCCACCGCCATAGCCCTAGATGGCGCCCCCTCCACCATCACACCTGGAATGGCCGTGGCCGTAGCCGGTGTGGATCGACCTGGCGGACGACGACGAGTAGGCAAAGGTGGCCTACGCAGTTTAAATTTGCTCTTTTTTTATTTTTTGCCCTTTTTCGATTATATTGTACATTATGTTCGATTTGAAATTGGGGGGGGGGGAATGTCCCATTGGGCGCGCACGCGGATATGGCACGCAAATGGACCAAATCGGCTGGGATGCTCTCATCAGAGCTAGCCAGCTGCACTCTTAGGCCAACTCCAACCCCCTACCCCGCGCGCATTTCGGACACCGAAGCGGTCCGATTCGGTCTGTTTGCGGGGGTAGTGGATAGGTCATCCGGGCTGAGCCCGTTTGTGGTGGCATGCGCCCCCAATAGGCCATCCCATTTGCGGGGCCCTCTTGTACGTGGGGAGCCATCAAGCCACTACGTCCTAGAGAAGTACGTCCTCCAGTTTTCTCTGGACTTGGTGCCGAGGGAGGCCGCCAGTCGGCAACCCGGTGACCGGAAGCAGCCCTCGAGGATCACGACGAGCGGGAAGCCAAGGAGTCGATGGGGACCAAGAAGACCGCCCGGGTTGCCGCTGAGGCCTTCGCGGAGAAGGGCGGGAGGAAACGCAGGAGACGGCGGAGGCCGTTGCCTTGGACCGTATCTTGTCATGTCGGTACCGAGGCAGGGAGACTGCCCTCCGTACATTCGCCCATAGGCAGGTCGAGCGACGGTGGCCCAATGACAGGTTCAAACCCGTTGGGCCTGCATCATGATTTGCGGTGCGCGCTTGGCTCTGGCCTCAATCCAGAAGGACAACATTAAACCCGCACGGAGACGCCGTTGGAGTGGACCTCGTGGACGAGGGAGCCCCGAGGAAGCCGGGCTCTCCAGGTCCGTGTCATCGGAAAGGCAGCCGGCAATCCCGCGACAAATCTCACGGGTTGTTTAACCACTTGCTCACGTACGACCAGTCACTCTCACAGAGTCACTCACAGGCTGCGTTCGCTTCCGACACACGGAAAGGGAGCGCAGCGCGCGGCGCGACCGAATCGAATCGAATCGGGTCGCTTGGCTTCACCATCACTCCATCGATCGCCCGGCGCGCCACAGCAGACAGCAGCACTCGTAACGATCAGTACACGTAGCTTTGTTCTACCGCTGTCAGAAAGAATCCATTTTACTCGATGGAGGCTTACGCGAGAAGTTCACCGTGGAAAGCCACGCGCTGTCTGCTTCTACTGCCGACACACAGACGCCAGCAGCGGACGGGACGCTCGTGCCACAGCCCACCACCGCCTTTCTTTTCTCTCTCTCTTTCTTTCCTTTCCCCCCTTGCTCCGTCCTTGTTGATGCTGCGTTTTTCAGGCACAAGTGCACCAAAGATCTCTCGCTTTTTCACATGACGGTGGCGGCTACCAAAGAGCGCAATGAGAGACGCGGCCCACACGCGCGCTGCGCTGCGCTGCACATCGGGGCTTATTATGGCCCAAGATAGCGAGCCCGTGAGGAGTGGTGCCTACTGGTTCCTGTCTGGGTTTGTTTAGTCCCACACCGGTAGGCGAGGGAAGCTGCGGGGCGGACGCGCCTATATGATGGGGAGGTGGGCGCACCGTGGAAAGCATCTTTGCGCTTGGGGCAATGACGCAGCTAGTGAGGTTATACCGAGGCGCGTCAATTGCTGGTTGAAAACTATTTCCAGACCCCCTCTTTGGTCCTCCGGGGCCACTGAGAATTTCTGGAAGGGCTCCTCCTCTTCGGAGACGGGAAAGCCCTACAAATTTTAAGATCTATAAATGTTTCGTCAAATGTTTGCAATTAAACTGGCAGCATAGACTGGTTACAGGAATTATCAAAATGGTTCTGAATCCTATTCCAGAGTTGGTGGATGGGTTCTTGTTTTTCTGCATTGTTCCTAAGTTGCACATGTCGTGACCAATTTCTTCAAGACGGTGTTTGAAATTCTATATGAAAGAAAAGATTTACTCCCCGTTCCAGAAACATACAAGTATGATAAAAAAAGATTTACTCTCCATTCAAGCAGGGTGCATGTGGGTCGGGACGGACACCCTGGCCACGAGCCATCATCTTTGCTTTGGAAGGAAGGTCTCGAGTGTAGTATTAACTCTGGCCGTGAGCCATCGTTTTTTTGCTTTGGAAGGAAGGTCTCGAGTGTAGTCTCGTCTTCACGCATTAGGCTCGAGGGGTGTTTCTGGTGCCTCGGGCGTGACCACCAGGTCAGCATATGTCGTGAGCCCTTCAAATGCATCCGATGACATTGCCCTGGTCATCGGGAGTGTTCTGTCGTGCGCGCTATCTTGCTCTCCGGCCAATCGTACTTGCTTTCCTGGATGCTCACGCTCCTTCACAAAGGAGCCGCTCTCTGTCTGTTAAGCCTCGTCGTCCCGGAGTTGGGCTGAGGTCATGTGCCACTCGGCAGCGGTGCCACCAAAGGCTTTCTCCTAGGTGTTGCGAAGAGTTCCATGTCAACACCGGTTTGAACTCTATCATTCAATCCTAGTTTTCCTTGCTACAAATGGAGCTCTTTCAGTTGTTCGTTGTTGGCATCGAGGAGGCATCTTGCCCCTTTCCTATATAGGTGGCAATACTCAAACTGTTGTTGGCACAGGTTGGTGATTCTTTGGAGCTGAGAGAGGCATGTACCGTTGGTGGTTTGTCGCCATTGCGCATGCTTCGTTTCTGCTTGACTCTAATGAGCAAAAGGCGTATGTGGTTGAGGAAGAACATCTCTATGGTTGTTTCTCTCCTCTTGGTAGTCCCTGCTCATTGTCATAGCTTGATGTGTCGGTTGCCTCTAAGAGTTAGGACATAGATGGGATCATGACTCCGGTGCTGACTACATGAGTTTTGTGGAGAATCATCTATGGTACTTCTGATGCAGTTGGGATCATTAGAGGACTTGGGGGGTGGCCAAGACATCCTCGCCACCGTGGTCGGAGCCTTGTTAGAGTGGAGGAGTGTTAGCACCTAGCTTCGAGACTCTTTTTGCAAAAGAGCACTGCGGCTTACTCTCTAGTTTAGAAACGGCTAGCTCTGGATATGGCAAGGATATTGCTTGCGTGTTAGCGGGAAAGGCTTTGAAAGATATAATCAGGAAGGTGAAGAAGTCTCTCAGGAAGGTATCTCTGAGGAGCAAAAGAAGGAAGAGGGGCGTAGCAAGTAAAGCTTTGTTAACTGCTTGACTGATAGACCCAATTTGAGTTATCATGTCATGTTTAGTGGGTCTTTTTTTGTGTCCATTGTACTGCGTCTAGATACATTCGTTTCATAAGAGCTAAAACATCTTATATTTTGGAACAGGAGAATTAGTAGGTTGAGAGAGGTTGTTGGTTTGGAAGTCACCTTCTTTAGGTGTTGTTCTCTTCTAGTTTTATCGTAACCTTTTTTTGCCTGATGTTCTATTAATTAATTTCACAATTATCTTCTTAATTAATAGATTGGACAAAGATGTTTTCCCTGTTCTTAGGAAAAGAATAATCCATGTTAATTTTTTGTTCGCTTGACCAAACTCTCTATCTTCATAGTTTAACCAAGACCGAACGTTGCGATGGTGGACTTTTATTTCCCACGAACATCCAGCAATAGTTAGTACTAGATGGATCTAACGCTCTCTGTTGCACCGTCCGCTAACATCTTTAAATTTTATGACGGAAGAGTTCGTTTGATGGTGGATTTATCGCTTCTGCTTTGGCGTAACACATCAGCAACGAACCTAGCAGAACTATGAGCAATAAAACGCACGCACACACAGGAGGACCTGCGACCGACGTGCCTGATGGCGCAACGGAATCACTATTGGATATTACGGATACCGTAGAACACAACACACAAGGATCAATATAACAAAAACAAGATATGCCAAGAAACAAAATAAGAAAGCCACGCAAATTTTAAAGAGTGAAAAATAAGCTACCAACACGCTTCCAACCGCGATAGCCTTGTGCCAGCTGCCTGACATCCATCCAAGAAAGCAACAAACAAATGATCCTAGCCACTCCCACTCCGAACTTGTCGTGGCAAGAAAACCTACGAAATTCAGAGCACACCCAGACAATCAACACCGTGATCCCACACCTGCCAAGCACTAACAACATGTGCACACCACACTCACAACGACAGGAATCGACCCACCATATGAACCACAAATAATCGATCCAAGTAGTCATCGCCCCGTGCAGCCCAACTACACATGTGTTGCCCAAAACAGCAGCAGCAAGCCAATCACCATAGTAATCGAATAAAATATCCCATGATATACACCCACCCCACAATCCATAGGAACCACACACCACATCCACACACTGCCCCAACTCCCAACCAATGGCTGCACCGCCAACCAGCACAGATCCACAACACAAACACAACAATACATTGCACATGCCCCGCCGCCAAAGCCAACCCCCACAACATGGAAGAAAAATGTGGAGCAAATAAAAAGAACGCAAATGAGCGTGGCGTCCGCGAGTAGAGCCCGCCTAGAAAGACGAAGAAAAGATGGCGAGAAAGCAGTAGGTCGCCGCAACACAAAAGAAAACCACTGACGCATGGAGAAGAGTAAGAGAAAGACCGACACGATGATCGAATCAGCTACGAAGTGACCCTGCACCCCGCGCTTCCCTCCATGTAGAACACATGCACCCACACATGATCCACCGCACCCAAATTATAAATCCTAGCTCCACCCATGGGCGGCGCGCCACTATGGTTGTGTTTTGGATGATGCATAAAAAGATAATGTGTGAGTTGTCAACTATAAAAATAGATACTATAAAAACATGAGTACTTAAAAATTGAAATTGAGCCATCGGTTGGACTAGATAAATCGGAACCAGCAACTCAGACAGACTCTCAAGCGCAACAGACAGTTACCACCGATAGAATGGGATAAGATGTTCGAAACGGTCAATGTTGGGGCAAACCGGGCTGTACATCGGGGCGGTCGAACCGAGTGACAAAACTCTCAATCGAGAAAAATACACGTGGAAAAATTCTGAACTCACTTATAGCGAAAGCCAAAATTACAGCCAATAATTAACTCGCCTCTACTATGTCCATGCCAACTCGAAGTATATCAAACTATTGTACCTATATTTTTAGCTATATTAGTTCATGATCTTATTGTATCAAACATGTCACTGAATCAGACAAATCGGTTATATTTTTTCAAACAAGCGACCCGATTAACCAGAGGCCTAGCCGGTTTACACACCAGTCTAGCCAAACTGGTTATATGTTTCCGAACAATCAACTCTATGGAGCTTAGGAGAAAAAAGAGGCCACCAATTTGGTTGGAGCTTAGTACTTCTAAGAATGTCATACAAAGTTAGAAACGCAATCCCCACATAATAGTGGTAGTGCAGACTTAGCGAAAAGGTTACAAAAAATTATCCATGTCACACTGAGAAAAACACGCCAACCTCATGTGGCACTCCCTAGGGCGGCATCGGGGAGCGAACCCTAGCACCCTAGAAGCAAGACCACGCATGATGCCTCACCGCCGCTGCCACCATCTTTCGTCGTGGCGATGGCGTCAGGCCCAACTACCAAAGGTTGCTTGGGGGAGGAGGACGACGATGACCTGTTACGATGGCTAGGAAAACTGCATCAAGTTTGTTGGAGCGTGGAGGCCGTGTGCCACCCCCCGTGCCATGCTAGTGGTGCTTGTGGTTGAGGCCTCTCTGGTGGGGTGGTGGGCCATCGGGTAATGGATCCCCAGGATTTTGTTGGTGGCAGATCTAGTGCTCCCAGATCACGCATCAATGTTTCTCCTGTTGGCATCTATGAGTGATAGAGGCGGTGTACTACAGACAAGAGGATGATGCCACATCAATGAGATAACCATGGTGTCCAAGCCAACATGAGGTCATTTGGTTGCTCCTCCAAGGGAAGCTGATACGTGGCTTGAGAGGTAGTTGAGGGCAATGTTGCGCGATTCTAGCAGCGGGGATGAGGAAGATGGCTAGCAACAACTTGGACTAGTCGGGGTGTTGTTTTGAGGTGATCTTCATGGGCATCGCAGGGGTAGGAGGAAGTCGGGGTGGCAGCTTGTAACTACCTCGGTAAATTACGCTCTTAGTTACATGCCTGAATGAACGAAAGTGGTTAAAATAGTACGGTGGGGCCCAGGGCCACTCACGGTAGACCTTTCGGCCGTCCTAACCACTTTCAGAACATCGGGACAAGAACGAGCGGCGTAATCGGCAGGCGAAGGGATCAACTACATACACAAATGAGTATGTATGCAAGCCACATACAACAGTCCTCAGAGCCATTCCATCTAAAAGAAATAGAAATATTGCAACGCCATACGGCAAGATTAAAATATCCTAGATAGAGATAATAATTTAGGATAGCTCCTCATACAACAAACATCAGGGTATCAGGCGGAAGCGGAAAACAAGATCCGAGTACGGATAAGAAGCAAATCGGCATAAGATGCCCCATAAATAAACACATCCCGCCCACAGATCTCACGGATCCCCGTTCCCGGAATCTCTACACCGAGTGATCGTTGCCAACATCATCTGTCTCCTCCACACAGTATCCATCTTGCGTGTACACCTGTTCATCTGAATCAAACAATTTATCGTGTGAGACCCTAGGGGTACTCAGCAAGTCTTTATGCCACTAAAGGGGACACAACCTGGGGTGACGTAATTGCAGCAAAAGATAATATCTAGCAATTCTATAGATACCCGCTAACCATCCGCCTAACCAATGATAGACGGATGTCCGTGAATTAAGAATAACAGTTATAACAGTATAATTAACAGATCCATCCTCCTCCTCGCTTACCAACGAGGAAGCGGACGAACAACCCCCATCATCTGTTGGCAGTTTTATTAACCATTCCATGAGTGTTGCACTATTTACTAGTCAAGTACTTAGTCAAATTAAAAGCGGTACTTTAGTTATACTTGTCTATGATCGAGAAACTATGCTCCAAGTCGTCCATAACCATGGACACGACTTTCAGAAAGATTTACCCTGCAGGGGTGCACAAATAGCAACACACACTCGATCAACCTCGAAAAAACCAAATCAAAACCCAACGAGGCATTCACGACAAAGTAATCACAGGTTTTAGAAAAATTTCAGGGGGCCACCCCATTAAGCTACCCGCAACGAAGTTGGCCGGCTCCGAGGCGGACCCAAGGTTTGCGCCAATGGCTGTAAACGACTGGGAACCCGAAAATGTGACTGGGCGTGTCGATACCGCGAAAACACTCCGCAATTCTTAAACAGTACAGTTGCTCCTCGCACATTCTTAATAAAACAGTAACATGGCATAAGTACAGGATAGTAATAAAGCCCCAAACTACTTTGTGGCCCAAGAAATAAGAATGAATCAAGCTCTGGCTCAGGGGGGGTCCATAAGGCCTCCCGGATGTGGATAGTGCGAATAGTCAAGGAACAGGAATCAAGTACTCGGGGTCCTACGGGAGACAAGTGAGCATGAAAACCAAATAGCAGATATTGCTCACCGGTGCCTCTTTCATTAGTTATCCCATTACTACTCAGGTTATGTTGTTTAGGTACCTCATTGTTCCTCAGACACTCACATACCCTACTCATACTTTTCTATGACTCGCATGGCTCAAACAACTCCTGTAGTAATGGCTCATGGGATGGAGGAACAAGCTTCGGTGGGGTTTAAAAGTAAAGGCTATACAGTACTTGGGATTCAATTTAATGCAATCGCGACTCAATGATGCAAGAATAAGATAGAGGCAATATGTACTAAATGTATGCAAGCATGTGGTAGTGCTTGCCTGGCAGCTCAGTTGAAGCGAGAGATGGATCTGGGTAGTACTCCTGTGATTCCTGGTAATTCTCCTGCTGGGCGTCTATTCGAAGAAGAACCAAACAAACAAGGGCCAACATAAATAAAGTGCACAAGCATATGAATTAAAATGCGACAAGCAAACAAGCATGCCATGATGAATGATGCACAATTTATATGGCATTAAAGTAGCATGGCATGGTGAGGTGTGAGGTACAAGAATAAAGCATTTTATGATTTATTTAGTCAAATTTTATTGCCATAAACAGTTCAGATTTTTAATAGTGACATGATGCATTCTTCAATTCAGAACAAGTATTGCATAGATAGAACGGGCTCGTCGCGCTGATCGATTTAGACATATTATTTGCCAAATTTGGAGTTATAGAATTAAAGTTATTAATTTATTAAGAAAAGGGCATTTTATTGTAATTTTAATCATCTCGAAATTTTAAAGTGTTCAATTAATATTTTGAATGGCATATTTGAATTTCTCACATTTTTCTGATTCCAAAACATATATTATTTGTATTATTTGGATTTGTATTTTAAAAGTTCTTTAAAATCTGATTTGAATTTAAAAAATTTCTGAAATCATTTTTATTTTAACAGAAATGGCAATGACTTTTTACATACAGGCAGAGCCAGACGCAGACACTGACGAGTGGGCCATGCGCTGACTTAGCAGCAGGTGGGGCGCAGCGGGTCCGCCCGGCTTTTCTCACCCACGGGGAGTTTACCCGCAGCGACCGACAGACGGGCCCGGCCAGGTGCGGGGCCACTCGCGCGCGCGGCCAGCCGGTGGGCGACACGTGGGTGATCCGGGTCCGCACGGGGGGGGGGGGGGGGGGGGGGAAGCGGAAGCAGAGGTACCTTTTTGTAAATCAGAAAGAGGGACAGATAGGTGGGGCTCCCAGGACTGCGGGTTTAGGCGGGAAAAAGGGCGGGGGGGCTAATTGTAAAAGGGCATCGGCTGCTGCTGCGTGACGGAAAGGGCTGTGCCGGTGGCGGACCTGGCCGTCTTCCATCGACGGTGGCGTCGAAACGGCGGCGAATCTCGCCAAGCCGCAAAAAGGAAAACTGCAGAGGGCGGAGCGGGCTACCACTTTTGTTCGGGGTGTCAATGACGGAGGAGGTCTATAGCACGCGGGGCACGACGAAGAATAGAGGCGGGACGGATGCTACTGCAGCTGTCTACCAGAGCACGGCGCGCGCGGTGCACGGAGGCTGCTCGACGGAGCGCGGCAGCATTACAGCGAGCTAGAAGGGGAAGGGAGATGTCCGGGAGGTAGATGTGCTCACTAGGGACCATCCGGTGCAGACAGGCGTGCCCGAGGCGGACCAAATCGTCGGCGTGGCTCGCGGCCGGCTTCGTCGGCTCCCTCGCGGTATGGTGGCAACGGCGTCGCTCCGGCGAGGTCCAGGCATGGCTGCAGGTCCAGGGCGACGGTGAAGTAGCAGGGGCAGGTACTGGTACTCCCGGCTTGGACTGACGCCCACCGGAACGGCGAAGGACAGAGGGGGCTGTGTCTAGGGTTTAGGAGGAGAAGATGGCATGGCGGCTTGGGGAGGAAGAAGGGGAAGGGGAGAGGGACTTGGGCGCCTCATGGAAGGGATCTGAGGTGGGGTGAGGCGGTAGAGAGTAAAAGGGAAGCACATGGGGTGGTTTCAACTTTTTGGCAAGGTAGAGAGAAGGGCCTCGGGTGACTTCTTCTCCTCTCTCTCTTGTTGTTTTGCTAAGAGAGGAAGAGGGGACCAGGGGAGGGGCATGCGATGGAGCTGGTGGGGCATGCTCAAAGGAGAGAGGGTAGCCCGGGTTTAGCTAGGGCATACTAAAGAGGGTGGCTCGGGTTAGGGCTTTAGGAGGCATGGAGGGTAGCCTCGGCAAGAAAGAGAGAGAGAGCTAGTGGGGGGCCAGCATGGTAGAGAGATATGGAGAAAGATAGAGAGAGAGGTGAGTGTTAGGTAAAGTAGGTTTTAGACTAGGGCTAGGTTTAGAGAGAGAGATTAGAAAAAAGGGTTAGGGTTTAGTTTAATATTTGGGAGAGAGGTGGAAGGAGGGGGTGGCATGGAGATTGAGAAGAGAGGAGAGGTGGTGTAAGGTTTTGCATGATTAAAATCAAGCCTCACCAAGTGTGGTCATAACATGGAGGTAGGGATGGGAGGAAAGGTGGTGAGGGAAAAGGTCCCACATGTCCATGCATGGGTGCATGCACTTGTGAGAGAAGAAGAGGAGAAATGATGGATGCACATGGCAAAGATACAAGATCAAGGTGGAAAGGGTTTAGAGGAAAAGAGAGCTCAAGAAGATGGTCCACTTAAAAATCAAATAATAACCAAAAGAGAAACACATGGTGGTGATAGTTGCATGGCCCATGCAAAATAATTAATGCCATGTTTTATTCTTGTGAAAACAGTAATATTAACATGGCATTATTCTTATGCATTCCCAAAAAGTGGAATAAAGGCCAAGCAAAAGAAATTATAGTTGAATCCATCCCAACCCACATGAGCTAGAGTAAATGCCAAAATAAAATAAAAGCCCATGGTAATTAGGGTGGTGGAATTGTAAGGTGGTGAAAAATAAAGGTGATGGAGTTGAATAAAAGATATGCCCCCAACTCAACTTGGGCAATAAACAATATATCAATAGCCAAAAACAATATCAAGAGGCAAATACAATTAATAATGCATATGAGAGAAGAACAAAAAGGCAAAGGTTTTTATATGATGCTCAAATGCAAGGTGGCATGATGGCATGAGCATGATATAAATATAATGCAACAATTATATATAGGAAGTAGCATTTATATAGACTAGGCTAGTAGCATTGCAATTGTTAGACAATTGGGATGCTACACAGCTCCGGACATGGTGGACTTGGTGGTGGCGCTTCTCCTCGACCGTTTGATTGCTGTGATTTCGGCCATTGGGTCATGGGGTGTTGCATGGGCATGTTCCCTGGTGGTTCTAAGTGGAGGTTTATGTTGAGAACACATGATTGGGATGCCCTTGGGTGGCATGGTGGAGTCTAGAGCGAAAGCTTTGCAGCGACCATGTCGGGGCCCAGTGGAGCTCCAACATCGTCTTCCTCCTTGGAGGCGTTGACTGTGGAGCTCCATACGCACCTTTGTGGTGAAACTTGGCTCTCTAGGAGAAATTCCTAGCTCCGGGTTGCTAGGCGAGTGATGACGGCGGCTACGTCGTGACCTTCTTGGAGGCCCTGTTCAACTATTGTGTGCTCTCTCATCACCAGGTTGTGGATGGCGGAGCACCACCTCCGAGTATATGATGATTGCGCGTCGAGGTAGCGACCTTGGAAACCGTGGTTGGCAGCAGCTACATGGGGTGAGGTGTTTTCTTGGCTTGGACTAGTTGACAACCTTATGGCTCTAGGGCAGCGAGTGTGTCAGCTCGGTCGACGGGTCTTAGAGAAGGCGGTTTGACTTTTAGGCCAGGGCGACGACCCTAGATGTTGGTGCGGTGGCCATGATCTACGAGCGGTTGGCCCTGTGCAACTTGGGATGTGGGTAGTCGAGTTGTGTGGTGTCGTGGCTCGAGTGCAAGCGGTGGAAAGTTGGAACAGCGGTCCCAAAAGGTGGTGTTAGCGGTCAGTTGGGCATAGCAGAGCAGCTGAATGTCGAGGCGGTGGCCCTGAATGTTTGCCAGTGTGTAACATCCCATCGTGTAGGAACCAACGAAGGGTAGAAATAAGAATATGTGCATGTGCATGCATTCATCTGTAAAATTGGGATAAATATTTTGCAAACTAAAACCCTGGAGAGATAAGAGTTTCTTTCACTATGTTGAGATATGGTTTAGCTCATCCTAGTGATTGCTATAAATTTTAACATGATCTCTAGGTATTTTGAGCTATTTTGGGGTAATAATTTAAATTTACATTCAAATTTGAAACTACTTTTGAAGTGATTCAAACCAAAAGCATTTATGAGTTTATTATTTTAAAAAGGATATTTAAATATTCTAGTTTGAAGTATTGGTATTATATTATATAATAAGTATACAAGTAAAATAAATTCAAGACATTATAAAAATAAAGTTATATACAAATAATTAGAAACTCTTATTCTTTTCTTATTCCATAATTACAATATGAGAAGAATACAAATAAGTAAGAAATTCTGATACAGGTGAATAATTGCAAGGGAGAAGAAAGTAAACTTTATTGAATAATAAATATATATTACATTGTTCTTTATAGAAGAAGAATAGAAATTACAAAAATAGATAAAATGAAAATCCTATACTAAGTCCTACATATATTTCTTCTTAATCTCCTCTGTAGAAGTTTGTACCTACAAGCAAAAAAAAGAAAACAGAATAAAAAGAAAAGATTATGGTTAATATAATTAGTCTCAGCTATGAATAGTGAAGTGCACTATTTAAATTGCATCATTGAGCTATTATAAAAGAATTGGGGCAAGTTTCACCAAAGTGCAATATCTGTTCTTTTATGAGCTTCAGTACAACATACTTAGCCAAATGGGGTAAGTTTCACCAGGGAGAAAGAGTGAAGTAGGAAGGTAAGGTGAGAACAGCCACAATAGAACTGCTCGAGCTCATCCCAAACAGGGAAGCACCTCACTCACTCACATGCAACCTATGTGCTGACAGCACAAGAATAGCTCGGGGAGAAGGATAAGTTCCCAGCCATAACAGAGGAGTACTCTCTCTCTCTGTGAAACATATACCACACCAGCAAAGAACAACAAGAACACCATATAATTCCAGCACTGGTGTTCATTAGATCAATCCATAGAACACCACCGAAAACCATCAGATCACCAGCCAAAATGGTCACTTGAGGAGGGGGTGGATCAGGTGTTGGGAAAGGGCAGGCCAGGAGGAGATCAAGGGGATAAGGTCACATCTGTTCCAGGAAGTTGAAGGGAATATGCCCGAGAGGCAATAATAAAGTGGTTATTATCTTATTCCATGTTTATGATAAATGTTTATTTTGCATGCTATAATTGTATTGATCGGAAACGTCAAAGCATGTGTGTTTAATAAACAAAAAGGGTTCCTAGTTATGCCTCTCTTATAGACTAGCTCGTTGATTAACAAGATGATCAAGGTTTCCTGATCATGGACATTGGATGTTGTTAATAATGAGGTCACAAGATTGGTGGAATGATGTGATGAACATTCATCCGTAGTATAGCATTACGATCAAAGTCATTATGTTTATATTTCTATAACATCATACGAAGTAATCTTTATCCTTAGACCATGAGATCATGTTAATTGCTAACACCGGAAGAGTATCTTGATAACATGAAACGTCACACCGTAACAGGGTGACTATAAAGATGGGTTCAGTGCTACGAAGGTGTTATGTTGAGGCTCATGGATCAAGAGTGGAATTTGTCAATCCCGATGATGGATAGATATACTCTGGGCCCTCTCGGTGATATCACATTAAGATAACTTGCAAGCAAGTGGTGTGATCACTAGAATGTTATATCACGGGAACGAGAAAAGAGTGCATGTCGGAAACAAGATCAAACTAGGTATGGAGATACCGATGATCAAATCTCGGACATGTAATATATCGCGAGACAAAGGGATTTAGTTACTAGCGTTAAAGGTTCTCACGATCACAGAAGTCATCGTTGAATGTGTAGGAGTCAGTATGGATCTCCAGGTCCTGCTGTTGATTATTGATCGGAGAGGGGTCTCGATCATGTCTGCATTATTCGCGAACCGTAGGGTGACACACTTAAGGGATACCGACACCATTTGGAGCAAATATGTATCAGATAAAGATTTAAGAAAGCGCTGGAATTATTTCAATAGACACCGAAACTGTTTCGGGTGAAATTGCTGAAATTGGTTCTGCATGTAATATTGAAATGTTGCAGGGGGTTTTATGTGAATTTTTGTTAATTAAAGTAATTAACAAAATTCTGAATAAAAATAATAAAAGAGTTTTATTAAATGAGAGACCATTAAATTTGGAGAAATTTAATGCATTTAAAGTGGAGACTTTAAAAGGGAATGTGAAGAGGCATTTTAATGTGGAGGGGTTACCACCACATGAATGGAGGAGGTGAAGAGACACCTCCTCCATGCGCCGGCCATGAAGGAGGGGCACCCCCCTCCTCCTATAAAAGGCCACCCTCTCCTCACTTCTCACTCACACATCCTTGTGAAGGATCTCTCTCCCCCTCTAGTATTATTCCCCCATGGTCTCGGATTAGCGAGATACATGTTCTCAGTGGCCTTATCTGGAAAGGAGTTGCTGCTTCCGCTGCTTTGCTGGAGCGAGGGACGGAGGTTGTCGGGGTACCGGATGTGTGTGCGATTACGGATGCACCGCTGCTTTGCGGTGCTGGACTTGGTGGTGCTGGAGCTGGATCTCAAGGACGTGCTGGAGCCGGACCTGCTCGGACTTCCTCACGATCTTGAGATCGGCAAGTGTACGAATACATCAACCACGAGTTCCTACTCGTTAACAAAACTCGTTGTCTTCGAGGGCAAGTTCTCGTTGGATGTATGTCCACCCGTTGCTTTGTACCTAGTAGATAGATCTTGGCGTGTAGTTCACACGGTAGGAATTTTTTTGTTTTCTATGCTGCGGACCCAACAGTGGTATCAGAGCCTGATCTATGCGTAGGTGCTTTGCACGGGTAGTACACATGTTTTTATATGTGGGCGATGATGATCATGTTGTTGCATCTTCTATGTATTTTGGATATTGGTGGCATAGTGGGATGAAGCGGCCCGGAGCAACCTTACATGTCATCATACATGAGACCGGTTCCACGACTGACATGCAACTTGTTTTGCATAAGTGGCTGGCGGGTGTCTGTCTCTCCTACTATAGTCAATATCTGATTTACAACGAGTTGCTAATAACTTGGTTATCCTTGTTGTGGTTCATGTTCATAGGTAAGAACGGTTCTATCTCCGAAAGCCCTAAGCCACGTAAAACTTGCAATTGATAAATTAGAGGCGTCTAGTTTAGATCGTTGCTGGGCTAGTGTCTTGATATGGTATTGTTGTAAGTAGATGTATGATAGATACTCTTACAACACACTCAACGTGTAAGTTCCATAGACCTTGGCCTTACACACAAAGGAATGATAAGAGATCATACCACGATGCAAGTGATAGAGATCAAATGCATGGACCATATCATCTCAGTTTACACATTAGATGTTAGCATCTTATACTGCTATTTTGGCGCTTTTGGTAGCATTGTAAGATGATCCCTCATTTAGATATCAAGATAAAAATGCGTTCTTCCTTAAGTATGCACCTTTCTATGGATCGTGTTTCGAGACATCACGTGATGACCGGGTGTACTCGAATCTACGCTTTCATAGGAACGGGTGTAAGACAGTTTTACACACGCGAATACTAAGGTTCTTACTTGGCGAGCCTAGCATGTACAGACATGGCCTCGGAACACGGACCGAAAGGTTAAGCATGAGTCATATAGTTGATATGATGCCCATATAGATGCTCGCCTTTGAAGCTACATCAACTCACGTGATGATCGGACTTGGTGTAGTGGATTTGGTTCATGTAATCACCAAAAAGACACGAGGGATGTCGTTTTTGAGTGGGAGTTCATTAGTAATTTGGATTAGTCGAACTCAATTTGTCATAAATTAAATCAAAGTGAATTTGCATAGTTTGTTGTAGTCATTGACATTCGTTTTCTACCTTAGGCTTAGTTTTTATTTGAGATAATAGAACTATAGAATTCTGGATATTTACTTTACGAACTGGTATCGTATTGTTTTGAATGTCAATTTAAAGTTTATAAGTCCTATTGCAAACTTTCAGCAAACTCTATTTACTCCATGAAGTTTAATAAGTAGTATTAAATCAAGAGTAAGAATTCCAATGTTAGTATCTAAAGTATCACGTTTGCCTCGATGATTATTGATATTCAAAAGGTTGTTTTAATATCAAGATTATATTGGAGCTGAAAATTGTTTCAGAAACCATCATGTGTGAAAGATATTGTGATATCGGAAACAATGTTTTTTGGTTGCATTATGATAGAGTATAATTTAGCAAAATACATGTTCTCATATTGTATGAGAATTTGTGAAGGATGGAGATGCTAGGCATCCGAATCTACCAAAAAGGTTTTGGGAACTGATATTATACTCGTGATTCTTCCTTATAAGCTATAGTAGCTTGATCATGAAAGTTGTCATGATAAGGATGAATAGAAGATGTAAGTAAAATGTTTACTACACTAATAGATTACTAAAGAATGTATTTTTGAAAGAATGTCAAACATTTGATGATGGTGATCCACTTCAAAGTGCAAGTCCAAAGGTATTAGTATTTGACTATATACAAGCTTTGTACCATGTGTCATGTTGATGACACCACTATTGATGTTGATAGATTCTTCTAAAAGAAAAGGAATTGTTGAAAGAGAATCTATAAAATATTTGGCAGAAAATAAAAGGTTGGAGATGTCCAACTTGGGTATATAGAAGATATACATGTTATGGTTGTATTCCTTGCTTATTAAACAATGTGGTTCTTAGGTACTGGATACCGGTATTGGATACCGAATTGGTTGGTATGAAGTGTCATACAGGACAACGCAATTCATGAACTGCAATGGCCTAAGTAACTAGCAAGAGAATAAGTGATGATGATCATCGAAAACAAATAAAGTGTTATTGTGCTTTTTCGTTGTCGTCAAACCTAGCCTTCAAGATTTGTTTTAATAATTGTTATTTTGTTTCGTTATTATGAGAACAATGGTTGTTCAAATAATTACCGTATTCCATAAAGGATGGATGAACTTTTACAAGTCTGGTGGGAGAAATCACATCCATAAACACTATTGCTAAAATGTCGCAAGACAAATGATTGAAAGATCACTTATGAAGTGACATCGTTGTTTAAATTATATTGGAAAGAAAACATGAAGAAACTCCATGTTGATGGATTTTTGGAGTCTTTGATTTTGATCAATTGACGCATGTGAGACTTTCCTCGAGATAATTGAAACTCCGTCCATAGGCCAGAGAGGAACGGATGACTAGCTTATTGGAAATTGTGCATGCTGATGTGCATAGTCCATTATGTGTAGCCATATGCGATGGATCTTTTTGCTTCATATGCTTTCTTCGAAAATTTGAGTGAATATATCTGTATATTTACTTAATAAGGAAGAAGTATGAAACATTTGAAAGTTGTTCAAAGACTTTCAAGATGAAGTGAAAAATCATTGTAACAAGAAAATAAAAGAGTTTATGATTTGATCGTAAAGGAAGATATTTGAGTTACATGTTTGGCAAAACACCTAAGATTTGAGGAATTATTCCATGAATTTGGATTTCCCGGTAAACCATAGGAGTATGGCATATTCGAGAGATGAAATCAAACCATGTTTGACATGGTAAGATCAAAGGTGTCATTTATAAAACTGCCATTATGTTTTAAGGATTGAAGCTTTAGAGACTACCGCTTTTACACTGAAAAGAGCACCATCGTGATCCATTGAAATGACACCATATAAGTTATGGTTTGGGATAAAACCCGAATTGTCTTTTCTTAAATTTTGGTATGCTATGCATAAGTAAAATGTTTACAACCAGAGTCGGATAAGCACGTCTTTGTAGGTTATCCCAAAGAATTTGTTGGGACTCCATAACACCGAGGACAAAAGAGTTTGTTACTTGGAACGTCAAGTTTCTTGAGAAGGAATTTTTCGCGAAAAGTTAAGTGGGAGGACAATAGAACTTTGATAAGGTTGTTGAACCTTAGCTATATGTGCTAAGTAGCGCAACACCGGAAAGTGTCCCGGTGGCGGCCACAATGCTTATGGCTCTCGTGATTACAAAAGGTGTAATCTCGGAGATTAGAGTTCCTATAGAACCATGTGGGTCGGTAAGAATCAAATAGTAAGATTTGATAAGCATGTCGTTATTGTTTTGACAATGATGAACCGACTACATGCAAAGAAGCGATGATGGGCCCTGACTCCATAAAATGACTAGAAGTCATAGAATCCGTGATAGTATCCATACACGAGAAATCAAGTTTCTGTACTTGGAAGACCCTCCGAAAAGGCGTGAAGCCTATCAGTTGTGTTTGGATCTATAAAGAAATAAGACATGGATGTTTAACATATATGAAATAGTCGACATGTCGGAAAGAAGTTTACGACAATGTTCAAGGAGTTGACTATGACAAGATTTGATCTTTCATAGCGATATATAGTCTTGACGGATTAATGTAGCAACCACTACATATAATTTGGTATATGGTAGTTGAATAAACAAAACAAGGTTCTTCTAATAGAATGGTAACCTAGGACATGTACATGACATGGTCTGAAGGGTTTTGTTAATTCAAAGGGTGCTAAAAGGGCATGTAAACTTCAATAGTTGAAGTAAGCATAGCGGAGTTGGAATCTTCACCATGATGAAACTGTTAAAAGAGTTTAAATTCATCGGAGATGATGAAGATGCTTGCATTTGCAAGAAATTAAGTGGGAGCGCTGAGACATATTTCTAATACATTATGTAGAGGACATATTGTTGATTGGAAATGATGTATCTTGTATTGACACAAGTTAAGAATTTCATTAAAATAAGATTTCGATGAAAGACTTGGGCAAACCCGGAATATTTGGCATCAATATCTATATGGATAGATTAAGGCGCAAATATGGTTGTGCCAGACATACATATATGAGATATTGAAAGGGTTCAATATGGAAACAACAAGAAAGGTTCTTCCTGCATGGAAAGGATTGTATCAAAATTCAAGTGTTTCAACACTTGGTGAGTAAAATCACATGAAGATTTTGATCGATTATACCATGATATGTATATATCCAGAATGTCCTATGCTCTAAATGTTATGAGCATATACCAGAATGATTCATAAGATGATCATTGGACAATAGTAAAGATATTCTTATGAGCTTTGGAAGAACTAAGAATATATAATGTATACGTGACAAATAGTTAAAGGTAGTTCATTGTAAAGTGTTACATTGATACTAGTTTTGTCACAAGATACAAATTAAATTTATCTCAATTTAGACTATGGGTGGCACAATGTAATGGAAAGGATGTTCCATGATGGATTTGGATGAGTTCCAAAGTTGAGACATTGTGACGGATACTACAACAAAAGGCTAAGTATATCACTGCTATAGTAGCAGCAAAGGAGGGCATTTGTGTTAAGTAGTTTGTTATCAAACTAGGTGTGGTTCAAAGTGGGCTAATACTATGAAGATATATTGTGTGACAATAATATCAACATATTTTGAGCCGAACGAACTAAAGGTCTCACCAAAGGACCAAATTTATACAATGCCATCTCATTTGATAATGAGTGATGCGTAGAGACGCAAAGACATGCAAATACACACGGACCTGAAACTGTCTGATCCGGAGATTATGTTAACCACTAGCAATAGCGTATATGCAACACAAGAAAGCCGTAGGTGTTTAATACGCAAAGTTTTTCAAACTAGATTATTGACTCTAGTGCAAGTGGGAGACTGAAGGGAATATGCCCGAGAGGCAATAACAAAGTGGTTATTATCTTATTCCATGATTATGATAAATGTTTATTTTGCATGCTATAATTGTATTGATCGGAAATGTCAATACATGTGTGTTTAATAAACAAAAAGGGTTCCTAGTTATGCCTCTCTTATAGACTAGCTCGTTGATTAACAAGATGATCAAGGTTTCCTGATCATGGACATTGGATGTTGTTAATAACGAGGTCACAACAATGGTGGAATGATGTGATGAACATTCATCCGAAGTATATCATTACGATCAAAGTCATTATGTTTATATTGCTATAACATCATACGAAGTAATCTTTATCCTTAGACCATGAGATCATGTTAATTGCTAACACCAGAAGAGTATCTTGATAACATCAAACGTCACACCGTAACAGGGTGACTATAAAGATGGGTTTAGTGCTACGAAGGTGTTATGTTTAGGCTCATGGATCAAGAGTGGAATTTGTCAATCCCGATGACGGATAGATATACTCTGGGCCCTCTCGGTGATATCATATTAAGATAGCTTGCAAGCAAGTGATGTGATCACTAGAATGTTATATCACGAGAACGAGAAAAGAGTGCATGTCGGAAACGAGATCAAACTAGGTATGGAGATACCGATGATCGAATCTCGGACATGTAATATATCGCGAGACAAAGGGATTTATTTACTAGCGTTAAAGGTTCTCACGATCACAGAAGTCATCGTTGAATGTGTAGGAGTCAGTATGGATCTCCAGGTCCCGCTGCTGATTATTGATCGGAGAGGGGTCTCGATCATGTCTGCATTATTCGCGAACCGTAGGGTGACACACTTAAGGGATACCGACACCATTTGGAGCAAATATGTATCAGATAAAGATTTAAGAAAGCGCTGGAATTATTTCAATAGACACCGAAACTGTTTCGGGTGAAATTGCTGAAATTGGTTCTGCATGTAATATTGAAATGTTGCAGGGGGTTTTATGTGAATGTTTGTTAATTAAAGTAATTAACAAAATTCTGAATAAAAATAATAAAAGAGTTTTATTAAATGAGAGAGCATTAAATTTGGAGAAATTTAATGCATTTAAAGTGGAGACTTTAAAAGGGGATGTGAAGAGGCATTTTAATGTGGAGGGGTTACCACCACATGAATGGAGGAGGTGAAGAGACACCTCCTCCATGCGCCGGCCATGAAGGAGGGGCACCCCCCTCCTCCTATAAAAGGCCACCCTCTCCTCACTTCTCACTCACACCTCCTTGTGAAGGATCTCTTACCCCCTCTAGTATTATTCCCCCATGGTCTCGGATTAGCGAGATACATGTTCTCAGTGGCCTTATCTGGAAAGGAGTTGCTGCTTCTGCTGCTTTGCTGGAGCGAGGGACGGAGGTTGTCGGGGTACCGGATGTGTGTGCGATTACGGATGCACCGCTGCTTTGCGGTGCTGGACTTGGTGGTGCTGGAGCTGGATCTCAAGGACGTGCTGGAGCCGGACCTGCTCGGACTTCCTCACGATCTTGAGATCGGCAAGTGTACGAATACATCAACCACGAGTTCCTACTCGTTAACAAAACTCGTTGTTTTCGAGGGTAAGTTCTCGTTGGATGTATGTCGACCCGTTGCTTTGTACCTAGTAGATAGATCTTGGCGTGTAGTTCACACGGTAGGAATTTTTTTGTTTTCTATGCTGCAGACCCAACAGAAGTAGCTAAGAAAGCTCATCAATGAGACAAGAATAGATCAGACATCACAACAACAACACCAACATCATTAGGGTTGTGACTTACTAACTGACGAGGGGTTAACTCATCAATGCCCATCGTTGATGGACTTAGGTTTGAGGAATTGGGGAGAGCTAGAGGCATCGATCGGCTAGCAAACAAGCACATAGGTGACATAAGGTTTTACCATGGTTTAGATCTTGAAGAGGACCCTACTCTTGCTTGTATGCTCTTGATTATCGAGGATTCGAAAGTTACAAGGGGTGCGCAGATGCAATCTGGTGAGGTGTATGCGAGGGTTGTGGATTGTCCTCCTCGCTATCCCTCCTAGCCTTTATATAGGGAGGCTAGGTCTCGGGATAGCAGGCCAAGTCGGTTACAAATTAGGGTTTTTCCTTTAAATTTATATCTACACTTTGTCGTGTTCTTCAAGAAGTCATACTCCTGTGGGCCACCCGAATCCTTATTGGGTTTCGTTCGCACCATGGACTCCTCTTGGGCTAGACCGTATAGGATAATATCAAGTACCTGTAAGGTATAGCCATCTCAGTAGCCCCCGAGTGTCCAGCCGAATCATAGATTCGGGTGGAGACTATAAGTCTTCGAGTGCATGGGAAATAGGCTCATCCAAAGTTCTTTCGGGTGCCACAATTTTTGTCATAGGTATTGTCGATATGTGTGCCTGATTCATCCGACAGATCAGGATTAGTTAACTACCTTAGAGAAAAAAACGCTATCTACTCAAACTCGAGTTCCCGGACTCAAATTCGGAATATTGCTGGCGTAATTCGACTCCTGCCGCAGAGGTCTTATAGAGTCGAATTCCAGTGTTTTGGTGTGAGCACTCGACGTGTCCGTCAATGCCTTTTCATCATGCATGTAGCCTCAGATTATTTTTGTTAGAGCGTATCAGGTACATTGCCAGGCCTTTTATAGGTCTTACCTTCACGTTGTTAATGCGGCATCCGAAAGTTTATTCACCATGGAGGTGATTCGGGTGACCAAGGAGACGTTGTCTCTTTGTAGGGTATGTTTACTGATTGTGAGGTGGAGTCGTCGAATCCTTTGAATGCCCATGGTGCGTATGTGATCAACGCTTTTTACCATGTACACATATTTTTCCTTTTCATAGGGTGCGCGACTAGCGCTCCCTATGGGAGTATCCCCAGAGTGCTTATTCGAGTCGTAGACTCAAGTGGGGACTTTGAACAACTGTCGACTGCTGTCATTTTTCCTTTTGTCGATTATGCTTTAAGCGCTCCCTATAGGAGGAGCCCCCGAATCCGCAATCGAATCGTTAATTTGAAAGAAGGGATTCAGATGTAAATGTATTGCGTGTTTGTCGTGGTAACTCTATGCCTTTTTATAATATTCGGGTGTGAAGCCAACGCTCCTATTAGGAGTAGCCTCTAAGTGCTTGGTTGATTCACCGAGTCGACCAAAGACTAGATAAGTCGAAGAGAAAGGTCCTGATAGAGTGGGTTTTCTTGACAACGTCAGTGCTAAGGACCTAATGAGGTCAGTTTCCCGCATAAGCGGTGCTGATGGGACGTGACGGAGGTGGGTCCTGAAGTCTGTCTAGGATTTGACTAGTCACGCGTAAACTTTGGTTTTAACTGCGTCTCCTTGATTCTCGCGCAGTGGGGAACGTGCAGTGATGGTTTGCTATTTCCACTGCCACACGTCTTCATTGATGTGCACCAAGCGTATAAGTGAGGCTCTGTGGGCCGTTGGATGGCATTCTCTTGTGCTTAAGTAGGGTTTTGTGTGCGGTAATGTTTTGCACTGATCTTCTTCCTCCTTTGTGCACTTCTGCCATTGCCATTCTCCTCTGCTTCATCGCGCCCACCATCTGTGCTATGCTGTACATTCTCAAAGATTTTCCAAGCTACTTCCTTCGATCCATCCGCCGCTAGAAGATGGGAAAAAATAAGGGAGGTGCTGCTACGGGATTTGTCGCTATCATCGCCACAGCAAAGAAGAAGAGCACCATTGCCACTAGGTCCGGTGCCGCCGTCGCCACCAAGAAGAAGGGTCCAGGGACTCGTGTGACCAACGGGTCCTAGTGGCGCACTTCCTTGAACAAGCATGAGCTCCAGACGCATCACCACGGCGGTCTGCTCCCTGCTAATGAAGCAGATTGCAAAATTCTTGGACCAGAGGTAATCCCTGATCCCCCTGTTGGATTTCGGGTGATGTTTCTGGCATTCATCCTCAGTGGTCTTTCTCTCCCCCTGCACAAATTTGTGCGAGGGTTGCTTTGTTTCTATGGGCTCTAGCTGCATCAGCTGACCTCAAGTTGAAGAGGCAGTCGGGTTCAGGTTCTGTAGTGTATGATATCGGTGGCTGCGGTATCTATGTGGACCCCAATGTCTAGTACTTCAGCCTCAACATTGTCGAGTCTGTCCAAGGTTGGAGGGAAAAATGGTTCTACATCCGGGACCAGCATGTTGAAGGCGAACGATTTGGACTTGCTCCTTTCGACCCCAAGGCTGAGCTGAGGAGGAAGAGGTCCTAGAAGAATGTTGTGATGCCCGACGAAGCTGATGAAGTGGAAGTCTTTTATAAGCGTGTCTACAACCTGCAGCTTATCCGAGGCCAAGAAGTCACCAGCGTCGACCTCATCCGCACATTCTTGCAGCGATGGGTGCAACCTCTACAGGCTAGGGCACACCCAATGTCATGCTAGACCAGTGTGGACGACATTACTCGCATCTCCCTAGAGAACCTGTCATCAATGGAGGTGGATGATGGCTGTGAAATATCACCTCTTTTAGCCATATAAAATGTGCCATTTATCTCTCATATCATGTTTCTTCCAGCTATAGCTATGCCTTATATGCATGACTTCCAGTTCTCATTTACTTTCATATGAGCTTTGTACATTTAGTAGTTTAGGTAGAATTTTATCACTTTCCTTGTCTATGACATGTGTGTAGGTGTTGGTGAAGATTATGGATAAAAAGGAACAAAGAGAGCATAGTATGGAGGAGCTACAGGGACCAGACTTAGCCATTTGAGAGATTGGAAAAGTGAATTTTTCCGACTTATCAAAATAACTATCCAAGACCATGGTTGTATTCCTCGACGAGACGAACTCAACGATACTAAGAACACCCAAAACAGAGTTCGTATGAAGAAATGGCGACCAAAACACTGCAGGACACCGATGGTTTGACGAGCAACTATAGTTGCACCCGTATAGTTGCGAAAAAGGCCGCAAATGACAGAATTTTGCCCCAGAGAAGCCCAGAACCTTCGCTAAGTCATATGACGGTATTAAGGGAACCCTAGGGGACCCCCAAGGCCTATATAAAGGAGGGAGGACCCAAGAAAGAGCCACCATACCATAGCCCTTCAGGGTCGGAGCCCTGCCACCACCGCCACCCATCCGATCTACATTGTGGCGGAGCTCTGCCTCAACCACACCTCCGAGATCTCTATCTCCCTCAACACCATCACCATCAAGGCATCCAAGCAAGAAGAAGAAGAGGAGAAGGAAGACATCACCACCACCACACATCGATCTCCATCTCCCTCCCTCTCTCTCTCTTATGTTTAGTAATTATAAGATTGAACACGGTTGTGACATCATTATATATTCATATATCTTTTGTTGTTCATCCATGTGTGAGCGATTGATTCAATTATAGGTTGAAGTATGATCTAGTGTGCTAAGTTAAAATTGATTGTGATCTAAGATGAGTTTATGTGATCCTTTGGTCTAGAAGTGCCTTTTGCCTCGCGGTGACGCGCAAGAATCATGCATAGTGCGCACACTGTGATAGCCCGATAATCAATTGGGGAACGTTTATTTGTCTGCAAAATCTCTTATAGATCACATATATATTTGCCCATCTAGTACTAGCGAGACCGAAGCCTAGAAGCCCTCTCTCATTCCATTCAATCCTACAACTACAATCTCTTTAATTCAATTCATATTCCTGTTTACTTTCCATCTTAGTTTATTTTGTTCTTGTTAAAGGTTCTTTGTTATTAGACATTTTAAACCTCTCTCAATTATCGTTGTTCTAGTAACTTATAGAATAGGCTATTTCCAAACCATGGTTTGGGTGCGAAACGTGGCCGCATTGACAACATGGCTGCTGGGTCGTGTTGTTTCCGTTCGTCGATCTCTCATCGGGACAAACTCTTAAATATTTGCTGCTACAAGTACTGTAATAACACTGTTGTTGGTGCAGGAATCCAGTCATCAAACTGGCATCGTTGCCAGGGAGCTAAGCATCCGGTTATTACCTTCCTAATCGCACATAGTTTATTTCCGTTTGTTGCTATTTATCTTACTGCTTTTGATTATTTGAAAAGAACAAAAAAATCATTTACCTTTTGTTAGTAGTCTTGTTATTTATTTTAGTTATAGGAAATTTAAAAACATAGGAAATATGGAAAGTAAAAGTCTTGCGGAGTATGGTGCTTCGAGTGTTGATCATTTACATGCTCCTATTGTTCAACCCGCTATTATGGATGTATATGAGATTAATCCTATGTGGATAAATATGATCATGGAAATAGCGTTTGCAGGAGATCTGAACAATGATCCATATGAGCATATTGACATATTTGCTTCATTGTGTTCTACAGTGAAGGAAAATGGATGGACAAATGATAAGCTGAAGTTATATCTGTTCTGATTCTCGCCGAAAGGAAAAGCTAAAGATTGGATAAAATCGCATCCCGCGGGACACTTCAATTCATGGAAAGGTATCTCCGAAGCTTTTCTCGGTAAGTATTTCTAACAAAAGCAAACTTATGAGCGTAGGCTTCATATCCTAAATTTCAAGCAAAGCAATAATGAGGATTTAATACAAGCTTATAGTAGGTTCTCAAAATTGATGCATGATTGTCCACATCATAATTTACCTGATTGGTTATTGTTGAATCACTTTTATGGAGGCCTAAATCACTCTTCTAAGGATAAGCTAGATATGATGTGTGATGGTTCATTCCTTGGAAAAACTTTGAAAGAAGCTTGGCAACTCTTAAGAGATATACATAATAATTTTCATCAACAACAATGTGACATGAAGAAAAACCTCTCCCTACTGATCTAGAGAACTTGATCAATGAGTTTCTTAAAGATGAAAATAGAAGAGGGAAAATTCCTTATGATGATACCTTAGTTAGAGATGTTCTTTCTAAAGCAATGCCTTTCATAGCTGATTATTTTAATCATATTAGAATTGCTGCTACTAACGATGGAGAACAACCCTCTACTGTTACTCCCATATCTTCCACTTGTTGCATCATTGAAGCAGGAAAGAAGGGTAAATCCATGAAGCCTAAAACCAGGGAAAATAAAAATAAGAAGCCTCGTGTTGAATATCCCACACATCTAACATCTGCAGATGAAGTGAAACGGCTTCATTAATAGTATTGGGGATGCATCAATATGAAAGAAGAAAAAGAAATCAAGGAATGGAATAAATTAAAATCCACTCTCAAACCTGATCCCCCATCTATTCCTGATCTTTATTATTCTTCTGACTTTAGTGATGATGAGGACTTGAATTATTCTAGAATCCCTGATAATTGCCCTAAAGAAGTTTTTGATGATTCTAGTAGTATTTGTTTAAATACTCTTTTCGAGGAAATCTATTATGATGAGCCAAAGACGAAACCCTGCGTGCCTCCCATATCTGTTTGCTATGACTTTTGTTTTACTAATGAGGTGCAGGAAAGTCCGGTGATAACGACCAAGCTATTGGATCCAAAAGGACATTATGAGCTGCACCCTCAAAATAGTAATCAAGGTAAAAATTCAAAGTTTGATAATAAATCTTTAACGCCCTCTATGCATGAAGGAAAGAATACATATTTACCACGCTTGGTGCATCCATCCTCACGTGGGAACGAGAACACTTAAAAGATACCGATGCCCCGCAAGTGGGTACGTCTTAGAGAAAACTATGGTAAAAATCCCGCAGACACTTGTTGGAGGTAAGCAAAACTACTCCTATAGCTACCTCCATTGCTGAATAAATGTGGAGTATAAAAGCCTGGCTACTTGGTTACATGAAAGCGCTTCCCGGGAGGCAACCCGGAAGTCATTAGACGTCTTTCTTAGTTTTGTGTCTTGAGACTAGTTGCATTCATATTATATTGGCATTTTTATTCTTTGCATGATTTGCTATTAGAGTTATCTTTTTGTAGTTTTCAAAAGGTAGAATTTATTGTCACTATGTGTTGCATAACTCGGTTGTACTTAAGTCCCATTTTATACATGTTGCTGTTGGTAGAAAAATAAAGTTGTTATTTTACTGCCAAAACAAGGTGTTTCACTAAGTTTCAGAATAAGAAATAATTCTCGAATAAACGTATTTTTTTGATGAATATAGGAGGTTTAACGACCAACTACACGGTGGGATAAAATTCCGGTCGTACAGTTCCAGCCATATAGATATTTTTACCATCGACAATTTTTCTTTCGTATGAACTGAATGTTTAACGACCAACTATACGACGGGAATAAAAATTCCGACTGTATAGTTCCGTTCATATAGATATCGATGCTTTCGTACAATTTCTTTTCCAGGTACAGAGAATTTGACGACCAACTATACGGCGGGAACAAAATGTTTCGCCCATATAGTTATGGCCGTATAGCTGCGCCACTAGGTGAAAACCCTAAAAATTTTACAGCAGGCCAACTATACGGCGGGAGCACATTGTTCTGGCCGTATAGTTTGCCTATATAGTTGCGTCCGACCACAAAACGCCATCTGGAAGGTAACCATTGCTCAAAATTTTATTCTTTCTTCTTCTAAAAACCTCGAAACACCACCTGGGAGCTTCTCCCACGATCTAGAGAAGCCGAGCATATGTAAGCAATAAAATTCTACTTCAAAAAGCTCCTAGAGTGTAATTCTCTATAGAAGTTCATGGTTTATATTTACTTTCCTTTCATTGGTGGGGTAAACGAACTATGTACGTATACCAAACCGATGCATTTTATTTTGTGTATTATTTTCACAGGGACTTGAACCTTGTGTGACAACGTGTACGGTAGTGCCAACTGTGCAAACACTCACATGAGCCACTTGGTTGCTTCAAATCAAAATTCTTACATATTAATGACTGGTAAAACCTTCCAAACTCAAACCTCCCCCACTTAAGCACACAGGGGCTATACACTCGTGTTTCATATTTTGTCTCACTTGCACTTCATCAAAATCTGGGAGTATTTACAACTCTTGGACTTAGTTTGTTGACTTAAGTGTGGTGCTTAGGTTGATGAACCGACTCAGTGGGACTTGTATTTTTATCACTCTGAGCTAAACCCCGTGCCTTCAAAACACAACGTGTTTTATTTTCTTCTTAGTTTCCAAGCAGGTTCGCAAGGAAGGAAGCCACCAGGCTATATCAAGAAATATATGTTAAAGCAAAGGTTCTTTGTCCATCAAAAGAGAGGTTACTTGTACCTCAATGGTAAAGTGTGTCACCCTTGTCTTCAACTAAGCTTGGGGAGGTAACCACTTATCACACTCTCTTTTGGAAACTGTATTTTCTCTTTTCTTTTGGTGATATACTCAAGTTTGATTCTTGCAAAGTTCTAAGATTGGGGAGGTTACTTCTGCATGTGTAGAGTCTTGTGCAATGTTCGTATTCGATGAAGGTTTGATGCAATCATGTATCCCGCTATTTTGAATGCTTGTTTAAGTGAGTCTAGTTCTGTATTCATATGGGGATACACTTGCTCATGATAGGCACCATAGGAGTTGACTTAGAGCTTGTATGAATCTTGCCAAATTGTTTATCATGCTTTTGACACTATTTGTGATCCTCTAGAAAACATTGCCACAATCTCTACACTTGGAAAGAATAAATACTTGATCAAGATCTTTTGAAATTTGTTGGTTGTTACTAAATAGCCTTGTCTTAAATGAATCGGTTATGCTCGACCCCATAATGTCATAGACTTGATAGTTTGATTACGAAAGGAGTTGTCCATTGGAAATGATATTTCGAAGTTTTGAGTTATGTGCTAAATAAGGCGTTGTTTAATTGTCTTAAGAGTTTAGCCTTAAAGATACTCAACACCATAGATGTGATGATCGACTTGATAGTACTCTTTGAAAGGATTTGTTTGAAGAAACTGATATTTAACAGTAATTGAGATGCATGCCGAATCTTGACATGTTTATTAAAGTATGATATTGCTTTATGCGTGTCTGCACCACTGTCGCACAACATGGGATGCTAACAACTCCGCTGGCCTTTGAACAGTCCAAAAAGAGGAAACTCTTGGAGTTTGGCTATGAGTTGCCCAACATATGTAGCAAAAATGCTATATTTGGGTATGCATTGGTATTCTCATGGGCCTGTGTTCAAAGCAAAAGAGGGAATACTCCTCTGACCATTATGAGAAATCAGTATACCAAAAAGGGAAACCTTGGTAATGGTCACGAGTATCCATTCTTAGCCTGCACAGTCTGATCAAACACACTAAGTTTTGGCATGATCTCATTATTGATGAACTAAAGTTTTAGAAAGACAAAGAATAGAATATGAGTGTTTGATAGCCATGATTTATTGATGTGAATGACCAAATGAGACACTCTAATGACATGCTTCTTTTGACATGTTCTCGCATTTCCTTTTGGCATAAATCTCGTTACTAAGAGATAAACTTTCTGAAACTCAATAACTGATATTTGCACTTGAGAGACTTAGCTAGATGACATGATTGGGTAGACTTTATTCCTATTTATGCTTGGCATATATTTTTTGACTAAGTTTTGCCTCATCAAAATATTGATATGAAAAGTTATACAAAAGGTGCAATAAGAGGATCACAAGTTTGTCTGTAAGATTCACTGTTTACATGGAGCATAAAAGTTTTGATGAATCTTTAGTGGTCTTTATAACTGAGCTTGTGTTGCCTTATATGAATACATGTTTTCTCTCTTCGAGCTTGTAGAAGAAATAAGGATGCAAGGCATTGATTTCCAATGATAAGCTATTTCACAACCATTAATTTATTATCGACCCTTCCTGCTCGAGGACGAGCAAGGTCTAGCTTGGGGAAGTTGATGGCTGTGAAATATCACCTCTTTTAGCCATATAAATGTGCAATTTATCTCTCACATCATGTTTCTTCTAGCTATGCCTTATATGCATGACTTCCAGTTCTCATTTACTTTCATATGAGCTTTGCACATTTAGTAGTTTAGGTACAATTTTATCACTTTCCTTGTCTATGACAGGTGTGTAGGTGTTGGTGAAGATTATGGATAAAAGGAACAAAGAGAGCATAGTATGGAGGAGCTATAGGGACCAAACTTAGCCATTTGAGAGGTTGGAAAAGTGAATTTTTCTAACTTCTCAAGATAAATATCCAAGACCATGGGGTTGTAGCCCTCAACAAGACGAACTCAACAAGCCCAAGAACACCCAAAACGGAGTTCGTATGAAGAAATGCGTCCAAAACACTGCGGGACACCGAAGGTTTGACGAGCAACTATACGACCAGAAGCACTTTTTCGGCCCTATAGTTGTGCCCGTATAGTTGCGAAAAAGGTCGCAAACAATAGGATTTCACCCCAGAGAAGCTCTAGAAATTTGAAATGGATCGTATGGGCACCTAGAGGGGGTGAATAGGTGCTACTTCAAATTCTAATGCTGTTTCAATTTTAGGCTTGACACCAAAGGTAAAATGTTAGATAACTAATTAGGAGAATTTCCTTATATGCAAACCTATCTACTAGCGAGTAAGAGGCGAGTGGAAAGAGGAACGAGTGAACCATAGTGAAGCAAGCGGAGACCCATGATTTTTTTACCGCAGTTCCTTTCTTGTTAAGGGAAGTACATCTGTGTTGGAGAGGTGGGCGGTACAAAGACCACCACGCCACAATAGGCCTCACCCTGTTCTCCGATGGATCCCGCCACCAAAGGCCTGATCCACCTTTCCACTATAGGAACCCTTCGAGGCGGGTACCGGTACCTTTACACAACTAGCGAGGCACAACTCCACAACCAGATTGGAGGCTCCTGTAATGACAACGAGCTGCCACAAGAACAAGTTATCAATAACAAAATACAAGATCTAGATATTTGCAAGAATACTAGATCGGGGATTTCTCCAAATGAATGGAGAGGAGTTGATGTGCTTGATTCGTGATGGCGATGAAGATTGTCTCCTCCTTCAATTCCCCCAAAGATCGAAGCCTTCGGGTGGTTGAAGTGGGAGATCTAGTGAGAGAGCTCTTGCAAAGGGTCTGACCAATTTCGAGTGAATCAAGAGTTCTACTAGATGGGGAAGAAGGGGCTTTTATACCATTGCACCCACTGAGCCGTTGGAGACATTTGGGGCTGGATTATCCGGCCCAAGTGAGGGCCGGATTATCCGGCCTGGGGAAAACTCTGCCCCAGACTCGGATTATCCGGCAAATAATCCGCCCCCACATAGAGCGTCACGCCTTGGCTCCCTTTGGTCATCTTCTAATCCGGCCCATGCGAGGGCCGGATTATCCGGCCAGGGAAGGAAAAACAGCCCCTGTTCGGATTTTCCAGGAGAAAATCCGAACCCTCATAGAGCGACGCGCCTTGGCTGCCTTTGATCATCTTCTGGGGACCAGATTATCTGGCCCCATGCGAGGGACGGATTATCCAGCCAGGCAAGAAAAACCGCCCCTGTTTGGATTTTCCGGGAGAAAATCCGAACCCAAACAGAGCGTTGCGCCTTGGCTGCCATTGCCAAATGGGGTAGGTCGGATTATCCGGCCGCTGATGGGGGTGGATAATCCGCCCCCCAACAACAAAAACACTTCCTGCACACTTGACACACATGCGAAAAGTCCATAGTATTATTATCTAACACACAAAATATAGGGAACCATTAAATGTTCTTTCAACCTCCCCCTTTTTGGTGTTAGATGACAATACTAGGATTTGCATGATAGATCTCAAGAACACAAGATTTAATACATGAAAAAGGCTCCCCCTCAATGTGTGCATACAAAAAGAATTTGATTATAAATACACACAAGAGGGTATAAGTCTATTTCATTGGAACAAGTGTGAAAAGCTCATACCACCGTTAGGGAGAAAGATGCGTCCTTAACGAATAATGAGAATATCCAATAATAGCCATAGTGAGCACCTCCCTTGAAATAGATATCCAATGGTCATAATAATATCCAATAATATACTTGACTCCATATGAATGATCCACACGATAAATCCACAGCCACACATACATAGTCTCATACAGACCAAACCAAACCGAGCCAAATTAAAGTTCAACGCTAAATGGGCACAAGCGAAAAAAAAACCGACCCATGCAAATCCCCGGAGACCTAATAGAACTACTTCTCCCCCTTTGGCATCGAAACGCCAAAAAGGAAGAAGAGTGATGCTAACGCCCAAAGGGATCACTCGTAGTCATCGTCCGTGTCCTCGTCCTCATCCTCAAGCTCCTCGGTGTCATCATCCTCATCATCAGCAGTGTCCGCGATAGGAAATAGGTGGCGCTCCAGCTCGCCATAGTTAAGCCCAGAAGAAGAGTTCCACCGAGCATACGGCGTGGGAGGAGTAGGAGCAGGGGGATCGCCAGACGCACCGGCACATGGTGAAGGATGAGCTACTGAGAGTGAGCCAACTCATGGTGCTGCTTATAAGCTTCGTACTGGCCCTTGCGAGTTTCCACGCCCATGCAAAGAATGTTCCATTGGAACCAGTTTAGCTTCTTGATCTCACGAGCAATGGGAGTCTCAGGAGGCCTGTGAGCACTAGCACGAGCATCCCTCATGAGACCCTCAGGTGCAGAAGAGGGGTGAGAGGTCTTCCGAACATTGGTGTGGATCTTCTTTGCCTTGTGCACAACGTCAATGCTGAATTCTTCAGAGGGGAGCAGGTGCTTGATGAGCATCATAATGAAGGGAGCATACGGAATGGATAGTCTGTTGAACATAGCATCAGTCAGTTCATGGTAGATGAAGTCCATCACATCCAGCTTGTACCGCACGGACTCATCCTCACACGAGACAACCTCATGAGAGAAAGAAAGGAGCTAGACAAGGTGACCATAGATGCTGTCATTGTTGCCTCCACTCGGGGTGATAGAGTCACGAAAGAGGCCTACCAAGGCAGAATAGATCGGAGAAAGACCAGCAAGGGTGCCCACAATACAATTGTCCATCATGCACGGAGAGAGAACTGCATCTTTATTGGGCTTCAGTTGAGTGATGATGCGGTGGCCACTAGCCCGATCCCTGCCGTGGAAAGAGTACCCAAGCACCTCAATAAACACTCGGAAATCAGCAGTCATAGGCCTGTCACGAGTCATCCACTTCATAGTGCGATACTCATCACCACAGATAACCAACGTGGAAAAGAACTGCTTCACAACTTCAGAATCATAGGGGAACTGGAGAGCCATGAGATGGGTCTTGTTCGTCTGCGGTACCAAAGTTGGCAGGCCAGCGCATGGCGGTACCTAAGTTGCCTAAAATTACCACGTGTCAAAAAGTTGGGCCGCCTACTACTGAGAGGGGCCATTTCGAGGCAAACTCATCTCACCCCTGCCAAATACAAACATTCCGTTAAACCGCCCCGTGAAGTAGACGGTCGGGACCCACATGTCGGTTATCTGTCCGTGACGCGGGCACCAACGCGGCAACCTCTTAGGAAAATCGAGCAGCTAAGTGGATTGGATGCGTTGACCAATTTCACAAATCCATTCCCAGCTTTCCCCTAGCACCGGCGGCGTCAGAATCCACCCTCCAGGCAGGACGATCCCTTCAGACATTTGACTTCCGGGGCCAAGTTGCTGCGCCCAGTCGCTGATACCGAGCTCCAATGGCGCATGCCGTAGCCGCCATTGCGAGGCTCTAGCCCGCCTCCGCCGCCGACAAGCCGAGCAGCTCGGAGGATGGCAGATCCTACTATCAAGAAACAAGAAGTTCTGTCTACAAGCGGGTGATCTACCCTTCTCTTTGCTATTCGCACTAGTTACAACTACTAGCTGGCTACTGAATCTCAAATTGATTGTTAGCCCAATGCTGACAAACATATTTTGTCCATAGTTTTCTGTCAAGTGGGATCTGCGCGGACCCCCCTTACCTGGTTACAGTAGTCCTCTATAGGTACGACTCTAAGGGCAAGAGGTATGGACACCATTGTTTCACGACGGAAGAAGCGCGTGCGTAGATCTGCACTATATCTGGTATGGTTGCTGCTCTACGTAATCATGTTGAATTATGGATGAAGCAGACTGCAAAGTTCAACTTCATGGATGAACATGGCATCATGGTTCCTATAACGTGTGACAATCAGCTAATTGGGTTGATGAAAAGGTATGCTTCGGCTGCCATGTTTGAGCTGAAATGTGATGTACTAGATGTGGAAGCTGCTGCAACTGGGAGTCACCCTTCTATTCTTGGACAGGGTGGTTTCTCGAACCCAATTAGCTCCTGGTAAGCAAAGGTCTCTTGGGGTTCGCATGTTTGTGCTGAATTATAATTTTTGTTTTATTTACTCTCTAGATATTGGGCAGTTATGCAACAGTCTTGTTTCTTTGACAGGAAGCGCCGCAAGGTTAGAAAATTAAAAACGAGTGGAAAAATGTCATTTTGCTGCCCGAAGAAATTAAAAACGAGTGGAAAGATGATGATGGACACGATTCTGGTGCCCATTGTCTCGGCGATACAGAGTACGTGAAGCTAAGAAAATTGGCACCGAGGAAGAGGAAGAAGGAGGGAAATGAAGAAGCCATTGAACGTGAAGGCTTGGCACCCAGGCTGCGGAAGAAGGCTGCTGGCAATGAAGATGCATAGTAATGTGTTGAACTTGAACCTATATATGTAATTCTGTTAAATTCTGATCGCTCTGTGTGTGGCACGTTGCTGGGCGAAACAATCTACCCACGTTCTCTGAGTAAAATGTACCGTGACTTAGGGTTTGGAAACGCCTGAGTCAGTAGTTGAATCCGAAATTGTAATTGTGCCACTGCTATCTGAAAACAAGGATCCACCGGTTCCACGATTGCTGAGGGGCAGGAGGTCTCCAAATACGACGGAATGTAAGTGGCACATAAATAAATTATTTAAGCTGCCACACTCCACGAAGCAGCAACTTATTTCAGATGCTACACAATGACGTGGCAACATAAATAGCAATGTTCTCGCCGATAATGCCCAGATGAGGAGGAAATGGGTACCACTTTCTGGCCTAATCTTGAGCCCGTCTATCTCACCGCCTCTCTGCTCCTGCATCCCCTGCATCTGGCGAAGCTCCCGGATCTCCAGTAACCGGGTGTACGTGCTTCCACTTTATAAATTGTGGGTGTGCCATTTGCATGCGGCACAATCCACATAGATTACGTTTAAACAAACCACCAATGTCAGAATACATTAGTAGAAAAGGTGTCTTTGGTCCATGGTTACGTTCCCAATCCGGGACAGAGATCTAAATCGAGGTAGAAATTGATCTATATCACAAATTCTTCCACAAATTAATGCGGGGTTAGAGCAATTTTTTTCCTCCCTGGAATCCGGGACCAATAGTTCAGACCGCTAGGTCAACAAGTACAAATATTACAACTTAAAAAGGCACGGAGCCTAAGCTAAATAGAACTAGTTGTCACACATCTCCTCGATCTTCCTAATCTTGGCCCGATGCGCATCTTCCTGCGAGAGCAAGGATCGAATTGTCTGCTCCTTCCTTTTAGCATCTTCCTTGCAAAACTTCAATTGTTTCTCTGCATTTTTCGTCATGCACTTGTCAATACTCGCAGTTGTGTACTGCAGGACTTTGGCCTGGTGGAGATCATTCCTTGCTTGAGTCAGTTCTTGCTCTGCTTTAGCCTTCAGGGCCAACGCCGCATCCCTCTCCTTCTCGACTTTGATAAACTTGTCTTGCACCCACCTGAGATCTCGCTTATGCTTGGTCGTGTCAACTGGTTCCCATAGCTTCATCTCAACACTGTCAAGATGTGAGCTGAATACGAATTATTTCAACTCAACAGTCATTTCCCATAGTTTGTCCAGCGTTTTCTGCATCGATTTGGGCCACTATGGATCTACCCATTTGACAACACCGCAACTTACGCCTTGCATCATTGCACGACGTCCTTGACACCGTAGAAACCTCCTGCCTGTGTTTCGTCCTTCGAAGGCTACAAATTTAGCGGGCACATATCCATGTTTACATACCAGAGGACTGTCTTCATCCTCTAAACCGTGATAGTCGGAGTCATACATCGTCTGGTTGGCCTAACACATCATACGCGCATGAGTAAACAGATTAGATCTAGCTAAAAAAATAGATAACTGGCCACAGATGATAGAAATAGAGATGAGACGACTCACATCGAAATCACCATCCCCGTCGTCACAATGCGTTTACTCACCGTCTCCCCTTGAACCCATGGCGAGAGGGGTGGGGGGGGTGGCTGCCGGAGAGGGGATTGGGATGGAGGCACCGTCCGCTTGTGGCTACGGCAGGATGGGAGTGAAGTGGGGAAAGTGGCTTCGAGGGTAAGGAAGAGAAGTACGGGGAGGAAGAGAAGTAATGGAGACGTGACACTGGGATGTGGCCCACTGAACTCGTGAGATGTGACACTCGCAACAGGGGAGCGCCCGGTGTTGCTAGTTTGTCCAGAGCAAGCGTGGCCAATCATGCCGCAGAACAGCCTACTCGCGGATTGCTCTCACGAAGACCATCCCAATCGTCCAAGCGCCCCAATCGAACGGTATGTAACAATCGTCAAGCAGAACAACTGTGTTAGGGCGTGCCTTCTAGAAGACTCGGTCTAACGGCTACCCATGCAATGACACTGGTGTATCCATGTGTGGTTTGTGAAAAGAACAGACATGCAATCACACTAGGTGGATCCTTATGTGGTTCATGAAAAGAACAGACAGGCAATGACACTGGTGGATCCTTATGTAGTTCATGAAAATACTAACATGCAGTGACACTTGTGGATCCTTATTTGGTTTGTTTAGAAGAACACACATGCAATGACACTGGGTGTGGTTCATGAAAAGAACACACATCCAATGACACTGGTGGATCCTTATGTGGTTTGTTTAGAGGAACAGACATGCAATGACTCTAGATATGGTTCATGAAAAGAACAGACATGCAATGACACCAGGTGTGGTTCATGAAAAGAACAGACATGCAATGACTTATGTGGTTTGTTTAGAAGAACACACATGCAATGACACTGGGTGCGGTTCATGAAAAGAACAGACAGGCAATGACACTGGTGGATCCTTATGTGTGGTTCATTAAAGGAACATACATGCAGTGACACTGGTGGATCCTTATGTGGTTTGTTTAAAAGAACACACATGCAATGACACTGGGTGTGGTTCATGAAAAGAACAGACAGGCAATGACACCGGTGGATCCTTATGTGGTTTGTTTAGAAGAACACACGTGCAATGACATTGGGTGTGGTTCATGAAAAGAATAGACACGCAATGACACTGGTGGATCCTTCTGTGGTTTTTTTAGAGGAACATACATGCAATGACTCCGGTGGATCCACGTGTGGTTCATGATAAGAACACACATCCAATGACACTGGTAGATCCTTATGTGGTTCATGAAAAGAACAGACATGCAGTGAAACTGGGTGTGCTTCATGAATAGAACAGACATGCACTGACACTAGGTGTGGTTCATGAAAAGAACAGACATGCAATGACACAGGTGGGCCCATCCTTATGTGGTTCATGAAAAGAACATACATGCAATGACACCGGTGGATCCTTATGTGGTTTGTTTAGAAGAACACACATGCAATGACACTGGGTGTGGTTCATGAAAAGAACACACACGCAATGACACTAGTGGATCCTTATGTGGTTTGTTTAGTGGAACAAACATGCAATGACACCGGTGGATCCACGTGTGGTTCATGAGAAGAACACACATCCAATGACTCTGGTAGATCCTTATGTGGTTCATGAAAAGAACTAACATGCAGTGACACTAGGTGTGGTTCATGAAAACAACAGATATGCACTAACACTAGGTGTGGTTCATGAAAAGAATAGACAGGCAATGACACTAGTGGGACCATCCTTATGTGGTTCATGAAAATAACACACATGCAATGACACTGGTGGATGCTTATTTGGTTTGTTTAGAAGAAAACACATGCAATGACACTTGGTGTGGTTCATGAAAAGAACACACATCCAATGACACTGGTGGATCCTTATGTTGTTTGTTTAGAGGAACATACATGCAATGACTCTAGATATGGTTCATGAAAAGAACAGACAAGAAATGACACTGGTGGATCCTTATGTGGTTTGTTTAGAAGAACACACATGCAATGACACTGGGTGTGGTTCATGAGATGAACACACATCCAATGACACTGGTGGATCATTATGTGGTTTGTTTATAGGAACAGACATGCAATCACACTAGGTGGATCTATACGTGGTTTATGGAAGTAACAGACATGCAATGACTCTAGCTGTGATTCATGAAAAGAACAGACATGCAATGACACTCGTGGATCCTTATGTGGTTCATGAAAAGAATAGACAGGCAATGACACTAGTGGATCCTTATGTGGTTTGTTTAGAAGAACACACATGCAATGACACTGCGTGTGGTTCATGAGAGGAACACACATCACATGACCCTGGTGTATCCTTATGTAGTTTTTAGAGGAACAGACATGCAATCACACTAGGTGGATCCATATATGGTTTATGGAAGTAACAGACATGCAATGACTCTAGCTGTGATTCATGAAAAGAATAGACAGACAATGATACTGGTGGATCCATGTGTGGTTCATGGGAAGAACAAACATCCAATGACACTGGTGTACTCTAGCTGTGGTTCCTGAAAAGAACAGACATGCAATGACACTGGTCGATCCATATGTGGTTTGTTAGGAGAACACACATGCAATGACACTGGTTGTAGTTGATGCAAAGAACAGACATGCAATGACACTGGTGGATCCTTATGTGTGGTTCATTAAAAGAACATACATATAGTGACACTGGTGGATCCTTATGTGGCTTGTTTAGAAGAACACACATGCAATGACACTGGGTGTGGTTCATGAAAAGAACAGACAGGCAATGACACCGGTGGATCCTTATGTGATTCGTTTAGAAGAACACACATGCAATGACACTGGGTGTGGTTCATGAAAAGAATAGACACGCAATGATACTGGTGGATCCTTCTGTGGTTTTTTTTAGAGGAACAGACATGCAATGACTCCGGTGGATCAACGTGTGGTTCATGAGAA